>QXTE01000034.1:4292762-4578904 GCA_003942145.1 Platysternon megacephalum | reverse complement strand
CAGGGGTCGGCAACCTTTCAGAAGTGGTGTGCCGAGTCTTCATTTATTCACTCTAATTTAAGGTTTCGCGTGCCAGTAATACATTTTAATGTTTTTAGAAGGTCTCTTTCTATAAGTCTATAATATATAACTAAACTATTGTTGTATGTAAAGTAAATAAGGTTTTTAAAATGTTTAAGAAGCTTCATTTAAAATTAAATTAAAATGCAGAGCCCCCTGGACCGGTGGCCAGGACCCGGGCTGTCTGAGTGCCACTGAAAATCCGCTCGCGTGCCATTGGTTGCCTACCCCGGTGTATAACCAGTAGTACCCACTCTGTTGTGTTTAAACCAGTCTGAGACTTCAGCACACTAGTTGCTTGGTTCTCCCTCAAACACTCAATATTTCAAATATTGTCTTTCTGAGACTCAGATAAGCTGAAAAAGCACTGCAAATATATTTCCATGAATAAACTGAGTTTTTAAAACATTCTTCATCCACCCCCTTATTGTTTGCATCCCTTTTGCATTCACTTTCCACAAATATCCATGACATTTTAGTTTTACTGGCATGAACGTGCTGTGGAAAGTGAACTTCAGAGTCATATGTTCACTTACAGAAACTGAAGTTAAAATTTACCCATGAATGTTTGTGCAGGGAGTGCTAGAACTATCATCCAGCTAGGGAACAGAAACAATACAGTGTAACTTCTCACCGATTGCAACTAAACAACACATCTACAATAGTGAATATCAGAGAGACTCAAAACTATTTGCAATCAATCTGTACGTTTTTTAAAAGTATCTAATGTTTTTAGAAAACTGATACATTATAGGAAATCGTAATTTACAAGCAATTATTCCATTATCAAAAAAGTTCATTTGTTCAGTTATTCACTGCAAATTACTCATTCAGTTTTACTCATTGTACTTTGCCTGAGCATCTAAGCATATCACCACCTTTTTCATACCAACAGTCGGTCTTTATCCCTGAATGATAGTAGTCTGGTACAGAGTAATTAATGTATCTAGTATAACCCAAATTAGAGTCCAGGTAACTTGTCTCACTGACAGACTTCTGGCCTTAGACTGTAGTCTCGCCACCTTAAGATTTTACACATTACCACAATATCCTTCCCCTTAGTTAAGGCACTTTCTAGATCACCTACCCATATTGCTCATAACATCTTGGATCTGTGGTGATCTATACTTGGAGGATTGACAGCTCTTCCTGCATAAAAAACTGTGTGGTTTCTTTCACAGTCTGACTGCTAACTCCCTATCTTAAAATGTCCTTCTTTCCAAATATACTCTTCACAGACCCACCAATACCTTTTGTCTCAATTCTGAGGACTTTCCCTTGGGGGACAGTTCTTGTTTTTAATCTCTGTAATAGGAGTTCAGAAATTCCTGGCTATGGTTGAGACTAGTACTAGCCTGTGTACATTGTTTCTTTAACACTGGCTGTTCCATATGATAGCTTCTAAAAATCACCGTCATCTTTGAGTGATTGTTATATTCCACTGTGGTTTACACATGTGCATCAGGCACCCAGAGCCGGAGAATTTGCAAGTAATGTCCATTGGGTCTCACATGCACCCTGGCTCACCTCGTGCCTCTGTCCGGGGGGATAAAGGGTGGGGCAGACCGACTGTCTCTCCTGTTACTTCTCACCACCTCATGGTCTGCGTCGGAACCTCCAGTGTCTGTAGCTTCAGCTTCGTCCTAAAAATAAGAATTAGATTTAGCTTTGTAAATAGTTTTAACAATTTTTACAGGTTATGATAGAGTTTGCATCCCTACCTCCTCTAAAACCCTCCTCAATACTGCCTCTGGGGGCCACTGTCATGAGAATATTCTTAAACAAGAGATGGACTCCCTATTGGGGCAAGAAGTGATAGAACACGTCCCTCCTCAATACCAAGGGAGCAGGTTTTACTCGACTTACTTCTTGGTACCCAAAAAAAGGGTGGTTGGGAGACAATCCTCGACCACTGCCATTTCGACCACATCATTTGCAAACTCAGATTTCACATGGTCACGTTGGCATCTATAATCCCATGTTTAAACCAATCTCAGCTTGGTTTAACATAGGCTTGTTGCATTTCCTCTCCACATTGAGGGGGAGGCGAACTGGATAATAAATTCATACTGGTCGGGGTTTTGACCAGGGCAGGATGCTACAGCTCTGGGGTCCTAGGCTGGGAAGCTGGTGGTTATTTTGGCTGTAGCCTCTCTTTTGTTGGTTTGTGCAGTGGCTGGTCAGAAAGCCTGCATGTAATTGCAGCTGGGTTTGTCCTTACCTGTATGAATGCTAGAGGAAGTGTAGGACCAGGAGCAGGTCTGCAGCTTGTCACAGCAGCACAGTGTGAAAGGGAGCCCAGGCTGTTGGATCAGAGGGCTCAGTGGTACCCCAGTTCCAGGTGGCACCCCGGGGGAACTCCTCACATCTACTCCCAGAGTGATGCTCTGCTTCTTCCTTGGTCGGATCAGTTCAATTATGCCTTTCCTCTGCTACCACCTGTACCATGAGTTTTATGCAAAATCTGGCAGGGCAGAGGTCATCCTGATCGCCCCTTACTGGCCCCGACAGTTCTAGTTTCCCAACCTCCTACACACGTCATCCTGGCTACTAATCATCCTCCCAATGTTTCCTGAGCTCCTGACCCAATGGAACAGCAAGATCAAGCCCCCCGATTTGCGTCCGTTCCACCTCAGGGCTTGATATTTGGATGGGTATCATCGTTAGAATGTTCAGTTGGGGAGTGAACCTAACCCAGCCTTGAGAGACATTCTTTCTAATATTAGGAAGGATTCTATTAGAAGATGTTGCTCCTGGGAGGATTCTGCACCAAAAAATTAAAAATTCTGCATATTTTATTTGTCAAAATAATGAAATATAATCACATCAGTTTCAATTGTTTTACAAGCAACAACTATGGCATCATTTCAGAAGGTGCCGTTCCTTGATATCTGTAAAGTGGCCACAGGAGGCTCTGTTCATGCATTTGCAAGACATTATGCCCAGGTGCAGGACTCCTCTGCTGATACTTCCTTTGGGATTGCGGTCCTCCACTCAGCTCCACTGTCTACATCCTCACCCCTTCCTCCTACTTCAGTGGTGCTTGTCAGTCACCCATGGTGGAATACAATAGGAACCATCACTCGAAGAAGAAGAGGAAGTTACTGACCTGTAATGGAGGTTCTTCGAGATGTGTGGTCCCCCTCTGTATTTCATTACCCTCCCTCTTTCCTCTCTGTTTTGGATCTTCTCTGATTTGCAGGAGAGAAAGAACTGGAGAGATGGTTGGTCTTCCCCACCCTTTATGCCCTCGGATGGAGGCTCGAAGTGAGCCAGGACACATGCACGGACCAACTGACCTATTTTCAAATTCTCCAGCTCCGGGCACATAGTGCACATGCATAACCCACAGTGGAATACAGATAGGGACTGCACATCTCTGAAAACCTCCATTACAGGCCAAAAGTCATTACACTAATTGAATCTATTTCTCCATGTTGAAGCAGTCTCACACTTTCGTGTCAACTGTCCGAAATGGGCCATCATGATTATCACTTCAAAAGTTTTTCTCCCCTGCTGTTAATAGCTTCTCTTAATTAATTAGCCTCTTACAGTTGGTATGGCTACTTCCACCTTCTCATGTTCTCTGTAAGTATAAATATCTTCTTACTGTATGTTCCATTCTATGCATCCAAAGAAGTGGGCTGTAGCCCACGAAAGCTTATGCTCAAATAAATTTGTTAGTCTCTAAGGTGCCACAAGTACTCCTGTTCTTTTTGCTGATACAGACTAACACGGCTGCTACTCTGAAACCTGTCATTACAGACCACTAACTTCCTCTTTACTTGCTTTTGTTCAAAACTTCTTGCTTTTACATTCCCTCTTCTAACTTACCAGTTTCCCATTAGATTCATTGGGGGAAGTCCACCCCCAAACAGGTTTTCTTATCAATTAGGCTGATTGACAGTAGATTTAATGTAGCCTCCAACCATGACTACAAACCTAATGCAAACCCCTTTACCTATCAGTTGTCTTAAAATTCCTCTAACTTAACTGTTTTTAGAGTGGGCGCTTGAGTGGTGTTTTCAATCTTTTATCCTCTAAGCACACTTGACAGAAATAGAAATATCTGTAGGAATAGCACTGTTTAAAAATTCCAGATGTTTAAAACATTTCTTTAGAGTTTATTTAGGTCTGTCAAGTGATTAAAAAAATTAATCGTGATTAATCGCACTGTTAAACAATAATATAATACCATTTATTTAAATAGTTTTGGATATTTTCTACATTTTCAATATATTGATTTCAGTTACAAACAGAATACGAAGTGTACGGTGCTCATTTTATATTTATTTTTATTACAAATATTTGCACTGTAAAAAACAAAAACAAAAATATTTTTCAATTCACCTCATACAAGTATTGTAGTGCAATCTCTTTATCCTGGACGTTGAACTTACAAATATAGAATTATGTACAAAAAAATAACTGCCTTCACAAATAAAACAATGTAAAACTTTAGAGCTGTGACAGGGTCAGGCCAGATGGCTAAAGGAGAGTGTTAGAAGGCAGATATATTAGTCCCAGATTAGGTAGATCCCTTTTCCCTGGGTAAGGGAACAGGGGCAGTTCCAGAACAAGCAGGAACTTGCTGGAACCAATTAAGGCAGGCAGGCTAATTAGGACACCTGGAGCCAATTAAGAAGAAACTGCTAGAATCAATTAGGACAGGCTGGCTAATCAGGGCACCTGAGTTAAAAAGGACCTCACTTCAGTTTGTAGCATGCATGCGAGGAGCTGGTAGCAAGAGGCACTAGGAGCTGAGAGTGGGAAGGCGTATTGTTGGAGGATTGAAGAGCACAAGCGTTATCAGACACCAGGAGAAAGGTCCTGTGGTGAGGCTAAAGAAGGTGATTGGGAGGAGGCTCTGGGGAAGTAGCCCAGGGAATTTTAGCTGTCGTGCAGCTGTACCAGGAGGCACTCTAGACAGCTGCAGTCCACAGGGCCCTGGGCNCACTAACTTCCTCTTTACTTGCTTTTGTTCAAAACTTCTTGCTTTTACATTCCCTCTTCTAACTTACCAGTTTCCCATTAGATTCATTGGGGGAAGTCCACCCCCAAACAGGTTTTCTTATCAATTAGGCTGATTGACAGTAGATTTAATGTAGCCTCCAACCATGACTACAAACCTAATGCAAACCCCTTTACCTATCAGTTGTCTTAAAATTCCTCTAACTTAACTGTTTTTAGAGTGGGCGCTTGAGTGGTGTTTTCAATCTTTTATCCTCTAAGCACACTTGACAGAAATAGAAATATCTGTAGGAATAGCACTGTTTAAAAATTCCAGATGTTTAAAACATTTCTTTAGAGTTTATTTAGGTCTGTCAAGTGATTAAAAAAATTAATCGTGATTAATCGCACTGTTAAACAATAATATAATACCATTTATTTAAATAGTTTTGGATATTTTCTACATTTTCAATATATTGATTTCAGTTACAAACAGAATACGAAGTGTACGGTGCTCATTTTATATTTATTTTTATTACAAATATTTGCACTGTAAAAAACAAAAACAAAAATATTTTTCAATTCACCTCATACAAGTATTGTAGTGCAATCTCTTTATCCTGGACGTTGAACTTACAAATATAGAATTATGTACAAAAAAATAACTGCCTTCACAAATAAAACAATGTAAAACTTTAGAGCTGTGACAGGGTCAGGCCAGATGGCTAAAGGAGAGTGTTAGAAGGCAGATATATTAGTCCCAGATTAGGTAGATCCCTTTTCCCTGGGTAAGGGAACAGGGGCAGTTCCAGAACAAGCAGGAACTTGCTGGAACCAATTAAGGCCGGCAGGCTAATTAGGACACCTGGAGCCAATTAAGAAGAAACTGCTAGAATCAATTAGGACAGGCTGGCTAATCAGGGAACCTGAGTTAAAAAGGACCTCACTTCAGTTTGTAGCACGCATGCGAGGAGCTGGTAGCAAGAGGCACTAGGAGCTGAGAGTGGGAAGGCGTATTGTTGGAGGATTGAAGAGCACAAGCGTTATCAGACACCAGGAGAAAGGTCCTGTGGTGAGGCTAAAGAAGGTGATTGGGAGGAGGCTCTGGGGAAGTAGCCCAGGGAATTTTAGCTGTCGTGCAGCTGTACCAGGAGGCACTCTAGACAGCTGCAGTCCACAGGGCCCTGGGCTGGAACCCGGAGTAGAGGGCGGGCCCGGGTTCCCCCCAAACCTCCCAGCTCCTGATCAGACACAGGAGGAATTTATCTGGACTGTGGCTTGTACCAAAGGGGAAGGTCTCTGGGCTGTTTCCCGACCCACAAGGTGAAACTCTGAGGTGAGCAAATCCGCCAATAAGCGCAGGACCCACCAAGCTAGAGGAGGAACTTTGTTACAGAGCCTGTAAGTCCACTCAGTCCTACTTCTTGTTCAGCCAATTGCTCAGACAAACAAGTTTGTTTACATTTGCAGGCGATAATGCTGCCCGCTTCTTGTTTACAATGTCACCTGAAAGTGAGAACAGGAGTTCGCATGGCATTGTTGTAGCCAGCGTTGCAAGATATTTATGTACCACATGCACTAAATATTCATATGTCCCTTCATGCTTCAACCATGCATCCATGCTGATAAGGGGTTCTGCTTGATAACATCCAAAGCAGTGTGGACCGACGTGTGTTCATTTTCATCATCTGAGTCAGATGCCACCAGAAGAAAGGTTGATTTTCTCTTTTGGTGGTTCAGGTTCTGTAGTTTCCACATCTGAGTGTTGCTCTTTTAAGACTTCTGAAAGCATGCTCTACACCTCATCCCTTTCAGATTTTGGAAGGCACTTCAGATTCTTAAACCTTGGGTCGAGTGATGTAGGTATCTTTAGAAATCTCACATTGGTACCTTCTTTGTGTTTTGTCAGATCTTCAGTGAAAGTGTTCCTAAAACAAACATGTGCTGGGTCATTATCTGAGACTGCTATAACATGAAATATATGGCAGAATGCGGGTAAAACAGAGTAGGAGACATACAATTCTCCCTCAAGGAGTTCAGTCATAAATTTAATTAATGCATTTTTAGTAACGAGCATCATCAGCATGGAAGCATGTCCTCTGGCATGGTGGCCAAAGCATGAAGGGGCATACAAATGTTTAGCATAACTGGCACGTAAATACCTTGCAATGCCGGCTACAAAAGTGCCATGCAAATGCCTGTTCTCACTTTCAGATGACCTTGTAAATAGGAAGCGGCCAGCATTATCTTCCATAAATGTAAACAAACTTGTTTGTCTTAGCAATTGGCTGGACAAGAAGTAGGACTGAGTGGACTTGTAGGCTCTAAAGTTTTACATTGTTTTGTTTTTGAGTGTAGTTATGTAACAAAAAAAAATCTACATTTGTAAGTTGCACTTACACGATAAAGTACTTGTATGAGGTGAATTGAAAAATACTCTTTCGTTTGCCATTTTTGTAGCACAAATATTTGCAATAAAAAATAATACAAAGTGAGCACTGTCAACTTTGTATACTGCGTTGTAATTGAAATCAATATACACCACTACCTCGATATAACGCGACCCGATATAACATGAATTTGGATATAACGCAGTAAAGCAGTGCTCCGGGGCGGGCGGGGCGGGGCTGCGCACTCCGGTGAATCAAAGCAAGTTCAATATAACGCGGTTTCACCTATAAGTCGGTAAGATTTTTTGGCTCTCGAGGACAGCGTTATATCGAGGTAGAGGTGTATTTAAAAATGTAGAAAAACATCCAAAAAATTTAATTAATTTCAATTGGTATTCTATTGTTTAACAGTGGGATTAAAACTGCGAATAATCACGATTAATTTTTGTAATCGTGATTGGTTTTTTTAGTTAATCGCATGAGTTAACTGCGATTAATCAACAGCCCTAAATTTAATTAGAGATTTGTATCTGGAGGTTTGCATCCTTTGCCATCGCTTCCTGTTTGGAGACAGAGTGGCACATTCTCCTGCTGATTCCTCTTGCAGAAGGCACTTGGAATCTACAGTGAGGGGGGTCATAGAAGTACCTAGGACAGATCGTATCCTTGCCACCTACTCATAAGTCCATTTTTGTGAGGGGAGGAAGGGACCTCCACCGTAACCTGACTTAGGGGAGGAGGCAAGGAAACAAGGTAAGAGAGCACGGGGTGCTGCTGACAGGCCAGGTCATAGAAGTTATTTGCCACAGCCAACTAAAGCCTCCAGATTAATTTAATTTTAAAAAATAAATTGGAATAAACGGAAGACCTTTCTCTTTAAAGTGTGGTTCTGAACTCAACCCCACTTTAAGATAAGTGTCTGAAGAGGAAAATCCAATGAAAGGAGGCAACTCATCTACAGAACCATATCTTCATTAGTTGTTGCTGTGAGTGACAGTAGAGCTTCCTGCATTGTAATCAGCTTGTTACTACAGCAAACAAGCCATGAAACAGCTGATTCAAAATAATGTCTAAGGGTGTTGTATTCATGTATTTCTAGGGTCCTAAAGGTGAAGCGGTTGGTTCTATAACTCAGCCATTACCCGGCAGTTATTTGATCATCCGAGCAGCTTCAGAATCAGATGGTAAGTACATTTCTTGTTTAGTTTTTATTTTTCATTTTTAAAGTGCTTGTTATTAGAGATGCAAATTATTCCATTTCTCTTGTCCAGTGTGTAACAGCATCATATTTGCAGATCCGTAGTTCAATTGAACATGCTCTTTTTATTAACCCAATATATGAGAGAGCTATAATGCAAGCATTTTTATTTCATATCATGAAGTAACTTTGCAAAGTTTTAGTAGTTATAAATTTTGACTCCTTTGAATTAAACATTTGAGCCTACTTAAAAGAGACTAACAAACACTGCCTTGTAGAAGAGATGTTAGTCCACATTAAATGCCAAATATCTTGGAAGATTCTAAATTAGAAAGAATTTCAAAAGACTATTGTGTAACTTTGGTGAGTAGCTGCTATTCAACTGCACTAATTAATTAACTTAGCACTGCAATATACATTTTATATAGGTCTTATTGTTGAAAGGGTTATAGCCAACTTAAAATCTAGTAAATTTCAAGAAATGAATGAAAAGTAATTTCATGACCTAGTTGTCCTAAGTTCGCTTTCAATTTATTTGGTTTTATAATCAATTTCTTATTTTTCAAAATGCTTTTTGCTCCCCTTTTGCTGTTGAAAAACCCCAGAAAATTGACCAAACATGGGGAAATAGTAAAGATGGCTATACATAAAGTATTAGTGAAAAAAACAGACAGTTTTTTCTGTGATCTTTCAACTATAATCTTTGGTCTAGTCTATTAGAGTTCTTTGGGTGTATCAACAAAACAGGGACAGAAAACGGAGGAGGAATAAATGGTCAGTTTTCAAGATGGCAAAAAGTTACTGGTTGGTGTTTGATCCCTTTTTCAGAGCATTACTAAATTGAAGGGCAAATTTTGCATATGATAGAATGATTTATGTTAACCAAAACTAGAGAAGGCTGTAGGGAACAGCAGCGAGATCTAATAAAGTTAGGTGACAAAGCACAATAGCAGATAAAGGTCACTGTTGTGAATGGAGAAATGGTACATTGGCAGGAATAATTTGAACTAATCAAACATTAGCTGGGGTCTGAATTAATTAGTCAGGGGGAAAAGGTTGGTGTTATTGTGGACCACTTGGTGAAAACGTTTCCTCGATATAATTGTGAAGTTAAAATGTAAGTATGTATAAAGAATGGACTGTCTAAATTGGACATTTGCTGATGTGTTTTTGTAAGCAGATGCCTTTAGGAAAGTACTGAAGTTTTACATATTCGCAGTAAGGAACAAAAATATTGCAAACAGGGAAGGAGAATTCAGTACAGTTGACACTCCATTCTTGAAAGTTGAGTGTATTGTGGTTTGATAGAACAGAGAAATACTAGAGAGCAAAATAAATGCTTTCAAGATAGTAACATTTTCTAACTGCTTAAAGTACATATTTGGTCAGGGGAGCAGGAGGATGATTGTCCTTCTGAATGAGGTGGAAGGTTGGAGATGAAGAGTGAGTGTCTGCATCCATTGGCAGGCAAAGAAGGGAGGTGGCAGTCTGCCTCTATGAGGGAAAAGGCATATCTGCTGTGGCTTCTTCTGTTATAACTAAGGCTAAGATTTTGTCTCGGTTACTTTTTGTTTATTAAAAATTCACGGAAGCCTATGACCTGTCCGTGACTCTTACTAAAAATAACTGTGACAAAATGGGGAGTGGGGGGGTCCGCCTGTTGAAACGGATCTTTAATGGCCCATGGCTGGGCAGATTGTTACCGGTACCAGTGAAAATTCAGGTTCAATTTGCTCAATGCACAGCAACTTATTTGAGAGAGAATCACACAAGTAGTAAAATGTTATGTAATGCGTCCTCCTAATAATCCTCAATTCCCCAAGCATAAACCCTCAGTAACTATCTTGGCCCTACACAGTATCCTGACTGGCAAACAAAGCAGGTATAGCTACCAGTCCTAGATAGACTTCTTTTCTTCTCTTCTCTTTTCAAATACTTGGTTACTCCGAGGCCCTCTGGTTCAAAAGTCCCAGAAAAGTCCCTCGTAGCAGGGTGTTGGCTACCTCTAAGACCCTCTGTCTTACAGCGTCACAGACCTCTTCAGATGTTAATTGGAGCGCTAACTAACAAACTAACTTTGCATGTATGGTATCCTTAACACTTATACCCCTTGCTCTCAAAGGAGTCATGTCCCAGAAATATGCCCTGTGGGCGTTTCATTACTGGTTTTTCTAATTAATATTTTAAAAGGGACTGCAAAATAGACAGAGACCAAAGATCAGTTGACTTATACCCTCTCATCAATCATTCACTTGAGGTCTTAGTGTGGTGCCATCCTAAAGGGTCATTTTGACCCTGGTCATTCAGTACCAAGCTCACTGATAGCATGTCTTCTGCGTTTTCTTTACTTTTGTGAGCTGGCCATCGCCTGACATGACCAGAGTTCCAAGCTGAAACACACACAGATAGAGCCTCTGATTAACAATTCAAGTGCAATTTCAGCGCACTCAGTAAATTTCCATACAAATGGTCTGATGTTGAGAGCCCTGCTCCCAGAATCCTCTAGCCAATTCAAACATACCAAGCCATACCAAACTCATGTTCACCACATTCATTCATATCAATCACAGTAATTCACAATAATAATTTGGCACCATCCCAACATCACCCATCGCTGCTGTCGCTCGCGGCGGCTGGGAGCTCTAGAGTCTCCACCACCCCACAGAGGCTCAGAGCTTCAGGGCTGGTGGCTCGGAGCTCCAGGGCCCCCTGCCGCGGCTCGGAGCTCTGGGGTTGGCAGCTGAGAGCTCTGGGGCCCCCGCTGGCTGACAGCTCCGGCCCAGGGGCTGAAGCAGAAAATGTCACAGAGGTCTCTGGAAGTCATGGATTCCGTGACCTCTGTGACATAATCGTAGCCTTAGTTATAACGTTCTGGTCTATGACCTTGCCAGTCCTATCCTGGAGTCCCTTTCACATCTAGACAGGGAGTAAGTTATTTTTATATTTTAGGTCTGGAATGATATTAAAATCCAAGTCACCTAACGTCTGTGGCGTAAGTGTGCATTTATTATTGTAGTATGTGCCTTTCAAAGGTCAGGTATGGGGGGGCCCTAAATAACTCCTCATTGTGAAGTGAACAATATCAAATTCCATTACTAACAAGCATCTATCTTTAGGCAGGTGTTGGATGGATGCTTTGGAACTGGCTTTGAAATGTTCCGGTCTGCTTAAACGTACGATGATTAGAGAAGGTAAAGAGCATGACTTGAACTCTTCAGCAGAGAGCACACATGTTTCTCTCTATGGCTTATTGCGTGCTAACAACTTACACGGTGCAGAAAGCTTTCCGTAAGTAATCAAGCCCTTAATTTTATTCTTATAAGAAAGTTACTAAAACCGGTGTAAAACTCTTAAATCGTTTAGGCAGATCTTTGAATTTGAAATGATAATATCAAAGTGGAAACCTTCTTAAGATTGGAATTCCTTTTGCCTCCTAATGCCCCTTAAAGATCTGTAATTGTGTATTTTTTTTAAAACTTAACATTTAAACCGTGCAGATGTGGGTTCTTTACTTGATGATCTTCAAGTAGCTCTGCTTATTCTCACTTACGGGTACTGTCTCCCCTTATGGTGCCTTGTGGTAGAACCATCTTCTAGCAGTATTAGCTAGGGCACTCTTGTGCCGCCCTCTCCTGCCCCAATGTCACACCGTGCCAAAGGCAAGGCTATATAGAGGGCGGAACACCCTCACCACCTCAGTTCCTTCCAACCACATGCCACAAACATATGTGAACCTCTCCGGTCTCTTCAGAGCTGGGGTTTTTTTCTTCTTAGATAGTTACTGTTAGCTGTTGATTTAGTCAGTGATTCTTTTTCAGTTCTGTGATATGGCGGAAGTGAAGAAGCTGGGTTTTAAGAGGTGCGTTTCCTGCCCAGCTATCTTCCCGGTACACAACGACCACGTGCAGTGCCTCAAGTGCTTGGGAGAAAGACATTAGCCTTTTGATTGTTTGATTTGTAAGACCTTTACTCCCAGAGCCCACAAGGACAGGGAGACTCACCTGCAGCGCCTACTATGGAAAGAAGCTCTCAAGGCCAGACCCTCTGGTTCTGAGCAATCCTCCAATCCAAGGTTGCAAAGGCCAGTCTCTGCCTCTGTTGTTCCCCCCCAACAAAGGACCGAAGGGTTCCAAGAGGCCGCATCCCAAGTTGGGACCAGACCCAATCCCTGCGGCTTCCTCAGTTAAGATTCTGAGGTGACACATGGCCAAACTGAGGGCCACGTGATCGGATACCACTGCCCAGTTCCAGAAGAGAGGCCGAGACAGTTGATCCACCCTCACTGGTGCCATACTTTGTGCTTCACAGCTTTCTGATCCTGAAGGAACTCATGTGGTGGTAGGACTAGGATCAGCTTCAAAGTCCACTTACAGATGTAGGAAGATGGAGTCCATTGGTGTGCCAGAACCAGGGTAGGTAGTGCCTTTGGTGCTGACAGTAATGACACTGAAGAGAGAGGGGCATAAAGACAAAGTGGCCACAGTGAGCAGTTCTGGTTCCTGGCACAGGCATCAGAGCTGTCTGATCCATCTGATTCAGACCAGGGCACTATGGCTCCGAAACGCAGACTTGTTCAGCCTTTTGCGTCAGTAGCAAGGGAGATGGACTTACATGTAACACTGGATTTGATATCGTCTCAATCTTCAAATCTGTAGTTTGGTTCCCATTTTGGCTCCCATTTTGGTTCCAGCTACATCCTCCGTTCCAGAGAGTTCAATCATCATGGCAGCCTAGGTTCACCTTTTGATGCTGCTGCACATGTCTGATCCAAGAGTGAAATGCAAGAGCTCTAAGAGGAGGCATGTTTCCCCAACTCGAAGATCATCATCTTTGACCTTTCAGGAAGAGGAGGCTAGAGGGCATCAAGGTCCCTTTCACAGATCCTCTTATGCTCCCTCCTCCTAGGACCCCTACAGGATCTCCACAAAAAGCTGGATCCTTATGTCTTCTGCCAGATCTGTTGTTGTCCCTGGTTCACTCTATTCCAAATCTAGATTTTTACCAAGAAGGAGATAGAGGAAGAATGCAGAGACTGGCAGAGTTTTTACAAAATGTGTGTCTCTGTGGTGGGGGTTCATCTGAGGAATCAGGGTATTTTTGTTAACCCCTGTTTAGATGGCTGGCTACTGAAGGCTTCTGTGAATGAAGATCTGTTAAATAGTCTTCATGACCAATCTCTTTTCAGATTTAGGGCTCTTTCTCCACCCAAAGTCAATCTTCTGCCCTTCACAAAGGATCCCTTTTATAGGCGCTATACTAGACTCCATAGAGGGGAGAGCTTTTCTGCCAGAGTATAGATTTATCAGAACAAGCCAGTATTTGTTAACGATCCAGAGAGTAAAGTTTTTCATGGGTCTCATGGTAGCCACTGCTATGTGACGCTGTTTATCTGTTTGAGAATGAGATCTATGTGGCAGTAGATGCCTTGGTCTACAGACCAAGTTGAAACAGTCTTCAGTTGTTGATACCCATGCCTTTTAGAGGATGATAGTGTCCCTAGACTGGTGGGCAGTCAGAACAAATGTGCTCAGGGGTGTATGGGTGCAACCTGGATAGTGACTTCAGACGCATCAGCCAAGGGCTGGGGATATGGGAAGGGTGTATCTGAACCATTTGACGGTTCAAGGGCACTGGTCTTTTTAGCAGAGAATCCTGCACATTTACATGTTGAAATTAAGAACTGTTCCTCTGGCTCTCAGATTGTTCCGTTATGCAGGTGGTAATGGACAGTACATCAGTGATGTATTACATCAACAAGGATCCTTTCTCCTGCGTGGAAAGGCAATATATCTATGGGATTGGTGTATTCGTCATTACATTAGTCTGTGTCTCTACATGTAGCGGGGAACAGCAGATCATCTTAGCAGAGGCACCTCCCGGATTCACGAATGGTCCGTGAAGGCTCAGTTGGTTCAGACTGTATTCTCCAGCTGAAGTCAACCAGATGTGGAGCTATTCACAACAAGAGTCAACAAAAAGTGTTTCCTCTTTTGTTCCAGAGTGGGCAAGGACAGACAGTCCCTGTTGGATGCCTTCCTTCTCCACTGGGGGGGAAGGCTTGATGTATGCTTTTTCCCACTTTTCTATTGATCAAGACAGTAGTGAGGATGATACTAATTGCGCCAGGTTGGCCACGTCAGCAGTTGTTTACCAATCTCCTTCCACTGTGTAGTGGAGTTTTTGTGTGTCTTCCCTGATCTCCAGTTCTACTGTCCTACCTGGAGGGCAGGAGCTTTCATCCGGACTCAGTCTCTTCACCTGATGGAGTGGGCGATCGGACTTTGACTCTGTCTGCTCCTGAGCAATCCATATTCTTCATCTGCAGAATTGTAGAAAACAATCCACTAGAAACTGTTAATGTCTAATGTAGTCCAGATTTCAGGCATATCTCTATCTATCTACCCCATATTCGCTTCTATGCCTTGTGATCTGGAATACTGAAAGAATCATGGGTTATCTAACTCACTGTTAAAAGTTGACTTGGCAGCCATCTCTGTGTATCACAATCTAGTTGACGGTAGTTCATTGTTTGATTAAAAGATTTATGAAAGTTTTATCAAATGTGTATCCCCATTGGGGATCCTGTCTCTTCTTGGGACTTCATTTTGGTGTTGGCCATGCTGGTGAAACCTTTCAAACCCTTGGCTTAGTGTTTTTTCTACTACTTATCTATCAATACGGGTTTCATTATTGCCATCACAAGGAGAGTGAGTGAACCGAATGCCCTTATGGCTGACCCACTTTTCACTTCTTTCGCTAAGAACAAGGTGGTTCTCAGACCTGATCTCAGATTCTTAACTAATGTGTCTGATTTTCACGTTAATTTGCCAGTTCTTTTCCATAGGCTGCACTCTAAGAAAAGAGACTCTGTCCTACGTACTTTGGATGCCCAAAGGTCCCTCGCCCATTACTTGGACAGGACTAAAAGTTTTTGTAAATCCTAGCTTGTTTGTGTCTTATGCCAAAAAACAAATGGGGTATACGATTTCTTCCCAGACTATTTCTCAGTGGATTACACAATGTAGTGCTGAATGCTACATGCTAGTAAAAATTCCAGTGCCTGCTGTGATTTGACCACATTCCACCAGAGTTGTCGCTTCTTCCTTTGCTTATCTTAGGCAGATGCCAGTTGATGAAATTTGCAAATCTGCAACCTGGACTTCAGTGCAGATTGTCACTAAGCACTATGCTCTGGATTTGGCAAAGCGGTGCTTCAGTCTCTATTCAAGTAGGACTCTGATCAGCCATTCTGAAACTAATCTGGAGGCAGCAACAATCTATCCCATAGGTGGGGAATATGCAAAGCCCCTTGAAGAAGAAATTGAGGTTACTTTTCAGTAACTGGAGTTCTTCGAAATGGCTCTGTATATTCACACTTCCCACCTGCCTTACCCTCTCAGAGTACTTATTTTTGTGTGTCTCTGGCTTTGCAGTGGAAGGAACTGAGGTGGTGAGGGTGCTCCGCTCCTATGTAGTCTCACCCTGGGTGCGGCGTGATAATGAGGGGTGGGGCGCAAGAGTGCTCTAGCTGGCATTGCTAGAAGATGGTTCCACTGCAAGGTACCACAAGGTGGCACAGCACAAGTAAGTGTGAATATGCAGAGGCATCCCAAAGAACTCCAGTTACAGGTAAGGAACCTTCATTTCCTTTGACCGAGTTTCTCACATCCTTTGTTTTCTAGAGAACTTACTTCATTTTCTCCAAAACGCGCACAGTCCTGTGTTCAAAAATAGGCAGTAAATGTGGACTCCAGTTGCTAAAGTACTGCAGTTTAATCCCTCTTGGAGCCCTCTCACTACCCTTTGGGTTGCTTCATCTGAAGGTCAAAAGTTTAATTCATCTGACATAAATTGCTAGATTTTTGGCTTTTGTAGTATGGGTTGAACAATAATATTATAAAGTCATTGATACACGTTGACTGACACTCAACTTTTTGGGTGACCAAACTGATATATACCCTCATTTTCAAAATCGAATGATGGAGTACAAAAGCTGAAATCTCACCCTTGGAGCCATCCACCCTTCTCTGTGCCAAAAACCAATAGGCAAAATTTCTCATGTTGCCTCTAACACTCAGTGTACAATAACTTACTAGACACGGTTCAGGGATGAAGATGCTTTGAGACAAAGATTCCAATAAGATATGATATGATAAACTGGTTGGAAATATAGTCTTAAACAACCAAAATAGATCAGTGGTATTTCCAAACAGCAACACTCCTATTTTTGAACATGGACAATCTTAAGTCTTGTACAGAACACAAAGGAGGGCATGGACGGAGTCTGCTTCAAAATAATTTAGGCCCAGATTTTTAAAGGTATTTAGGCATTGTTGCACTCAGCATTGCAACACCTAACTGATTTTCTAAAGGGATTTAGGCCCAGATTTTTAAAGGTAATTGGTGGATTTAGAATCATAGAATCATAGACTTTAAGGTCAGAAGGGATCATTATGATCATCTAGTCTGACCTCCTGCACAATGCAGGCCACAGAATCTCACCCACCCACTCCTGTATCAAACCTGTGTCTGAGCCATTGAAGTCCTCAAATCATTGTTTAAAGACTTCAAGGTGCAGAGTCTATGATTCTATGATTTTCGAAAGGGATTTAGGCCCAGATTTTTAAAGGTAATTGGTGGATTTAGGCACCTAAGCACCTAAATCCCTTTTGAAAATGAAGCTTAGGTTCCTAAGTCAGTTAAGAGATTGCAATGCTGAACATAGCAAGGCCTAAATACCTTTAAAAATCTGGGCATTACTGTAAAATTTATTTTTGAATTATTTTTCTCTGATTTTTTCATCATATATCTGGTTGATAGAAGATACACATACAACGCTGGAAGAACTCTGAGCGCTGGAACTCTAATATGTGTGTTTTGGGAGTATACAGTAGGCACTCTCAGAACACACACATTGGAGAAGGATACTTAAACTATCTTGCTCTCAAGTGTGACTGCACTTTATTTCTGTTGCCCAGAATGTCACCTCACTTCTGGAATCTTCGTTTCTGAGTGTTAACTTTATTGGAGCTACTTAAGCAGTCAAAAAGCTTATATTGACAACCAAGAATACATCCATTATCAATCAGTATATTAACTCCTTCCTGGAGTTAGTCTAAAAATATTACCTTTTAAGATCTCTCTTTGGTATCTGATCTTCTTGCTTGCTTCCTTTTCTATGTGCCATGTTTTTAAAATGTATTTTAGTCTATCTTTTAATCTTGTAAGACATGCATAAATTCCTTCCTCAAAAGTGTATCCTGTAGAATGTAGCACACAGGTGTACTCTTCATTTGTAAATAAGTAATGCTTGTCTTTTGACAACAATTTCTATTTTTTAAATATTTGTTTCCAGTTTAGAGCATTACAGTTTTAATACTATCTGCTGATCCAAAGTAAACACATTGAAGACTCATTTAAGCACATTTCTAACATCTCCCTCTTAGGGCCTTTTGGCTCCTGCTCAGTGTGATGTCCCAGCATGCACTCTACTAGTGACATCACACCCATAATAGGATATTGGTAACCAAAGCCTGTCTCAAGTTTGAGTTTGGTTTCCAAATAATCTTCAGTGGTGGGTGTATCAGAATGGATGCTGGGGTGCTATGACACACTGAGAGGAAACAGTGATAACAGAAGGGTATTTGTTTTCACCTGAATAAAAAGGTATGTTAGAAATGTACTCAAACTCCCCTTTTCTCCAAGTCCACATGGTACATGCTAATCCCCATTTTGGGTACAACAGGAGAAAAATCTCAGCTTTGACTTCTTCCCCTACATGATGGTTGCATTCATATTTACAGCAGAGAGAGTTCCTCTGCTAAGTGAACGAGCTTTTGCATACTTCATACTTTTGTTCAGAGAATCTTCACCTGATGCTTTTATTTTCTGACAGGATTTGTTTACTATCATGTGCTTGTATCAGGGTTTTTTGCCCTTGGGCATTTCCAGACTTTCCAGTGTTTGAATTTATTTAAGTTTAACCCTGTATTTCTTGGTTTTCTATTGCTTGTTTTTTTGTTTAACTACAATATTCTTGTAAGGTTTTTAACCCTTACGTTACTGATGTGCTTTCAACCCTACTCTGGCTTAGTGAAGATTTTTGTCTGGGCATTTTCTCAAGGTTTTAAAACTTTGATATATTTAACATGCATAGGGACCCTAGACTAAGTGAGCTGAGGGCCCTGTAGGGCACTGGGAACCAAGGAACTATGTGGAGCTTAAGACCTGCAAGTGACCCTGGATTGTCAGCTTCTTCATACACCCCAGTCTTCCTCACTCCACAAGTGGCATATGGTAATGGTGTTTATGGAAATCATGGATTCTTCAAGTGCTTGCTCATGTCAATTCCATTCTAGGTGTGCGTGTGCCCACCTGCGCGGCCGTCGGAGATTTTTGCCTTAGCAGTATCCGTAGGGTTGCTGTGGCGCCACCTTGAGTGCTGCGCCCATGCGTTGGTATATTAGGCACCGCCGGCCCTACACCCTCTCAGTTACTTCTTACCACCCGTGGTGATTAGTTGGAGCTCCTTTCCTTGCACGGCAAGGGCTAGCATTTTCGTTCCTTCTGACTTCGAGCCTTAGGGCCTTGTAAATAGTTTGTTTATAGTAGTTAGTGTTAAGTAGTTGTTAAGTGTAGTTAGAAGTTAGAGTCCCAGTGGGGACTTTGCCCCAGGCGGGGCATGCCCCAGTCTCCAGGGTTTAAGTCCTGCGCAGATTGTAACAGGCCTCTGCCTGTAAGTGATCCCCATAGCAGCTGCCTCAAGTACTTGGGAGAATCACATGTGAAGGACAAGTGTCATATTTGTAAAAAATTTTTGACACAGGACTCCGAAGGAGTGAGAGATTCGTTTGCGGGCTCTCCTTATGGAGGCTGCTCTTCGTCTGGCTTCCAAGCCGTCCCGCCAAGACTCGCCGAGTACCATGGCCTCGGTGCACAGTGCACCCCCGGCACCGGACTCCACCTGGCACTGCTCCCTGCCGGTGCCCAAAAAGAAAACAAGGAAGCACGGCTCCCCAGCACCGGGCAAGAAGGGCCATGGGTCATCGGGCAAAGGACCCAGTTCAGGCCACCCGGCCACTCCAGAGCCATGTGTATGTGCCTCCCCAGTTGGAGCATTTAGCCCCTTGAAGGGTCCACTACCGACTCCCAGGAGCGGTAAGGGACCCAAACTCCTGACGGCATCAACGCCTTCCAGGAAGTTCCCCCAGTGCCAAGAGAGTAGAGGCCTCCGCCTGCACCGCCGGCACCGCACATGCTGCAGGAAACAGCAAAGGCTCCCTTCAAGGGCAAGCCAGCTGCTAAGACCCCTCAGGGGGCAGTGGAGTGCCACTGATTCCTCCGAGATACGGCAGGTCTCCCCACCTCCCCGCCGCAGATCTCTGGACTTGCAGTCCAGATCCTCTGGGGCTCACCCTCAGGCACCGCGATCATGGTCCCCACTTTCTCGACGCGGATAACCTAGGGGAAGATGCTGGTCTCCGTACTGCCAGCACCGTTCGCCTTCCCGCCACAGATCTCGGTCGTCTGTCCCATGGGAGCGCTCCCCGTCTTGACTATGGTCCCCCCCGGCACTGGTCCCCTCGATACCAGCACCGATCCTCTTACTCCGGGCAGTGGTCTCCAGTGGTGACGGTCAGTGGGCAGACGCAGGCGTCGACGGCCCCACTGTAGTCACTGGAAGGGGATTCTTCTGGCATGGAAGGGCAGGTCAGCCCCTCGCTCAGACTCCACCGGCGCAATTGGGCACCCAAGGCTGTGTGGACATGGATGGCGCCACCTTGGCCACACGGCCAGTGGCCAGCACAGTGACCTTATTGGAGCGCGTGGGGCATGCCAGTCATGACAATGACCCCTTTGCACTGCTCATCTGCCACTGCCTCAGAGCAACAGTTGGCGGTACCGACGGCACTGGGCTCGGTTCATGGGTCGCGCTCAGAGATCGGGGTAGAGGACACTGCCCCACCCCTAGACCTCTCTGCCCCCATGGGTGATGATGCCCCAGGGCCTTCGCTGGTGGTACAGTCTTCATCCCAGGACGAGGTGGTCGCGAGATCCTCGAGGGCCAGACCACTGGACAACTTTAAAGAACACCAGGCCCTGCTTCGACAGGTGGCCGAGAACTTGGGCCTAGAGGTGGAGGAGATGGCTGGGCAGGCAGACACCTTGTTTAACATCCTCTCAGCCTCTACCCCTGCCCATGTTGCACTACCAGTGCATGACGGAGTCCTCAAAATTTCCAAGCCCTCTGGTAAACCCCATCATCCAGCCCTCCCACCTCCAAAAGGGCCAGAAAGAAGTACTTTGTCCCAGCCTTTGAGTACCTTTATATCCACCCACCTCCGTGCTTGTTGGTTGGGCCAGAAGCAGGATGTTAGAATTCTGCCATCTACTCCAGGACATGTGTGCATGAGGATTCTGCTCCCTTACCTTCCTTTTGTGGGAGGATTGTGTTGTTGCTCATCTCCCCAATGCAGAATGCTGAACATTATGCCATTATATGCAGGGGAGTGGGTGAAGACCTGCATCTGGAGAAATACAGTGCAGTTGCCTCTGAGGGGACCCCTTGAGACTAGGGTGAAACTGGAATGAGGAGGTGGAGGCCTGTTGCGTCAATCCTTGGTTCATGGCCCAATCCATGGTGTGTGTATAGAGATTATCAAATAAGCCCGTAAGAACTCTTGGAACAAGTACTGTCCTCACTCTACTGGCTCCTTTCAACCAATATATGTGATCTGCCTCCAGCTGGACACCCAGCTATTACCCAGAGAAACATTACTGAGATGGCATTTCATAGAATTTTGCAAAAATCTTCCCTTGGCCTTTCTTTTAAAGTTATGCAGTAGCTACTGCAACACTTGACACTTTTGAAATGCAGTTATCTCAGCTATGTAAGCTAACTGGACCATAGATCTACCTGTATATGTATGTATCATACAAATATAAACAGTTTTTTAAAACCCACTAAAAGTAGCTAGGTCATTGTTAGGCAATTAATCATACATATTGTTTATACACAAAATAGTGAGGGTTGTAAGGTAAAACCTGTACGAGGACGAAATTGTTGTAGGGTTGGTAATGAACATCATAGTTCAAAACAAAAGCAAACTAAACAGATTGCTATACAAGTTTCAAGGAAGGCTGTTCCTTGTGATCCTTTCTTATTGCAGTGCTATCAATTTGACATGGCTATTAGGTATTGGTATTGACACTAATGTCCTGCATTAGGTAAATTCCTGGTTTGAGGATGTTATTCATAGTGGTGGACAATTTGAAGGAGAGGGACAATCACAACATTTTAGATTTATTTTTTGTAGATTAAATGATAGTGAAATTGAAAGGCATCACTTTAAAGATCAAGATGTGTACTCTGACAAATCTGATAAGGAAAATGATCACGATCACGATGAGTCTGATAATGATGGCCTGGGGAAAAGTGAAGAAAGTGACACTGACACATCAGAGCGACAGGATGACTCTTACATTGATCCAGAACCTGTTGATCTTATCAGGGAAACTACCTATATGGAACAGATACATGAAGAACTTGGAGAGGTAAATAATGTACTGTTAGTAGTATTTACCTTATTTCCAGATTGCAAATTGACTTAAGAGTTTTAGAAGTCAAATTGAATGTCATTGGAAAGTTGCCTTGCAGTGTTGGATTTAGTACTTTAAGGAGACTTGTGAAAGTGTGACTGCTCCCCCTCATGCCCCTCTATTTAACAGATTCCTGTTCACCACTAGTCATGTGGCTGAGCAAGGGACTTTGGAATACTCCCCAAACTTAAGGGACTGATTTTACACAGAAATTGCCTCCTGCAGCAGAAGTGGAGTCCAGCTGCTTGTCCTTTCATTATTGGTGATTGGTTTACATTAGCTTGGTTTCAAGGCTCTCTTCTCAAGGAAAAGGGCAAGAAACTTAGTTATTAAATGAAGTAAAGAGGCTTCTTTACATTCTAGTTTCCCCCTTAATCAGAGAGGCCAGTAGCCACAAGATTTGCAGGGCTCAGAGGTTGCTTTTGTTGCCTTCTGTCATTTAACAAATTTGTTAAGTTGATCGGACTCTGAGATAGCTTCTGCATGGCAAAGCTCCACCTGCCTTTGATGTGCTGAGCATTTGTGTGATTAAAAAGTAGCAGTCACCATAAAAAAATCACCAGTGCTATTTGAAATAGTAACACTCTGAATCTGACTTGTTTGAGCCTCCCTCTTGTGGCTGTTCACTGCTAGAGACTTTTTTTTTTAATAGCAGCAGCAGCAGTGAATGAATAAGATGTCAGATGATGTTAATTTCTAGCCTACGTTAATGCTGCTGTTACCGATTTCTGCTCCAAAGATATTTGAACTTTTTTTAGACTAAACACACTACTAGTTTTTTGTTTGTTTTTTTTAAAATTGCAAATAAGGTAGCTTCTAAAATCCTGCTTTCATTTCCTGAAACTCTCTTGAAAGGAGAAATATCTCCCTTTTCTTCTCCTAGTCTAGCAGAGTGTCATCTGGAGATGTGTAGATGGGAGAGAGAGCATCCTCTTGCTGCTGCTAGAGAGGGAGGGAGGCATATGGAAGAGTGCTGGACATATCAAAGGGTGGAGGTGAAATGGGCAGATTCTTCATCAGCATTCAAAATGAGAAATTGATTAATGTAACCAATGGCCCCTGGCTGGTGCATTCACTGCATGTGAGAGAAAAGGGAAACACATAGTTGATGGCTGGGAAAGGAACCGGCTTCTGACCATGGTCCCATCTAGAGGGCTCTCTTGATATAAAATGTAATATAATTATTGGGGCAAACCCAATTCCTAAAAAATAAATTCTAGATAGCATATCTGATATGCTGTGTTAATCAGGTAGCATATATTAAACTTCTCAGAATGCCTCTAACGGGGCTAGTTCCCATACTCCTGCAGGTAGTTGGTTAGCCACCATGTATCCTAAACCTAACTTATTGTTTGTCCTAAATGTGTGTAGTTTTTTTTTTTTATAGGATATGTTGAACTGTTACTGTGTTTCTACTTTTTCATCAACATTTTTTCCTGGTGGAAGGCAGGGGAGGCTTGTCAAACAGAAACAGTGTCAGAGGAGAACAAAAGCCTGATCTGGATGCTGTTGAAACAAGTCCGTCCAGGAATGGACCTCTCCAAGGTTGTACTGCCTACGTTTATCTTGGAACCTCGTTCTTTCTTGGACAAACTCTCTGATTACTACTATCATGCAGACTTCTTGTCTGAGTGAGTTAATTCTTTTCACTTTAAAAATAAATTTTATTAAATAGTGAAATGGCTTTGCAAGGTTTTCTATCCATCCCGGTTAAACTGAAGCAGAGAATGCTGAATGTCTGAATGCTCATCTAACAATGTATTAAACACCATGTTGTGGGATTTCCTTGGTTTATTACTTCCTAAAGCTTATAAAGTACACCTCTATCCCGATACAACGCTGTCCTCGGGAGCCAAAAAATCTTTCTGAGTTATAGGTGAAACCGCGTTATATCGAACTTGCTTTGATCCACCGGAGTGCGCAGCCCTGCCCCCCCAGAGCACTGCTTTACCGCGTTATATTCGAATTCGTGTTATATCAGGTTGCATTATATCGGGATAGAGGTGTATATCTCAAAGGCACAGTTTCCTGGTCAGAAATTGATGATAACTCTGACAGAGAAATGTGCTTGTCAGTGCTACTAGAAACAGAGGATAGGAACCTTTGGAAACGTCTGTTTTCCTATGCTTTAAGAAGTTAAGAGCCAGTTAGTGAAGGCAAAGGAAATTATATTTCCTAACTATCTACAAAACAATATAATTTAAGTAGTCCAATTAAAGTGTTTTGTTAGCTATATGAGGGCCTAGATCAGTGGTTCTCAACCTATTTACTATTGTGGGCCGCATCCAATACTACCTGTATGGCCCTGAGAATGTTGGGTGACCAGATGAGGGGAAGAAAATATCGGGACACACTGGGGGGACGGGGGGGCTGAGCAAAAAAAAAAAAAAGCCGAGCGAGTCCTGCCCCGGCTGAGTTTAAAAAAAACCCCTACAGTGCTGCCTGCGGATATCGGGACAAAATACGTCCCGACCGATCTTATGGGACAGAGACCGAAATATCGGGACGGTCCCGATAAAATCGGGACATCTGGTCACCCTATGAGAATGTCACATGGGCTGCAGCTCTGTGCTGATTGGGCCACAAGCAGCCCGTGGACCGCAGGTTGAGAACCACTGGCCTAGATGAATTCACTTGATTTATTTGAGAACCAAAAGGAATAAGAAGGACCTAAAATGGAATGCTTCACTTCAACTTGGAGTTCTGTGAATTTCTAAACCAGTCTTCCCAGATTGGAGAACTGAAAGGATAAGATTTTGCGGTGCATGGGCCTAAGTACTATATCTTTGCAATGGCCATACTGCCCAGAATTGGAAATAATGGGCTTTGCAAAAGAAATAGTTTCCCCCACAACCTTTGGCTTTTAAGTGGGGGAAATACACAATTCTCTCAAGAGCCAGCAGTTCTCCAGTCTGTTCTCAAGACTAGATTTTCTTGTTACTTTATTGTTTTGACAAATATTTAATAATAAATACAAAAAGGGCTCTACTTCACCCTAGAATTCTAAAATGGGGATTACATCACATGGATCAATGTCTGGATCAACGTCTGTCTACGGCAGGGGTAGGCAACCTATGGCACTCGTGCCGAAGGCGACACACAAGCTGATTTTCAGAGGCACTCACACTGCCCAGGCCCTGGCCACTGGTCCGGGGGGCTCTGCATTTTAATTTAATTTTAAATGAAGCTTCTTAAACGTTTTAAAAACCTTATTTACTTTACATACAACAATAGTTTAGTTATATATTAAAGACTTCTAGAAAAAGACCTTCTAAAAATGTTAAAATGTATTACTGGCACGCGAAACCTTAAATTAGAGTGAATAAATGGAGACTCGGCACACCGCTTCTGAAAGGTTGCCGACCCCTGGTCTACGGTATTAAACTATATTAGAAAGGAACAAAAGTCCATAAAGGAAAACAAAATATTTAGCTGAATTTCAAGAATCAAACCAAGCTTTTTGATCATAAAATGTGCATTTTCTTGTATTCAAGAAGCTTTTTGGGACTCAGTGTTGATAACTTTCTCCTTGGACCTCACTAGTCTGACTAGCAGCAGTATCTCCCCATCTACAGTAGGAAAAGTTTCCAGTGAGATATTTGGGAAGCAGTCTCTTGGTAATACTGTCAAATCTTTAAGAAGCATGACTTTTTTTTTTTTTAATTTGGCAGCTTCTTGGTCAACTGTATGCCAAAAGACATTCTTGACCCTTATTCTGAGTACTTTCTAACTATATCCATTCAGTTACCAGTGGATTTGATAAAATTATTTGATACATATATACTTAAAATATAGGCGTGACTTTAAATTTCCCATTCAAAAATTTAAATTACTAATTCAAAAACTTGTTACAAGATCTATTTTCTGGTCAATAGATAATATATTATAATACATATCAATGTAAATTATAATATGCTGATAGTAGATAATAATGGTAGAAGATCTATGAAGTGTCTATTTCAATTTTATCTTTAATCCAGTAACTCTGTCGTGTTTTATAGGGCTGCTCTTGAAGAGAATGCTTACAATCGTATGAAGAAAGTAGTGAAATGGTATTTGTCAGGATTCTACAAAAAGCCAAAGGTAACCTTTTGCATCTTCCTCTGCTATTAAAGGATGATCTTAATGTTTAATTATTTTTAAAGTAATATGTACAAATATGAAGCTGTCTCTTATATTTGGACTCAAGCCATGGTTGAAATGGACTGCACTTAATGCACATTTTTGGCAATGAATGTTGCAATATGCATTTTCAGCTAAATTGGGTGGTTCCTATATTCTTCATAGTCATGCTCTCAGTGAGGAACATCAATCTCAGTAGGAAATTACGACCAGGATTAGATAGCAATATTTTTAGTATTTTATACTTGGCCCCCTACTTGCTTCTTAACACTTCTTCTTTCTAGCAGTGCTGATGGGAGGGGTATTGAATGACACACAGCTTGCCTCTGCTTAATTTCAGACAGATGGAGATGAGTGATTAAACCAGTTCTACCACAATAGCCCAACTGCTCTATCCCCCATCATAAAATGTACACAGAATGAGAAAGGATCTCTGAAGTACTAATGAGTACCTGTTTCTATTCTTTGTCCCCCAGAATTCATGGGGTTATCTTCAAAGTTGGATTCTCTCATACAGTATATTCTAGTGTCCTCTGCTCTTTTTTCCTTTACATTTGATAGTGCTAATTCCATTTTCTGTAAACTGTTTTGCATTTTCTGTGATTGTATTGTCTGATTGAAATCTCCAATGTTTCTGTTCAGGGACTAAAGAAACCATACAATCCTATACTTGGTGAGACTTTCCGCTGTATGTGGATTCATCCCAGGACAAACAGCAAGACTTTCTATATTGCTGAACAGGTATTGGCAAAATAGGTTTTGCTATTAATCTGACTTTTTAATATATGCCATCAGTTAGTTAGTTTTTTTGCTTTGCTTTGTAGAACAGCTAAAATAACGATTTTCTGTGTAGTCATAGTGACCCCAATTTGGCAAGATACTTAACATTTTTGCGTAATATATGAGTAGTCCCAGGGCTCCTTAATACTGGCTCAGTATCTTGCTGAATCAGTATTTAAGAAATGATTTGATGTCTTTGTTTGAATGCCTATTTGCTTAGGGGAATGGCTGCTACATGAATTACTAAGTGTCTGAACACTACATCAAGAGCAGATGCTGATTTTGGGAGTGGAGGGACAGAGTTTCACTCATTGTTCAAATAATAGTGTTTCTTAGGTCATCTTCTCAGGGAAGTCAGTGTTAGTCTCCTATAGGGACTCTGCGGCAGTATCATGGAGGAGAAAAAGGGTTATTCACCAGCAATAAGTTTTGTCTGTGAATGTATTACTGGCATGTTGATCCTCTGTCTCAGAGCCCAGCCATAAATAGGGTTTCTAAAGGCACAGAGGGGAACTAAGGGATGGGGAGAAGAACTGGCATATTTGTACCCCTGGAATGTTGGGATTGAGGAATTGTGCACATATTCCTAACTGCTACTCAAAAATAGTTCCTTGGCCATGTGGCTAGGCACCCGTCTCTTACATTGGGGCTGTAGCGAGACAGTACTATTAAGTAACCTCTAGTCTACTAGCTTCTCTTTCTGAAAAATAAAATGGCAGCTAGCTCTGGAACTTGGCAGAGGAGGCAGTAAAACAACTGTAGTCAGTAGGCCAGGAAAATCCAAGCATATGGTACTTCTGGTCCAAGCTGAGGTGGAAAATCTGGGAACTAGGACACTCAGACCAGGCAAATGCGTGATTCCAGCTAGTGAGACAATTCATGTGTTCTAGGCTTTGAGATTAATTATTAATGGGTAGTGGTGCTCGCAAGGGACAAACACTGCTAAGTACGTGAAAAGTATTCAAGAAGTTCTGCTGACAAACTTGGTCTTTAATGGTACTCTGGATTTTTACTAGACATAGGTGGTTATACAAGAGATTTCTTGGTAATAGTCTAGCATTTGAAGTTTTCTAGTTACACCTTGAATTCAGTAAGGATGTTGACTTCGTTTGATCAGAGTATATCTTTAAATATGTCCTGATTTCTATCTATGAACATTTCCTATAGATGCCTTTCTTTGAATTTTAAATCCACGTGCACTTTTGATATGTACTCTCTGTAGCTCACTTATTAGAACAAGAATTATTGCAACACTTCAACTGCTTGTGTTCAACTTTGTTGCATTCAACAGGTGTCTCATCACCCTCCAGTATCTGCCTTCTATGTTAGCAACCGAAAGGATGGGTTTTGCCTTAGTGGTAGTATCCTGGCCAAATCCAAGTTCTATGGTAAGTTCTTTATGCTTTTTTATATACAGCGGAGCCCCGATTATCCAATCTAATAGGGATTGGGGCCAGATCAGATAACCAAAAATCCAGATAAACCAGAGAATGGGTGGCTGGGGCTCCCACTGGTGGTTCAGTAAATATGGAGTGACGGATAATGAGGCTCGGTTAAACTAGGTTCTACTGTATTATTGCACAAGGAATCTATAAAATGTTGGAAATGCAATTAGATGTTTTTATTAAATAAATGCAAGGAGTGCCTAAAATTCTAAGGATTATTTAAACAGAGAAACTTTGCTTTAAAAACTTTAAGCATCGTTTACAAAACATTAAGAATCAAGTCACTTATTGGCATCTCTTTCCTCCAGATAGAAGTGCTCTGTTCATGGCTTTGGTATAGATGCTATATTTTGTAAAGGGGATGCTCTACAGCATATGGGCTTCAGTATAAGGACAGAATGTAACGGAGGATGACCCAGTCTCTTTAGTCTATTGCTCACTTACTGGGAAATGCTGCCTATTTCCAGGGCCGGCGCAACCCATTAGGCGACCTAGGCGGTCGCCTAGGGCACGAACATTTGGCAGGCGCCGGTGCCCCAGTCGTCGGTGTAATTTTGGGGGCGGGACCTTCCGCCGCCTAGGGCGGCGAAAAAGCTGGCGCCGCTACTGCCTATTTCCATTGGCTTTGAAAAATACATAGTGTAATTTGGTTTCCTTGTCTTTCAGGGAATTCATTATCTGCCATATTGGATGGAGACGGTCGACTAATGTTCCTGAATAGGGGAGAAGATTATGTAATGACCATGCCATATGCACATTGTAAAGGTAGACTTTTTTTCCTTATTCGGAAGGTGGAAATGTTACAAAATTAGATGTTATCATAAGCTGTGGATAGGCTTGAGTTAGAGAGAATCTACTCTAAAGTGAAGTTGTCTGAACACGCAAAACATTATTATATCCAGGTTCTTCCAGATCTGAAGAAGAGCTCTCTCTGGCTCGAAAGTTTGTCTCTCTCACCGGCAGAAGTTGGTCCAGTAAAAGATATTACCTCACCCACCTTGTCTCTCATGCATAACATTGACGGTTCTCTAATTCTATGCTTCCACATCTGTTAATAGAGCAAGTACACTTGTGCGGAGGGACTCCTAGTTAATGCTGTATTTTTGTTGTGGTACATTTTGAAGAAAATCATGTGGCTTTAATGACAAAAAATATATAAAGCCACCTGGAATTGCAGTAAACGTAATTAATGAAGTCAAGGGCTTGGGCCTTTTTTTTTTTTTTTTTAAAGGAACAAACCAATCAAGCTACACCATTGCTACCTCCTGGAGATCTTAATATTTTAAACCAGTTTTTAAAAAGGGGTACTTAATTACTATTCTGCTTTTTACCCTCTTCTAGATTTTCTTTCTTAATTTGGTCTCATCAGGGAACATAAGAAATTATACTTCTTGCTGTGGCTGAAGTGTTTGTGTGTTTTGTTCAAATACTTACCAACCATACGTACAAAAATGTGCTCGCACACCATCTTAATTCAGCCAGATTTCACTTCATTCTTTCACTGTTAAACCAGCCCTTGAGCTTGTGATCACAAGATACAGTGCAGTGCAGCACTGCGGGCAGGGAGAAGAAGCGGATGCTGTTCTTCAGCTCAAGTATTGAACTAGTGGTTTAGCTGCTTAGCTGGAACTAAAAGATCCCTTCGAGACTCCCCAAAATAGTTCAGGATGAACCATTTGTCATGGCTAACATTGTCAATGAATTTAAAAATGTCGGTGTTCCATTAGTGAATATCAAAAGTCTAATAGCCAAGGGTGTATATATGATTTGAATACAGTGGGCGAGTGTCCATTTGCCTGTAATCATTTCACTCTCTGGGAAGTGAGTGCTTTTTATTAAGCTATTTGGGCAGGCGCTGGGTGTTGTGGTGATGAGAAACAGTACAAAACACTTGCATTCTAATGGGACTAATTTTAACACAATTTGCTGTTTATTCCAATACATATATTCTCTGGCAGAGACTGGCCAAGTGTCTGCCATAAATGCTGCCATTTGCATGTAAGACGTTGCATTGTAGCAGAATAGTGTAAACAGAATTAGCTCCAGTTAGCTGGATTTTGGAAAGCTTAGCTATGCTCTTCTCACTTCTTTCCAGGAGATTTTTTAAAACTTATTTCATGCCAGAAAGGGAAGAACTTGTGTGGTTCTGGGACAAACATATATAAAATATATTATGTAATGTACCAGCATCCACAGAGAAAAGGGCTGCACATACTCATGATTAGGAGAGATCCCCTGAAGAGAAGATAAACTGGCTCCCTTGGCTATTCCTTTTTCCACCTGGCACCAATAAACATTCATTCTCAGGGGTATTTTTTTACAAGAATTTAGTGCTTGTGTGTATCTTGCTCAGTTATCAGTAGAAAGCAAATGGGTGTTGTAGGGGAACTCTGTTTGCATGTTATGTAAAACAAGTTCTGTTTTCCTGCAGGAATTCTTTATGGCACAATGACTTTAGAGCTTGGGGGAACTGTCAACATTGCATGTGAGAAAACTGGATACAGTGCAACAATTGAATTCAAACTAAAGGTAAGAGGGCTCTGTATGTGGGCACAAGGGGAATTAAGATAATAGAAAAATGGATGTAGCTCTTACCAGGTCACTAATCAGATTTTCAGAGTTGGTATTGATTTAACTCTTTTCTTGGAAAATGTATAGTTTCTTTATGCTAATAGTTGTATATCAAGCTATGTTAGTCAAGCTAATCACAACACAAGTGATTACAGTACTAAAAAGAACAGCATCATTAATATCTACATTGATCAGTAAAATACTCTTCTGGGTCCAAAGGTCAGGACTTGGGCCCTTTGCTGGGACTTGGGCTCTGACCTTAGCAGTGCACCATCACACTGCTACAGTGCTGTTGGATGAGTCTAACGGATGACACTTTGGTTTAAATATCTCAAAATCCTTTCTCTCTGCCCAAGTAAAATTCAAGGGACATCCGACCCTTTAGATCAGTCAGGGATCATGCCAATGTTTTGACCAATAGTCCTTATGTTAATAAAACTGTTTCAGCAAAGCTTTTGAGAAATGACGGGATGACTGAACAAGATGTCATGGGCTCAGCCTTAACTCTTGGATTAGATAGCCATGTGATAGGTTATTTTAAAGTAATTTTGGCTGTCACACCAGAGATTTCGTAATTACATGTTTTTGTCCTAATGTTTGACTTTACTCTAACATTATCTCTCACTAAAAAATTAACATTTTTCTTTTTGTTTTGTAGCCATTTTTGGGCAACAATGACTGTGTTAATCAAATATCAGGGAAAATTAAACTGGGCAAAGAAGTTCTGGCTATTTTGGAGGGCCACTGGGTGAGTAGTGAATGCGTCTATAAAATAAACTACGGTATTTCTGTTTTGCTAGTAATGACAAGTAAATAGCACTCATCCTTCAAATTTGTTGTAAATTCACCTAGATATAAAGCTACTTCATTTTGGCTGTAAACACTGGCACTTATAAAGAGGCGGCTCATGATAATAGATATCTTACTATATATACTCAGCTGTCAGGAATGACTTTGGAATTTAGATAACGCTTATTTTAAATGACCCTCTTGTTTTCGTTACTTTATGTACTTCTGAAAGGGGCAGAGTTGGACGAAAAGGGTGGTAGTGCATTTGTGAGTGACATACAGTGTTCATGAAAAAAAGAAATCGGTGGCATATATGGCACGTACACAAAGACATAATATATATCCATATATAATGTAATACAAACTAAGGGAACTAATATGGGGGCGGGAGGGGAAAGGGAATTGAGGTAAGAGCCTGGCATAGAGTTACTGGGGACTCTGAAAGGAGAAACTGAGGCAGACACAACTGTTGTGCTGCTGCAGGAGGGTGCTCAGGACAGGGTCGTCCTATCACAGATAGCTAGTAGGGACTCCGATAAGTAGTCGGCTTTCAAAAAAATATACATATGGGCTGTTAAATGACTAAAAAATAATCGCAATTAATGGCAAGATTAAAAAAAGTTGTTATTAATTGCAGTTTTAATTGCACTGTTAAACAGTAATAGAATACCAATTTTAATTTATTATAAATATTTTGGATGTCTTTCTACATTTTCAAATATATGGATTTCAATTACAATGCATAATACAAAGTGTACAGTGCTCGCTTTATATTACTATTTTGATTACAAATATTTGCATTGTAAAAAAAGATAAAAGAAATTATATTTTTCAATTTACCTCATACAAGTACTTTGTTTGATCTGTGGTCTTGTAGTGATCCTGAAACTCTGTAAGCGTACTCTGTCGCGACTGGCAGGATTCATTTGCTATTGGTGGGTTATCTATAGCACAAGAACTGGAGGCGAAAGCATGTTTTAGCACATAGGTGGTACTGCAGACTTGAAGTACTTTGATGGTATCAGCTACAGATAACTGTCTTTTTATCCAGAGAACCATCCGGAAGTTTTTTAAAAATAAACTTCCTATTCAAAAGACCTGAACTTTTGCTGCTTTGCTCCATTAATTTTTGCTGATATTTAATCACTCCAGATCATGAGAACACAGTAGAACTGTGCCAATATCCACTAAATGATGAAGTACAGTATGTGAAGAGGGTCAAAACAGAGGTGTGCGATTAATTCTTGCGTTAACTGGGTTTGACAGCCATAAAAAAAATAATTCTGTATTTGTAATTTGCACTTTCATGATAGAGATTGCACTAGAGTACTTTTATGAGACTAATTGAAAAATACTTTGTTTTGTTTTTTTTACAGTGCAAATATTTGTAATAAAAATAATAACATAAAGTAAGCACTGTACACTGTATTCATAAACAAACTAGGGAAATGCAACCTAGATGGAGCTACTATAATATGGGTGCAAAACTAGTTGGAAAACCATTCCCAGAGAGTAGTTATCAGTGGTTCACAGTCAAGCTGGGAAGGGCATAATGAATGGGGTCCCTCAGGGATCAGTTCTGGGTCCGGTTCTGTTCAATATCTTCATTAAGGCAAATATAGTGCCCATATTTTAAAAAGGGAAGAAAGAGAACCCGGGGAATTACAGACCGGTCAGCCTCACTTCAGTCCCCGACAAAATTATGGAGCAGGTCCACAAGGAATCCATTTTGAAGCACTTGGAGGAGAGGAAGGTGATCAGGAACAGTCAACATGGATTCACCAAGGGCAAGTCATGCCTGACCAACCTGATTGCCTTCTATGATGAGATAACTGGCTCTGTGGATATGGGGAAAGCAGTGGATGTGATGTATCTTGACTTTAGCAAAGCTTTTGATACGGTCTCCCACAGTATTCTTGCCAGCAAGTTAAAGTAGTATGGATTGGATGAATGGACTATAAGGTGGACAGAAAGCTGGCTAGATCGTTGGGCTCAATGGGTAGTGATCAACGGCTCGATGTCTAGTTGGCAGCCGGTATCAAGTGGAGTGCCCCAGGGGCTGGTCCTGGTCCTGGTTTTGTTCAACATCTTTATTAATGATCTGGATGATGGGATTAATTGCACCCTCAGCAAGTTCGCAGATGACACTAAACTGGGGGGAGAGGTAGATATGCTGGAGGGTAGGGATAGGGTCCAGAGTGACCTAGACAAATTGGAGGATTGGGCCAAAAGAAATCTGATGAGGTTCAGCAAGGACAAGTGCAGAGTCCTGCACTTAGGAAGGAAGAATCCCATGCATCGCTACAGGCTGGGGACCGACTGGCTAAGCAGCAGTTCTGCAGAAAAGGACCTGGGGATTACACAGTGGATGAGAAGCTGGATATGAGTCAGTAGTGTGCCCCTGTTGCCAAGGAGGCCAATGGCATATCTGTATTAGTAGGAGCATTGCCAGCAGATCGAGGGAAGGGATTATTCCCCTCTATTCGGCACTGGTGAGTCCACACCTGGAATATTGCATCCAGTTTGGTCCCCCACAACAGAAGGGATGTGGACAAATTGGAGAGAGTCCAGCGGAGAGCAACGAAAATTATTAGGAGGCTGGGGTACATGAATTACGAGGAGAGGCTGAGGGAACTGGGGTTATTTAGTCTGCAGAAGAGAAGAGTGAGGGGGGATTTGATAGTAGCCTTCAACTACCTGAAGGGACGTTCCACAGAGAATGGAGCTAGGCTGTTCTCAGTGGTGGCAGATGACAGAACAAGAAGCAATGGTCTCAATTGCAGTGCGGGAGGTCTAGATTGGATATTAGGAAACACTGTTTCACTAGGAGGTGGTGAAGCACTGGAATGGGTTAGCTAGGAAGGTGGTGGAATCTCCATCCTTAGAGGTTTTTAAGGCCCGGCTTGACACAAACCTGGCTGGAATGATTTAGTTGGGGTTGGTCCTGCTTTGAGCAGGGGATTGGACTAGATGACCTCCTGAGGTCTCTTCGTAGTACATCAAAACCTGACTGAAATTGCCTCACACATTTAATAATCTACATTAGTAGTAGTAGTAGCAGAAGCAAGGAAATCTGTTTTTGAACTATGACTTTTGAGCATTCCCAGCCAGGTGTGTCAAAAGGGAATAATACATTCTTCAGTTGCAAAAAGTGCGGTATCCAGGGTTTCTGTTCCTCAGATTTGTTCTTGCTGGCTTTGTTTAAGGCTGCTACAATTTTTGGTAAGTAAATTAACTAAAAATGTTAAACTTTACAGGACAGTGAAATTATTATTAGCGACAAAAAGACAGATGTTTCAGAGACCTTCTGGAATCCAACCTCTGAGATCAGGCAGCGCAGATTAACAAGATACACAGTGAAATTTGACGAGCAAGATGACTTTGAGTCAGAGAAGTAAGTTCATGAACTATTAGCTCCTTTTCTTTTAGTTAATTACATAAAGGAGAGCATATATGCTGTTTGACAAATAAAATATGGAAGAGAGCATGGCCTATGGTTAAAGCATAGGATTTGGAGATGGTGATTTGGATTTTAATTCTGATTATCCTGAAAACTTATTTTTGTGAACCTGAGCAAGTCACTTACCTTCTCTGTGCTTCAGATTCCCAGTCTGTAAAATTGAGAGAAATAACACCTTTAAATGCAACCTTATTTACAGAAGTTCCAATGTAGGAAAACTTGAATAAAATAAAACTGGCAAACACAATAATGCAGTAAATAGTAACTTTATAAATTGATCATCAATCTCATTTTACCTCTGTCAAAGCAATATTTGAAGTTATTTCTGTCATCCTGATTTTGATTCTTTAACCCTTATTACATTAATTTGCTAGACTTTGGCAACAGGTGACTCGAGCTATAACCAACAAAGATCAGACAGAAGCTACTAATGAGAAATGTGTTCTGGAGGATGCTCAGAGAAAGGCTGCCAAAGAAAGGAAACTGAAGGGTGAAGAGTGGACCTGCAAACTGTTTGAACAGGATTCAATCACAGGGGAATGGCAGTACAAATATGCAGAGTGAGTGGTGGAGTGTTTTGCTTACAGTTTAAACTATTCTACATATTTAAAGGTGTTCTTACGTAGAGAACTTGTTTTATAGTTTCAGGATTGAAAGAACATGAAAATGTGGATGAGTCCACACTTGTCCAAGTGGTATTGAGTAGTCTTAAATCTCTATTCACCTAAAGCCAAATCCATACTACAACATTAAACTTACTGTGTAAACTGGCATGGGGTTGGCTTTGGATGTGGTTAGTGTCTACGCAAGACATGGCTGATGCTCAGTTAAGTAACTGTACCGGATAGTAATAATTTGCTACTAATAGAGGGACAGACTGGCTTATGTTTTTTTCTTCTTAAACTAGTTCAGCATGCTTTTTTTGACAAGTGGACGAGACCCCCTAACTCTTCCTGTGTAATCAGTTTGGCTGGTGTCATCTTCCTAGTTCTTTATGCGTATGACATCCTGGAATGCATTGCTCCACTTGCTGCTGGTTGTGTTCTGTGGGCTTGTTCTCAGAACACTTGCCTTCCTAGGCAATGTAGAATATCCAGGCAATATCTGGATTTTCCCAGAACGGGCTGATGCACAATTATGCAGCCTGGTAGATGTGGACTTGAAAACGTAGCTGTAATAGCAGAAAAGCTGTTTGGACATAAACTGCACCATGTAACTTGTTATTGGTAAAGGTGACTAACACTGACAGGCTACAAAAACACAGTTGCAGTGTGGATGGGTCCACACAGCTCTCTTCTCCTGACAAGTGTGACACACACTGAGTAGCTCACTGTTAAAGGCTTATGGTGGTTCCACGCATCAAGGTGGAGGGGTAACTCTGCAAGTATACAAACAAATGTGAAACTTGAGTCCAGTCTTGGCATTGATCCACATCCTCAGTTCCCACCGACTTACAAGGAGTTCAGCAAGAAGAGCAGTGGCAGAATTGAGCCTTTTACCAGTAACAGTTACCACAGGATCAGCTTGCAAAGTCTTTTGTTCCTTTTTCAATTGAAGTATTAATTTGTACTAAAAAGGGAAAAAAGTAAAATATCCAGGGATATTACAGCCATATAAGAATGTAGTAGTCCTGAAACCAATGTTATATCTAGCTTTGTGCCGACAGTTGGTTCCAGAGCTATATACCTTACTGTGAACTCTATTGTACATAACAAATTTTCACAAGTGACAAAATAGCCTTAAAATTTTCTACACACCATATAAACTAGTGTTTTGCCTTGCTCTTTCAAAGAGACAAAGTAACAAGATTTTTCTTCCCCGGTTCCAGAATGTGGTATGTTTATGTAACATGTCAGGAAATCTTTACATATCTTAGTCTTAGCATTTTTGTTATGCCAGTACCTATCAAAATTGAGTGATACTCTGACTGGCATTCTCAATAGCCAGGGTAGGGATTGACCTGTGCATGGAGACTGAGTTATCATATCATCTTTGGGTGTATAATCCCTCCAAATCAGAGGTGAGGCACATCAGCAGGGTAGTATGAAGAGGCTTACGTCACTTATGCCCGTTCTATACTTATCTTGTGGGGAGTTCTGAATCTTTTGGATGTCATACTGACACCTTTCACTCAAAATATTTGCTTGAAAGCTTTCCTCAACTTAACAGGAAAATGAAAATGCCTCTGATTTGTTATACAGTAACACTGTGTTCATTCTGTTTCTGTGTAGAACCAGACCATGGGATCCACTGAATGATATGATACAGTTTGAAAAAGATGGTGCCATCCAAACAAAAGTCAGGCATCGGACACCAATGGTACGTTCTGGCTTTGTAATTGTTCTCAGTAAACAGTGAGGTCAGACACTTGCAAATGTCAAGTTATAAATCTAGAATTCACAAAGCACTAGCGTGGTTCTTTACCCGTGTCCTACAAAGGTGTAGTCCAGTCAGCCCCTAGCCTCTCACTCTCCTGCTGTTCGCTATGTAGAAAAACGGACATACTTGGATAGGTATTGAAAGTTACATTACCTTAATTCCACTTACAAAAAACATCCACACTTATTTTAATTAATCTAATGTAAACCTTCCAAAACCTCTAGGATATCGTTTTCAAATATTAACTCAGGCTTCTAACACACAGCCATTATTATAATAAAACAACAGCTTTTTCATCAGAATGTTTGGTTCTGTGCAGATAAGTATTACGTGTGTGAATTGCAGGTTAGTGTTCCAAAAATAAAACGAAAGCCAACCAGTCAGTCGAAGAAAGGAGAGTGTGGATTCTCTTCCCCAGAACCTGATAACCAGGACTCCTCTGGAAGTGAAGGTAGGATAAGCTGCATCTGTTCAGCAAATTTCATTGTTTTTCTGTTCAGTTAGACTGAGCACCACTACAGTACAGTCATGCATTTACTTTCCTATTCTTTATTATCCCAAGATATTTGTGGTATAAAATAACTATTGGAATATGATAAGTTACAGTACTAGTGCATTACTATGTGTCTTCATAGAAAGACAAAAAATGCATAGCACAAGAAAAGCAGGTGGCCCATGGTATTACTAGTGAGATATCTGAAACTCTCCTACGTTTATAAACATAGGGCTGTAATTTAAGTAGGCTTTACTACTTTATATAGTTAGTACTTGTGGTACAACTACTGTGTTCGTTCACTTGTAAACAAAAGGATTAGTCTCTGCATTAAGAAAGCAGCTATTTAAATATATAGCGCAGTAGTAGGTTTATGTAAGAATGAAATGTGTAAATAATTGTTGGCACTGTTTATAATCTTAAAACTTTGTACTCAGTTGAGAAAGATTAAACACTTCAGTTGTGGGCTTCCTGGGATATAAGTGACTGGAACAAAGCTTTCAGCAGGACCTCAAATTGGAGAATTTCACCTAACTCTGTTTTCTAAATAGTTTTATGGTAGGATTAAAGGAGTTTAGATTTGGATAAATTAGTCATTCTAACCTATTGCATCTGTCTGGCATATCTTCATAGCACAACTACTAAAGCATAATACAAGAATCAGAAAGAAGGGGGCAGACCTTGGTGAACTACAAAGTGCCATTGAATCTATAAAGGAAACACAAGAAGACATTAAGAGGTAGTATTCGATGATAATATTTTAAAATAGATTTTAGCGTATCAGGCTTGTTCTGTTTAAAATAAGCTAGGAATGTAAACTGTTCTTATTTAATTTTCACTTCACTGGTTTAAATATAAATACATCAAAACAGAACCTTCTGCTAAAAATTGACATGTTTATTGTTCTTGTTGTCATTAATTCTGCTTTGTATAATATACTCTGGAATAGTTCAAAGAAAATGATATTGCTGCTCTAACAAGCCTGATTACTTCATCTCGGATTCAGAAACTGGGTAAATACAGTGATTAATGCAGATCAGCTTCACTGTATGTTTGTCAAATTACAAGTAGGTTTACTGGAAATAAATACCATGGGAATTCCATATATAGCACAAATTTTGGGTCACTGGATTTTTTTAGTATTTCCATTGTTTTCTGGGGTATTTTTTTTAAAGTTTCTACCCCTTCCATACGTGAACCAATGCAGTGTTGTTTTTATGATACTGCAGAGGGATTTTGCCTAATTCTTATCATTAGCATATTAACTATGAAACCAAAGGATGACAGTTTAAATGTCAGTATGTTTACTAAAATAACCAGTAGTGAAATAGTTAAGAGAGCGCTCGGGAGCCCAACTGCATGCATCTCATTGCATGATTGGGTCCTAAATGTCCAAACAAATATTGAGTTTTATTTACTTGTTGGACTTCAGTGTAAAGCTATTGCAGGAAGAGAAAGGCAAAAGCTCTCTGCGGATTTGAAGTTTACTCAGGGAGAGACATATGGAGATAGCTGTTAATTTAAGTGGGAATGAAAGCGTTCAAGGAGGGAGAGGAATTTAAAGAACAATAAAAAAAAATAGACTGAAATAGTCATTTCTTTAAAGCTACTTATTAGCAGATAACTTACTACTACGGTTGCCAATTTTGGTTGGATGCATTCCTGGAGGTTTCATCACATGGCATAATCTTTAATTAAAGATTCATCTTTAATTCCTGGAGACTCCATGACAATCCTGGAGGGTTAGCAACCCTATTTACTACACAACAAGTCACCTAGAATTGTCATGTGTGTTGAAGAAATGTACTTAAATTTCCACAGATTTTTGAATTTTTCTGCCAAATCAAGGGAACGACCTCGTTGTTCTATTGATCCTAGTTACAAGGTTTTTTAATTTTTAATTGTAAACAATACATTTTATCTCTCTTCATAAATTTATAAACACCCCTTTATATGATGTGTTTCTTGGCTGCAAAAGAGAAATTCCACAGATTCGATGCTGCATTAAATACAGTTCAGCAATCCTATTTTAAAAGAATGGTACAATGATAGAAATTGTAGGATGTATAAATGAGGAAAACTGACATTTTAGAATTAACCTGATCTTAATTGCCTTCCCACTACACAGCTGCGTATTGGTAACTGGAAGATTATTGATTTTTTCAGTTGTGATATGCAGGTGTTTGAAATATGTTGTACATCAACATAAAGTTACAGACTGCTTTGCGGACATTGGGATTAAAACAGTTGTGTTTTTCTAATAGTTTGTGTATGCATTACTTTGAGATTGACATTCTTTTCTGCTACCCTCAATAGCCAACTACAAAACAGGGTTTGCGTTGTTTAACTTAGGGGTCGGCAACCTTTGGCACATGGCCCATCAGGGTAATCCGCTGGTGGGCCGTGAGACATTTTGTTTACATTGACTGCCACAGGGACATGCTGGCCACCGCTTCCTGCAGCTCCCATTGGCTGTAGGGTGACCAGATCACCACACTAAAATATCGGGACACATTGGGATGCCATCAGCCCCTCCCACAGTCCACCCCTGCTCCTCCCAGGCTCTGTCCCCACTCTGCCCCAGGTCCCCCCCCCCCCCCCCCCCCCCCCCCCCCCCCCCCCCCCCCNCCCTCCTCAGTCCCCCACCCACCACTCGCCTCCCTGCCCGCTCGCTCGCCCGCCTGCCGCTCGCCTCTTCACCCCCGCCCGCCACTCACCCCTACGGCGCGGACTTCCCCTCTGCCGGGTGGGTGCTCACCCACCCCTCGCCTCTTCCTGCCCTCGCCCCGCCCCCATTCCACCCCCTTCCCCCAAGTCCCCGCCCCTGCCCTGCCTCTTCTCCACCTCCTCCCCTGAGCATGCCAGGTAGCCGCTCCTCCCCACTCCCTCCTGGAAAGCGCTATGTGCTGCCAAACAGCTGTTAGGTGGCGGGAAGCGCTGGGGGGGGGGGGAGGGGAAGGAGCGGGGATGCAGAGCACTGGGGGGAGGGAGGGAGAAGGAGGCAAGGACGGGGGGAGTTTGGTTGCAATTTTTCCCTGTGGGTGCTCCAACCCTGGAGCACCCACGGAGTCGGCGCCTCCCTCCCACTCGCCTCCTTACCTGAATATCGGGACAAATGGCGTCCCGATCGTACATTGATCGGGACGGGAGACAAAGGGATAAATATCCGGACACTCCCGATTTTATCGGGACATCTGGTCACTCTAATTGGCTGGGAACGGCGAGCTTCGGCCACTGTGAGCTGCGGGGGGCCATGCTTGCAGACGGCCAATGTAAACAAAATGTCTCACGGCCCCCAGCGGATTACCTTGATGGGCCGCGTGCCGAAGGTTGCCGACCTCTGGTTTAACTGAAGGGAATATGTTGACTAGTATCTATTGAACGTGAAGGAAAATGCAATACTTGACTCTTTCTGCTTTGCCGTATTCTTACTTGCAGACTCCAAGGCCTTCAACAAATATGAGGAGTTTGGGATGACAAATGTTAGTTTCCTGCCATTTTATTTCTCATTTGAGGTCTTTTGTTTTTGTTTTTTGTTTTGTTTTTTGAGTTGGTGTCTTGATATTGTGTATCTAAAAGCCCAGTAGAATTACATCAATTAACCTTTTCTCCAAAAGCTGACAGAAAATAGCCTCTTGATATTTCATGGTGTTCCTAACAGAAGTCAGATAATGTAAGAAACTGTTTCAATCATCTTGATGTCCACTTAAGAGAGTTTCTTTTTATATTTTATAGGGATATTATGGCTCTACGGAACCGTGTTACTTCAAATTCACCACCACTGGAAAACAATTTCTTGCAGCTTAAGCACTATGTCTTTATTTTTCTCATGGTTCTGGTGCAACTTATCATCAATTTTGTGTTCAAATAGAAGGTCTGAACAAAAGACTCTTTGAACTGGAATGCTCATATACTTACTGGGACCATATTTTAAGTTGGTTTGGACTTTAAATGATGCAATATTATCTAAAAGAGCCCTGTAGTTAAAACTTAAAGAACTTCACCTCAAATCTTTATGCGTACAAGGATCAAGATCTGTCATATTCCTGCCTAGCCAGTTGAACTGGGAAATGTGTAAGTGCCAGTACTCTCTTGCTCTTTGTGTATGCCTCACACAAACACAACAATAGCCTTCTATCTATAATATCTCATAGGCTGTACTAACAAATTTCAGTACAGAAAATGTCAAACTGAAAATTCAAAAATCTGTTCCCCTCTCAGTGGGGACATGTAATGTCTATTGATGAAGATAAATTGAGAAAAGAACAAACTTAAATTAACAATTTTGTAACAAAATAACTTCTGAAGTAACCAGCTTTACTATTTTATTGAAAGTACTGTATGGTGAAACGTGTTTCAGATCAAACAAAACAAATACATTAGTAAGCACCATAAGTAATAGGAATTGGCTCAACACAGAGTTGAAGGCTTTACCTGAAATCTTTGTGTTTTAGTGCTCTGATTTGGGAGGAGGTTTTTCTAAATATATGGCAGTATTTTAATTCTAGATTATGGTGGTGATATACAAACCACTAGATTTTCATGGTTGGTCACTTCAAACCTTTTATTAAAAACAGTCTTACGTTGTACATAGAATGAATTGTACAACTGTACAGTACCCATAACGACTACTATGTTAATGGTCCACCAACATTTCCATTATGAATCCATGTGTCAAGGATTTTCTCAGTTTACTAAACTTGAATTAAATTGTGTGGGCACTTTCCAGTAAGTTGAAGAAGATAGACTACTGCTATCAAATGGTTTATTTGGTGTTTCTGTAACTCAGAAAAAAATATTAACATGCAAAGCTGTGTTAAGTGTGAAGGGCTTGATGTTAAGTTCCAAAATGAAAGGCAGTTTAGAACTAAGAGTTCAGTCCTGTTATTAGATTACCACTCCTAATTTTATAAAATACACAGCAACAGCAAGATGAAGCCCTAAATCTTCATTAAATTCCTCCTTATTGCAGTATATACACACCATGGAACTCATCCCGATATTCCACAATTGGACAAACTAATAATATAGAAGTTGGACTTGGATTTTAAATGTGACTTTTTATTCTAACTTGGTTTTGGTCTGAATTGATATGTTTCCAAACAACTAATTTTTTTAAGCAAAATTAAGTTTAGATACCAGCATTTACAGGGTGAGATCTCCTCCCATTTTGACCCATCTACACAAGTTAAAAGGGGCTCTAGAATCCCAAGTTCTAGATGGGGAGACCTTCCCTGGTGTAGATGCTGTGGAAGACAGCCATAAGGCTGTTTTTCAAGAAGCCCCTCTCAAGTCTTGGCATGTAGGGGGCAGGGCCACAGCACTGCAGAGATTCTGGGCAGTGCAATGGCTGATGCGGCAGCCTTTCACGAATGCCCTAACTTAAACAGGCCCCAGGGCTCTCTAGGTAACACTGTGGGCCTCTCCAGCCCCTAGAACAGGGGTCCCCAACATGGTGCCCGTCTAAGTGCGCCCGCATACTGGTCGGCTTTTTTTTTTTTTTTTTTTTGTGCCTGCCAAACGAAAAAGGATGGGGACCACTGCCCTAGAATAACCCATGACTGGCAGGATGCAATGGTGTTTTAAAGCCACCTTCCCTTGGGCTGAGTCCTGTGCTCTACCAGTCTCATCCAATGTTAATGCAAGTAAAATTTAGTTAGATTTGTGCTTTGTCTAACCAGCTTTTATCTTCCTGTGTCCCTAACATACAGTTTTCCCCACTCCTTTATTGCCCCCACACATGAGACAAATTTTACTCTTTAAGCAACCTGCTTAAATTTGGTAATTCCCCACCCCCTTTGTCATAATGTAGTTTTGTCTTGAACCATTCTCTACAGCAGTGCTTCTCAAAGTCGGGCCGCCGCTTGTTCAGGGAAAGCCTCTGGCGGTCCAGGCCGGTTTGTTTACCTGCCACGTCTGCAGGTTTGGCCGATCGTGGCTCCCACTGGCCGCGGTTCGCCACTCCAGGCCAATGGGGGCTGCGGGAAGGGCGGCCAGTACGTCCCTCAGCCCGTGCCACTTCCCACAGCCCCCATTGACCTGGAGCAGTGAACCGCGGCCAGTGGGAGCCGCGATCGGCCGAACCTGCGGACGCGGCAGGTAAACAAACCGGCCCGGCCCGCCAGGGGCTTTCCCTGAACAAGCGGCGGACCGGTTTTGAGAAGCACTGATCTACAGCACTGTTCTTTAACATGACTATAATATAGACCGGTGTTGTGTACACAGGCACAACCAAATTCTTGTAACTTGGTTGGAACACTATCGTGTTATACCTTGTGATTAAATTTTTAAAATATAGAAAGAGCTTTACTGTAGAGAGGAGATAGTTCAACACAATAAATTCCTAATAGAAACTAAAGGTGGCAGCCATATATAAAAAGTTAGCAGTCATAACATATAAGGGTAGGTTAAAAGATGAAAATAGAATGTTGTAATACTGATTTGACATTGCCAGCATTCAAGAGATTGTCATTACACCACTCACATGGAGAGATCTCTTATGCAGATCTGTTCCAAGACCTGCAATGTAGTTGGTATATTCGTATAATTTGTGCTATACATGACAGGGACACATGATAATACATAGGCAAATGTGAGAGCTAACTAGCACTACACCAAGAATTTGGGTAGTAATATTAGATCCCTGAGATATTCCTACAGTTTTTATGTGTTGAACCTCATATTAGGTAATAATTTATCTAAATTTAAAAGGAATGCTTGTTAAAAATGTCCATCTTGCTCAGTATTTATGGGTTTTAACTGTTTTTTTCAAGGGCAGTTAAGGAGAAGCCCTTTACGGATATATTTTTAAACTGACTTTAATTTAGTATTGATTTGCAAGCATGTATAGAACTGCATATTTATACTCATGCTGCCATTGTATAGGTCAAAATATTGTAATCGCTAGCTGACGGTGTTTTGGCCCATATCAGAATACATGTGTGCACACCATATATTCCATATTTGAGATCCTGCCCAATTCAACTCTTGTGTTTTGCATATGCATATACTTAAATAAGATGGCGCTAGACAAAATGCCCTTACTTACATGCAAGATTATTTTTTTCTCCTCTCTCAATATGTTTTTAGAGCCTGACTATCTAAGATATAAGAGCTGTTGGTTTAATTCCTGTCCCAAGACGCAAGAGTACTTCATGAAATTTTTTAATGAAAAAGTAAAGCAACAGGTCTGCTCTTAGGTGTATTCATTACTCATATTCTAAAAAGCACATGCACTGAAAGACTGATAATTCCTATTTTGCTCTTCTTTGTATGTAATTCCTTATGTGAGCAGAAAAAGGAATTTATTGCCTGATTTTTAGGGTAAGGTTGATTACAGGCCTGGTTTGTAAAGCCTTTTCTTAATACATAATTAACTTCATATTTAGCCACGATGTGTAGTTGATCTTGAAATAGTCTTTACTAAAGATTATCAGTTTTCTGCACATAGTCATAAAAACTCTGCTTGTACAGTTTGCAGATATCTGAAGGCAGTGGCCTCCTGCTAGTTTTTAATATTTAAAACAGAGCACTTGTTTTCTCACTTGATTAGATTCTTTATTTTTTTTTTTCTTGTACAGGAATTAGGAAATATTCTGAACTGATGGTTGTTGCCATGTGTTTTTTGATTGTTTTTTAAAATGCACTCTAAGCCTTTAATTTGCCACTTAACTACTGTAGTTAGGTATAATTGACCTACAAAGAAAGTAAGCGTCATGTGAAGAGCATAGTTCCAGCAATAGATAATGTTTCTTGTATTTCATATGTTGGTTATTTTAAAAATAGTTTGCATTATTTATAAGGGTACAGCATGTCTTTCTTTTTTTCCCCCCTCCAAATTAAATCCTGAAAACTTCATCTTATTGTTGTCTTGTAAGATGTTTCATGGATTTTACAGTTCAATGCCCTTCTGTGCCTTTGGGAAATCCTTCTTGTCAGTTTAATGTTAATGAAACAAAATTTGGATTCAGTATATTTGTCTAGCATAAATTGGTGGTAGTTTTTCTTAAAGGCCATTATTTCATCACTTAGTTTTATTTTTGTAAACAAGAATGCTGTACTCTTATGAAAGTTTGACTAATCATTGTATTTCAAATATATCCTGAACTCTTTGGACATCATTGAAAATAGTCAGATATTTCTGAGTATTGTAAACAGTGCCTTCTTGATGGATTTCACACTGTTTTGAGGTGTATAAAGAAGACTTGTCAAATTTGTGCCATACATACAACTGACCTTTTGTGGGGGCTATGTTTTTTAAGACTACCTTTCTCCCTTCGTCAGATTTTTGAAATCACTATAAAAAATCCATCCTTCCACTTCTATTTCAGTTTTCTAGAATTTCTAGCTAGTGAGCAGTGTGTCTGGTCTTTGCTTTTTTGGTCTTCTGTACAATGAAGCTGCAGTGCTTTGTTTGTGATATTAAAGAAATAGCCATATTAAAAGCTTAACATCACAGACAGATTATTTTGGCTTCACTTTGTACTTGACTAAATTTAATTGAGAAATTAACTGATACAAATTTTAAAATGGGGGGAGGAGAGATTTTCAAGGGCAACAAGGCACCCAACTCCCATTCGTGTGTCTTGAAAATCTTCCCCTTAAGCATGTATACCTTTTTAATTATCTAGCCATTTTGTACAAACTACAAACCAAAGGTATATTTAACTGCATGGGGAAAGTGCTCTTTAAAATACATAGCTTGCCACTATTATCTAATTCTTCATTTTTCTCTAGTTTCAGAACTTCAGGTAACTCAGACTAGCACATTTTTATTCACTTTTTATTATGTTACATATTGTTTGAATTTTTGTACTGTTACATTTTTTTAGAAAATTGAAAATGGACTGTTATACAAAAGCTGTATAGGACCAGTGTTTCATTAATCCAATTCACAGAATATGTAAAGAGCCAGATCCCATGACAAAAATGAATGTGAATGTATGTACTAAAATATTTATATAGGGGGAAAATCCTTTATTCCTGTATGTTTTGTTTCTGCATATATCATGTTAAAATTGCTTTAGTATAGTATTGCACAGGTTATTTAAAAAAACATGCTCCATGTAGTGTTATAAGAACTACTATGAATTCTTTAGAAAGATCCACAAGTTGTGACCATATTGCATGCTTAAATGTACATCTGAGTTCAACATTTTGTTAAATGGCCATTTGTAAATTAAAGCACTACCACTGGTCAATAGTTTTGTATGACTAATGAATAGAATAAAGAGATGTCACCAACAGCATAAGCACAGTATGCTGAGTCATGTTTGTGTCTGACACCACTACATTTAAACAGATGATAGGAACACTTCAAATTGGTTACAGAATCATTTATCCCTGGGTTTCCATTGCTCCTTATTTAGTTTCTATTTCTGGTTTCTGATTACAGATTTAGTATTAGGTCTGCCTAGGGTATCTATTGTAGGTGTTTTACTGTGGTAAGAGTCTTGCAAAATGAAGCCTCTGTAAAGAGGTCTCTGGCAATTTAACTTGTACTGTTTATTTGTTCTGCTGCTGCTAGGATATCATGTTCTCATTTTGATTAAAATTTCCTCAGGGAGCGTGTCTTGGCACTTAAGTAATTAGACCAAATATTATAAATTAAATAGCAGGCTACTTTGTGGTGGTTTTGCTCATTTGGTGTGAAGGTTAGTATTAAGATGTTGCAGTGATTTTACATACATTAGGGCTGTCAAATACTTTTTTTAAATAATCACAGTTAATCACAAGATTAAAAAAATAGTTGCAATTAATCACAGTTTTAATTGCACTGTTAATAATAGAATACCAATTTAAATTTATTATAAATATTTTTGGATGTTTTTCTACATTTTCAAATACATTGATTTCAATTACAACACAGAATACAGAATTCAGCGCTCACTTTATATTATTTTTTATTACAAATATTTGCATTTAAAAAAAAAGAAATAGTATTTTTCAATTCACCTCATAGAAGTACTATAGTGTGCTGGTTCTCAACCAGGGTTATACATACCCCTGGGGGTACGCAGAGGTCCTCCAGGGGATACATCAACTCATCCAGTTATTTGCCTAGTTTTACAATAGGCCACATAAAAAGCACTAGCAAAATCAGTATAAACTAAAATTTCATTCAGACTGTGATAAATGAAGGGGGGCGGGGGGAGTAGCTCCCTTTGATGGACACCCAGCCAACCAGTTAGCTTTAAAATCCCTCTTGCTAGCTGTTCTCTACTTATTTTACCTATAAAGGGTTAAAAAGTCCCTTAGGTAAAGGGGAAAAAAAGTGGGCACCTAACCAAAAGAGCCAATGGGAAGGCTAGAACTTTTTAAAATTGGGAAAGAAACTTTCCCTTTGTCTGTTGTTCTCGCTGGGCTGAAGAGATGGGCAGCAGGAATGCTGTATAAAGTTTGAACCATCAGATCATATCTAGAACTACTTTTAAGAACCCAAATATGTAAGTAAATTAGGAATGTTTAGGAAGACGCGATTAGGTTTATTTCTGTTTATTTTCCAAGGCTTGTGGACTCCTCTGTACTAACCCCAGCTGCTTTTGTTTGCTTGTAACCTTTAACCTAACCCCCAAGAAAGCTATTTTGGGTGCTTAATTTTTGGAATTGCTGTTTTAAAATCCAGCAAAAGCCTAAATTCCAGATGCATTTTCTTCCATTTTGTTTTTAATAAAATTTACCTTTTTTAAGAACGGGATTGGATTTTTGGTGTTCTGAGAGGTTTGTGCATGTTGTTTGATTAGATGGTAGCAACAGCTAATTTCCTTTGTTTTCTTTCTCAGCTCTTCCCCGGAGAGCGGGTAAAAGGGCTTGAGGGTACCCCACATGGAGGAATTCCCAAGTGCTCCTTTCTGGGTCCAAAGGGGTTTTTTTTGCATTTGGGTGGTGGCAGGGTTTACCAAGCCAAGGTCAGAGAAAAGCTGTAACCTTGGGAGCTTAATACAAGCTTGGAGTGGCAAGTATTAATTTTTAAAATCCTTGCAGGCCCCCACCTTCTGTACTCAATGTGGGGATTCAATCTTGACATGGATTTTACAGCAAACTTGCTGGCTGGGTGTCCATCAAAGGGAGTAACCCCCCACTTCATTTATCACATAGACAATGACTTGTTTATGCTGTTCTAATTATTGTATACTGAAATGTAAGTACAAGAGTTATATTTCAATAGATTTCTTTTACAATTATATGGTAAAAATGAGAAAGTAAGCAATTTTTCAGTAATAGTGTGCTGTGAAACTTTTGTATTTTTATGAATGATTTTTAAGCAAGTAGATTTTAAATGAGGTAAAACTTGGGGTTACTGAAGACAAATCAGACTTCTGAAAGGGATACAGTAGTCTGGAAAGATTGAGATATTGCCACTGCTATAATGTAATCTTTATTATAAAAATGCAACTTACAAATAAAGAATTTTACATAATTGCACTCAAAAACAAAGCAATGTAAAAGTTTAGAGCCTACAAGTTGAAGCATGAAAGGGCATATGAATATTTAGCATATCTGGTTGCAACACCGGCTACAACAATACCATGCGCCTGTTTTCACTTTCAGGTGACATAGTAAATAAGCAGGCAGCATTTTCTCCTATAAATGTAAACAAACTTGTTCGTGTTCAGCCAATTGCTAAGACAAAGTAGGACTGAGTGGACTTATATGAGGTGAAGTGAAAAATACTATTTCTTTTGTTTACAAATATTTGTACTGTAAAAAAAAATCAAAAATATTAATATAAAGTGAAGCACTATACACTGTATTCTGTGATGTAATTGAAATCAATATATTTGAAAATGTAGAAAAACATCCAAAAATATTTATAATAAATTTAAATCGAATACCAATTATTTTGAACAGTGTGATTAAAACTGCAATTAATCGTAACTATTTTTTAAAATCTAGTTTACTTGTTTTGTGTTAATTGCATGCATTAACTGCGATTAATTGACATTTCTAATATATAAAAATACAGGAGTGGGGTGTGACAAGTTTTTCTGTGCTTTTTGATAGAAGGAATTCGTATTGTTTTAGTTGAGATTGCACCAAAAGCTGTGGTCGTTTATGTATATAGATATCCTGCCGCAATCCAACAGTATTTCTGATCTGCAGCCATATATTGGAATGTTCCTGTGTGTATATCATATTTGTTTGTTAGTTGTGTCCCTTTGAGTAGTTTGTAGTTGATTTAGCTCTATTATCTTGAGATGCTGTTGAATTCTATTACTGAATAGTTTTGGCAGTAAGTTAATTGGGAAGGGCTCTGGCTGGGGGTGCGGGCTCTGGCTGGGGCTGCAGGAGGGTCTCCGGGCTGGGACAGAGGGGTTTGGAGGGTGGGGGCAGGGGTTTGGGAGGGGGGCAGGCTCGGGGCAGCCCTTACCTCAAGCAGCTCTTAGAAACAGCAGCATGTCCCCCCTCTGGCTCCTACACAGAGATGCTACAGGCGGCTCTGCACGCTACCCTGTCCCCAGGTGCCACCCCTGCAGCTCCCATTGGCTGCGGTTCCCAACCAATGGGAGCTGCGGGGGCAGCACTCGGGGTGGGGGCAGCGTGTGGAGCCCCCTGACTGCCTCTACAGGTAGGAGCCAGAGGGGGGACATGCTGCTGCTTCTGGGAGCTGTGCAGCCTTGGGCAAGATCCTGACCCTGCTCCCTGGCTGGAGTGCCAGAGTGGGGAAAGCACCTGACACTTCCCAGTGGGAGCTCAAGGGCCTGATTAAAATGGCTGGAGGGGCTGGAGGTGGCCCCCGGGCTGTAGTTTGCCCACCGCTGGCATCGGGTATGCATGTCTTATGTCTTGTAATAAGAGGGAAGGCCTGCAGAATACAAAGAATGCTACTGTTATGGAGAATGAAATTTCTGATGGTCCCTGTCTACAAGGCAAAATTGATCCTGTGCCTATATGGTTGTGTTGCAAGTGAGGGCTGAGCACCCGCAGTGGGACAGAACCCAGCCAGCAGGGAGAAGGTAAGGAACAGCATCGTCCTACGAAAACTGTCCTGTATTTCTGAACCAGGGTCGGCAACCGCGCAATACTGACATCGCCAGGTTGCTAACGCCACGTGTTCAAACACTGAGTCGCACCCTCAAAAAATCCACTATTTGTAGAAGCCGTTTTAGAGTTGCCCTCGGGCGTCAGCCGTGGGTCTGCACGTGGGTCCCCGTTCCAGGATTTCCCCTACACCCAGCAGCGCCAGAAACTGATTTTTTATCAAAGGAAACTCGGCTCCCTCCCCCCACCGGGCGTTAGAAGAGCCAGGGCCTAACCCCGCGCAGTCCCGGGCGCGTGTTCCTAGCGCGGGGCTAACACGTGCTGGGCGGGAGCCCAGCGCCGCCCGGCCCCTGCTCCTGGCGGGAGGGCGCGCACCGTGCAGGTGCCAGCTCCGCGTACCCCCGCACGCGCGCCTAACGATCGGCTCGGCTCAGAGCGAGGCTGCCTCCGTCGGCGGCCCCGCGCGCCTCCGGGAGAAGCGGCACGAACTGGAAAAGGCGGCAGCGGGCTCGGCCCAACCGTATTAACCCCGCCCCTTTGCCTGGCACGTTACCGCGTTCAAACGTGATGGCGTCACGGCGCCTTAGGGCCACAGCGGCGGGCGGTTTCCATGGCGTCCGCGGCGTCCCTGGACTTGGGGCGGCTGGTGCAGGAGGCCGAGGCGCTGGCGAGCGCGGTGCGGGGCGCGCTCGGTCCGCGCGGGGGACAGGTGCTCATGACCCGCCCTACGGGAGAGACGCTGCTTACGCGGGACGGGAGGCGAGTGCTGGAGGCGCTGAACCTAGGCCCGCCTACGGCCAGGTAACCCCGGCCCGGTTACATGCCTCGCGGGCCCGCTCCGGCAGCAGCGCCCCGCCCCGCCCGCGCCTTCCCGGGGCTGCCGGAGCCGCCTCCGTGTTTCAGTCGCTTGTGGCTGCGACCCCCCTCCCCGCTGCTAGCGGGCCGGGCCTGCAGCGCCTCGGAGCGCCGCTGTGCGGGTCCCGGATTCCCGGGCCGCAGCCGGTCCCTGAAGCTCTGGGGCTTCCCTCCTCCGCCCCAGCCCGCGGGCGCAGAGTGGCGGCGACTTGTCCCCTCGCAGCAGCCGGGAGGCAGTGAGAAGACAAATCAATGGAGCAGCTGCTCACCCTGGGCAGAGACAGCTCAGCACCTTGTGCCAGCAGTTCCGGGGCTTCGTTACACCCAGCTTCGTCCTCCCCTCCATGAGCCCGGTGCTGATGGGGACGGTACAGGCCCCTCCCCTGCCCCCAGCAGAGGCCAGGGCCAGGATCCTCGCCCTTCACAGCACCTGGGGACAGGGAGGAGTTTGGGCTTCTGGCTAGGATGCTGTGGCCTTTTGCTGTCACTGGTGCCTGCCTGCCTCTTGTCTACTTCTGTGTCTGGCGTGTCTTTCAAGCCCTGGGCAAACCTTTCCATTTGTTAAAACGACAGCTGGGAAGAACCTGCAGTCGGTCATGAGTAAGACTACCTTTTAGTCACGGGTATTTTTAGTAAAAGTCATGGACAGTAAACAAAAAAATCACAGCCCGTGACCTGTCCATGACTTTTACTATATACCCCTGACTAAAACTTGGGGGGGCACACCACAGATACTCGGGGGGCCTGGCCCGGGGGCGCCTGTGGGGGTGGGGGGGTAGAGGCAGGTTCCCTACCTGGCTCCTGGGAAGCAGCAACCTCCAGCTCCTAGCACCACATGCTGCTTCTGCTCCGCCCCCAAGCCCCTCTTCTGCAGTTCCCACAGGTTGGGAACTGCAGCCAATAGGAGCTGCAGGGGTGGTGCCTGCGGGCAGAGGCAGCATGTGGAGCTAGGAGCTGAGAGAGGGGAGTTCCTGTTGCCCTTCTGAGGAGTCCCCCCAGGTAAGCATCGCCCAGAGCCCCCCACAGCCAAACTCCTGCTGCTGGGGATTGGGGGGGCGGGGCAGAGTGCCCCAGCAGCAGCTGGTGCAACTGGCCCAAGGGCTGCCCGAGCTGCTCAGGTGGCTCCCAAGCCAGCCACACGAGACACTGCAGAAGTCACGGAGGTCACGGAATCCGCGACTTCAGTGACAAACACGGAGCATAAGTCATGAGTGGCTAGTATTATCTGTTGAAAAGTGAATAGTTGAAACACTTCTCTGTTAATAAATTGAAGCTATTGATTAAAATCTGTTGGTAAAAGCCACCCTTAATTTACTTTGTTTTCCTTTTTCTACCAGAATGATGGTAGCTTGTGTCTCCAGTCACCACAGCATGACTGGAGATGGTGCTAAAACATTTATCATCCTATTGTCCAAATTACTCAGAGGACTTCAAGCAATTCTTGATAAAAGAGAAGGATCTCCATTTTGTGAGGCTATTCAAAGGAGAGAGAGAGATCAAAAACATTGTCACAGTCTGAAGCAAATATCTCAGTCTCTTATGACATTTCAGACTCACCTATTGGACCACATCATGGCACAAGATCTAAGAAAACATTTTCTATCTGCTTTTTCCAGTTGTGAAGGAGAGATAAGTAGGGACACAATGGAGTCAATATTAGAAGCTTACTTTTGTGGAAGAATAGGAAATAGTCATCAGAAGCTTCTTTCCCAATTGAGTTGTGATTTCTATTACAGGTGTATACCTTTCAAAAATGGTAAAAATGAAATGCTGGATTTGGTGAATGAATATTTTGTAGAATTGCATTCTGCTGTAACAGGTCTTTCTGTTTCAAATTCCAGGATCTTAGAGGGACTTGTTCTTCACAGAGATTTTGCTGTGTACTGTCCAGCAGATGGTGACATAAGAATGTTAATTGTAACGGAATCGATCGACTCTGCTCTTTCTGCCTCTGGTTTAGAATTTGTTGTAAATGCAGAAGTTCAGTATCAGGCTTCCCAAGTCTGGATTACAAAAAGAACAGAAGCTATAATGAAACACTTGCAGAACAACAATATAAAACTATTATTGTCAAGTGTGAAACAACAGGAAATAACTATTTACTATGCAAAAATAAGTGGTATATCTATTGTAGAGTGTTTATCATCAGAAGAAATCTCTCTTCTCTGCAAGACCACAGGTGTCTCACCTTTTATACCTTCTCAGGACAATATACGTAGTGAGATCGCTGAAACCATGATAGCAAAATTTTGTCGGCCTCTTGTACTTGGCTCCAAGAGATATATTCATCTTGGTTTGACAAGGACATGTGCCTTTGAGCCTCATTGTGTAATATTTTGTGGACCAGTGCATGGTGTCACTGAGCAGCATGCCTCTGCTTTTCACGGAGCATTTAAAATGTTACAGCAGCTATTTAAAGCAGTTGATCTGAGTGACGGATGTGAAGCACAACCTGAAAACCCAAATAATACTTCAAAAGCTGTACATTGTAGTTGGCAACAGTCAGCTACTCAACAAAAATTCATAATGGAGAATATTTCTTGTAATAGGGAAAAGGTCAATGACCAACAACTGAAAACATCTATGGCTGAAACAGAAAAACAGTTTATAGACTCTTCTTCATGGGTACATGAAAATCCATCATGTAATCAAACAGACTTGCAAAAATCCTCAGACCTAGCCATGCCCATTGTAGAATTAGAGAGTGATTTTATGTTTTCAGCTCTAATTGACAGAGGTAGTTCTGTAAGAGAGTTACAGAAACTGCCACTGAAATGCAAGCATCCAAGTGAAATGTGGGTAAAGAATAAGAATGAGCCAGTTGTCAACAACCACAGGATTTGTAATGATGCTATGACAGCAATAGAAAACACCAGTACATCAGTTGTGTCCAAACAGCTGAATGCTGCTAAGAAGTATTGGAAACCAGGCAATCATATAGTTCCATTTAAGTATGAGAAGAGTTATAAACACACAGTCCAAAGTTACACCAACTTGGTCATACAGGCAGGATCAGTTTTGCCAGTTGGAGGTAACTTTGAGTTCCTGTTACATTATTATCTCCATTCCTATGCAAAACAATGCCAACAACCAAAAATAACTCTTATTTCTACTGTAATTGCTGATGCATTGCTAAGCATTCCAAAAATCCTTTGCAGGACAACAAAAGAGAACAGTTTTACTCAGGTCTATTTCAAAGCCACTAGTGCACTTCAAACTAATCAGCAGCTGCCCATGCATCAACAAGGTCTAGAATCAGTGTATTGTAAATATCAGTTAGTAACTTCTGTTCTTCATTGTCTTACAAAGCTTCTCACTATTGATTTAATAATTGGTATTAAGAGACCACCTCAAAAGACTGAGGTTAATGATTCAGAAGAAGATTTATGAAAACGTTTTTGTTTCTCCTATGTTGTTACCGGAAGATTTTAATTCAGTTATATTAAGCCAATGATGTTACTTTAGAAACACTGCTTTTAATTTAAAACCTTTATTTCCAATTTATCTATTTCGGTATTAAAGGTTGTGGCCCGCCCTAAGGGATTTTCCCAGGAAAGTCACAGATAGCCAACTTTCCTTTGAAGGACACGGATACAGCGCTCCACTCAAGAATGGGCAACAAGCAATAAATTATTTGAAAACAAAAATATTTATTTAGAAGTGAATAGTTACAGTAAAAGAGTAGAGACAGAGGTAATAGAGTTACAGTATAAACATGAAGCGGCATGGCAAATAGACACAGCCCTACAATTACTGTTTCAATTAACTATCACATAGAACAATATGATCATTCACTTTATACCTTATAACAATATTACATATACCAATTAGGGCTGTCAAGTGATTAAACAAATTAATTGCGCGATTAAACAATAATAGAATACCATTTATTTAAATATTTTTGGATGTTTTCTACATTTTCAAATATATTGATTTTAATTAGAACACAGAATACAAAGTGTACAGTGCTCATTTTGTATTTATTTTTTTATTACAACCTAATACTGTAGTGCAATCTCTTTATAATGAAAGTTGAACTTACTGATATGCTAATTAGTCACTTGTACAGAAAGCTCCTCCTCTGTCCCATAGACTTCTATGGACTCAATGCATCCTTACGGGGTTTTTCAGCTGACCTTTGTATGAGCCCTGGCTCATGTTCTCGTGTCACTATAAAAATAGGCTGAGTGTAGAAGAGAGGCTGTACTATTAAACCACTAAACATCTTTTCAAACTGTTGATCGTCAGTTTTCTGCAAGTTTCTCATCCTAAAACTTACTTGAAGATTAGTCTTAACATGATGCCTTAATTTACCGTTTTTTTTTAACTGTCTACCATAGTGATGCAGGAAGGAAAGAGAATACTGAGTAAATGGGCAGCTGCAGCTAGGGGAAGTGATCATATTTGTATCCCTAGTAATAGTATTAGGTATTAATACTAATATCAACAGTGATTTTATAATCAATCATTAATTTGAAGTAATATGGGACATTTAAAAATCATATGTTGTAAACAAATACTTTTCTCTCTCTTGTCAATAACCACTTACATGATTAAAACTGAATGTCAGGTTTCTTCATTTTTTGTGCTGTTTGTTTCCCTTTTACATTTTTCTCAGTATATTCAGTGGTGATTGATTGAAGTCTTTTTCACTTTCAGGTCCGCCTACTGCCGTATTTTGTTTGCAAATACAGTAGCAAACTTTATTTAAATACAAATTTCCATTGGAATTAAAAAAATCTTGCTAAAATTTCTATTAATTTGGGTTTTGAAAAAGTTTGTTTTACAGCATATGAATTTTGAGAAAAAATTGAGTTGATACTGTACCTTGAACTTTAGGAAATTTGAGAAAAAGAGTTAAACTGAAGCAAAAAAAAAAGTTGCTTAAACATATTGTGGTGCTAAAGTTGAACTTTTTGTTCAAAAAAAAAAGTGAAGCTCATTGTTTTAAAATGTGCCCCAAGGCTACCTTCATGTTTAATGAAGTGGTATAGCCCACAGAGATTACAGGACCCAACATGCAATTCTCCATTTTGACCCTGCCATGATGGGAGCTATAGTCTCTGGGCTGCACTGTCTTAGTAAGAGGAGGGCAGGGCAAATGACCCCATTTTATGCACATTAGTGTAGACCATAGGCTCCAGTAAGTTGCCAGTGCAGCTCTCATTTGGGAAAAATGTGGATGCCTTGGACTGTTCTAACACAAGGAATATAAACTGTAATGACTGGTAAATAATGATGTTGTTTTTTTAAATTTAGGACCTAGTCCTGCAATCATCTCCATTTGGATGGACCCCTGTACTTGATTCATTTGAAAACAGTGGGTCCCAGTGTAGGCTAAGTGTCTGCCTTTACAGTTCTCAAGGCAGGCTAAAGGTCTAAGTCAGGGGTTGGCAACCTTTCAGAAGTGGTGTGCCGAGTCTTCATTTATTCACTCTAATTTAAGGTTTCGCGTGCCAGTCATACATGTTAACGTTTTTAGAAGGTCTCTTTCTATAAGTCTATAAAATATAACTAAACTATTGTTGTATGTAAAGTAAATAAGGTTTTTAAAATGTTTAAGAAGCTTCATTTAAAATTAAATTAAAATGCAGAGCTCCCCGGACCAGTGGCCAGGACCCGGGCAGTGTGAGTGCCGCTGAAAATCAGCTCGCGTGCCGCCTTCGGCACCCGTGCCATAGGTTGCCTACCTCTGGTCTAAGTTATCTTTTGCTAGCATAGTCACTTGTTTGGGGGCGGGGGGGGGCAGGTTAGGAGGAAGGGCTGGAAGAGGATCACTCTGTCATCCCCCTGTTGCTACAAAACATCATTAGGTGCTTGAATACATGGTAATGGGTGCAGTATAAGTAAATAGAAATCACCATTCTAAAAGACCTTGAATTACAGAGAACTGTATGCAGCTCACCCAGCATGCTTCAAGGCCACTCTGAGTACCTTCTTCTGGCCTTCAAGCTGCCATCTTGAACTTGGATTCTGTGTATTAACCTGATACTAGATTACTAAAACAGCCTAACAGGTATGCAGGTTCCTATGTATCTTGTGGAAACTGGTCCACAATTTTGGTGAAGGGCACATGAAATCTGCAGCACTCTGAAGCTTCCACAGAATAACCATTTACATTTTAAAGTTTGAGTTTTTATTAAATATGAAAATGAGTAATACAATCGGGACTCTGTCCCCTGGTGTTATTTATGTTGACATTCAATTTATTTTACACTGTTGTCACATTTTCAGTTTATGCACCACAGATTTTTGTATAGATAAAGGAAAATTGTACTGTAGAGTATGAAGGGTCTGGTAGCTGGATAAGAGAGTAGTTAGGATTCCTGGCACTTGGGGAAGCAATTTGGGATTAGCTCATTACCTATCATTTGCCCCACAAGATAAAATGCTTTAGATTATATTTTTCTTATCATGGTTAAAGCATTAAGGCTAATTAAGAAGTTGTCAAAGCTGATGTCAGGTGTAAATATCCTGTCTTTGTATACAAAAGTTATGTGGGAGAATTTACAAAATAGAATGATATACTGTCTCTGTGCCTCAGTGGGTCACATAGCTGAGGATGCCAGATTCAGGACAAACTGCTGAGAAATAGAGCAGACTTACTCTAGACTGGTGTCAGAGTAATAGCCGTGTTAGTCTGTATCTGCAAAAAGGAATAGGAGTACTTGTGGCACCTTAGAGACTAACAAATTTATTGTAGCATAAGCTTTCGTGGGCTACAGCTCACTTCATCGGATGCATGCAGTGGAAAATACAGAAGGAAGATATAGATATATATATACACACATGAAACAATGGATCTTACCATACACATTATAAGGAGAGTGATCAGTTGTCAGCGGGAGAGAAAAATAAGTCTTTGTGGTGCTAATGAAAATGGCCCATTTCCAGCACTTGACAAGGAGATATAAGGAACTGTGCGGGGGAGGGGAAGATAAGCATGGAGAAATAGTTTTACCTTGTGTAATGGCCCATCCACTCCCAGTCTTTATTCAAACCTAATTTGATGATGTCCAATTTGCAAATTAATTCCAATTCAGCAGTTTCTCGTTGGAGTCTGTTTTTGAAGTTTTTTTGTTGTAATATTGCGACTTTTAGGTCTGTAATCGAGTGGCCAGGGAGGTTTAAGTGTTCTCCAACTGGTTTTTGAATGTTATAATTCTTGACGTCTGATTTGTGTTCATTTATTCTTTTACGTAGAGACTGTCCGGTTTGGCCAATGTACGTGGCAGAGGGGCATTGCTGGCACATGATGGCATATATCACATTGGTAGATGTGCAGGTGAACAAGCCTCTGATAGTGTGGCTGATGTGATTAGGTCCTATGATGGTATCCCCTGAATAGATCTGTGGACAGAGTTGGCAACGGGCTTTGTTGCAAGGATAGGTTCCTGGGTTAGTGTTTTTGTTATGTGGTGTGTGGTTGCTGGTGAGTATTTGCTTCAGGTTTGGGGGTTGTCTGTAAGCAAGGACTGGCCTGTCTCCCAAGATCTGTGAGAGATCTGAGGATGTCAGTATTTTTCCACAAACCAGTCTGAGAACCAAGTTTTGAAACAAGGGGTTCCCTCCATATGATAAAGCAGGGAGTGACAGGCAGGGAGTGACATCTGTTGTTCTTCACTCCCCACACAAGAAGACTCCTGGAAACACCTGAGAAACAAAGACTGAACTGGGGGAAGTGCTGGACTCAGGCTAAAGGGATTTCTAGCCTGTGTATGAAAGACTTGGGGATTCCATGCTGTAAGGCAAGTGCAGGTTGCCCCTTAAGATTCCCCTAAGAATCTGCAGCCTGCTTGGAGTCATATCCTAACTTAGACTTAGTTTGTGTTTTTGTTTATTTACTAGGTAATCTGCTTTGATCTGTTTATCACTTAAAATCTATTTTTTGTAGTTAATAAACTCGTTTTTGCTTTATCTAAATCAGTGAGTTCGAGTGAAGTGCTTGGGAATCTTAGCTCAGAGAGGCTGTTGTATATTCCTCTCCACATTGAGGGGTGGGGGCGAACTCTATGAGCTTACACTGGACAGTTCCCTGTGCAGCGCAAGACGGTATAATTTTGGGTTTATGCTCCAGAGGGTGTGCATACATGGGGAGCTGAGAGTTACCTTGGTTTTAGCCTTTCTACTGTTGGTTTGTGCAGTGGTTAGAGAGCCTGCATGTAACTGCAGCTGGGTGTGTCCCTACTTGAGTGTGTGCTGGTGGAAGTGTAAGACTGGGAGCATGTCTGTAGCTTGTCACAGCAGCACAGCGTGAGAGGGATCAGAGGGCTCAGTGGTACCCCAGTTCCAGGTGGCACCCCGGGGGAACCCATCACAGATGGTATTCGACATACTTCTAAATACAGTGACACACAATCTCCTGCCTCTTTTGTGTGGTTAACTTGCCCAGGTCCTCTCTTTGGCAGGTGTGGCCATATAGATTGCTAATGGGGACAGATATGTGGACTACCATATAACCATCTGATGATTTATAAATGTACTAAATGGCTTGAATATATTGTTACTTATATATTGGGGGCTTTTTCTCCCCCTCTTTCTTCCCGGAGAAAGTGATGCAAAAAGAAGTTTGTCATGCTTGGAAAGGTTGATGGCTAGAAACTTGACTTATTATTGTTCTGAAAATGTGTTACTGGTCTGATGAACAGTAGGCAGCAAGTGGAAGTTCTCAGTAAGAAAGACATGACAGTGGGAAATTGTGCTCTTTTTGTTTGATGGAGAAAAATAAGGTGCCTACAATGGTGGCTGTGAAAAGGCCTGAGGTATCCAATCTAATTTCAACCTCAGCTTCATGCAGAAGTGCCTATATGGAACAACCCACACTTGAAAATTGGGAACAAATCTATAATTTGGAAGAACTGTCAGAGCAGGGGCATCATATGGATTTCCCAGTTAGTCACTGATGAGAGCTTTGTCTCTTTTCTAATGCAAAAGCAGTGCTATGGCCTGCCACCCTCAGCATAGTGTCCATACTTACAACTAAGTCCTTGTCTACACTACAAAGTTTTGTTGACGCAGGTTATGTTGATGATCAAAAACCAGTATAATTACATTGCCTGTGCATGTTCAAACAATGCTCCTTCTGTTGGCAGAGCACATCCACAATTGGTGCTCTAGCATTGACAGTGAGAGCAGTGCACAGTGGGTATGTATCCCACTGTGCTACTTGCTACCTTTTGCGGCCAGGAGTTGTGGGAAGGCAGACTAGATTGCAATGCATCATAGGTGCGTGCTCAATGTCCCATGATGCAGTTTTTTCTTTCCCATCATTCCGTGGGCTTCCAACTGAGTTTCTGCGGCGGGGTGATAGATGGCACACACAACCCAATTTTGGGCCAGGACTATCTTGTGATGGAGTACATCAATAGAAAGGAGTGCTTCTCTATGGTATCGCAGGCGCTTGTTGATCACTGACATCAGTGTGGGCTGGTCCAGGAAAGTGCATGACACACACATCTTCAGGAACACTGGCCTGTACTGAAAGCTGCAAGCAGGGACTTTCTTTCCAGACCAGAAGATTTCAGTGGGGGATGTCGAAATGCCCGTAGTGATTTTGGGAGACCCAGCATACCCATTACTCCAGTGGTGGAAAACCTGCGGCCTGTCAGGGTAATCCGCTGGCAGGCCGCGAAACAGTGTTCACATTGACCGTCTGCAGGCACGGCCGCCCGCAGCTCCCAGTGGCCGCGGTTTGCCGTTTCCAGTCAGTGGGAGCTGCGGGAAGTGGCGGCCAGCACATCCCTGCGGCCCGCACCACTTCCCACAGCTCCCATTGGCCAAGAACGGCAAACTGCGGCCACTGGGAGCTGTGCGTGGCTGTGCTGCAGACGGTCAATGTAAACACTGTCTCAGCCTGCCAGCGGATTGGCCTGATGGGCCGCAGGTTGCCCACCACTGCCTTACTCTGATGGGTCATGAAGCTTACATGGGAAACCTGGACGGCAGCAAGGAGCCCTTCAACAATAGGCTGAGCAGGTGCAGAATGACCGTAGAATGCTGGCACTGCCTTTATGGCAGGTTAGACCTAAATGTGGAAAATATTCCCATGGTCATAGCACCTGCCGTGTGCTCAGTAATAGCACCTGCTATGTGCTCCATAATATGTGTGAGGCTAAGGATAGAAAGTTTCCCCCAGGGTGGAGCGTGGAGGCGGATATCCTGGTGACTGATTTTTGAGTGCCATTAGAGAGGCACAACGGGGGCTATTTAAATCAGGGAGGCTTTGAGGCACCATTTTGACAATGAGCACCAGTAATGTGTCTTTCCATACAGCACACTTCCATGTTTTAACTTGCCACCTTTCATGAAAATTTTGATTCCTGACCATGATTTGTAGTCACCAAATGATCAAAATTGCAACTGTATCTTAATTCTGGCAACAACCAGCGTGTTTAGGAGACAAATAAAGATTGGTTATCTTTCAGAGAATATGTTTTTATTAAATACCAATTAACAACACACACAAAAGGCTCGATGAGAAGGGAGATAACAGTGAAGGGCAGTGTAGGCACTTATAGCTGTCTGTAAGTCCAGCTATCATTTTGGAAGCTGTTCGAAGGGGTGGAGTGAACGGGGTCAGGAAGTTGCAAGAAATGTGTGGGAGGAGTTTGGGAAGGCCATGGAAAGCAGTTCTGTATCGGCTGCAGTGGGGGCCGAGCATGCATTAATTATGCCTGCAGCATGATTAGGGACTTCAACATCTCTGGTTGCTCCTCCATCACTTTTTATCATGCACTCCTGGCCCATTAAAATTTGCTCCTGGCTCTCCTTTCTGTCCTGCCTGTCTGTTTTATAATTTTCTTTTAAAGTCTCTCTCCATGCCCTGTGTTCTTGTTTTTTGGCCTCTGAGGATTGGAGCACCTCTTGAAATATGTCCTCCTTGGTCTCTTTCTTATCTGGCAGAGGTGCTCCGCTGGTGTGTAGGGGGTTCCCCTGAAGGCCACATCTGCATAAACAGAAGAAACAATAAACAGAAGCATGATTGTTAGTGAACGCACAGCATTGAATCATTGTAGTAAAATGAATCTCTTTTAAAATACAAATCTCACTGTTCCTTGGCAAGCACACAGCTCGGCGAATGCTGTAAACATGGTGAGTTCAGCTGGGAAGCGGAGGATGCAGGGGGCACTCAAGATGGAGGAAAGGGTCTTGGTGGTTTTTTAAGGGGATCACTGCAGGTGACTTGGAACAATATTATAAATTCTGCCACCACTTTCCATATGCAGGGGTCATTGAAGCTGATGTCTCACTCCTAAGGGTAAGTAAGGGTGCATCCCCTGCATGCGTGTGGCTTCAAACCGGGTCTTTCTGCTGCTTGCTTGTGTGCTGCTTTGGTCCCCGCACAAATGATTGCTGATTGGCATGGGAAACTGTCCTAAAACAGGTAAAGGAACAAAGCAGCTCTGCCAAGGAACCTTCAGCAGAGGATTGGTGAGTACCTTTTCTTTAAAATTCCTATTGGATTCTGCCCGCCCACTGCTAAAGGATCCACCCCCCCAGCCTAAGGGGAGGATCTACAGGACCTGAAAACCAACTGATGTTGGGGGACAACTAATGAAATAACAGGGACAGGAGTGTGGTCAGAGGGTCAAAAGAAGGGAACCTGACGGGGAGTACCTGCAGGAAAGTTTCCTAGAGATGTCTCTGGAGGATTCCCATATGAAATCTCAGTGTGCATTAACACACTGTTCCACTGCACTGTTTAGCTGCACAGAGGAATGTGAAGCACATGCAAACACAGCTAGTCATGTACATTTCTATCCCTTCACTCACGTCTAGAATATACAAAGCAAAGGGCAGCTCTACCTCATATAACCGAGCAGCATCAACTCAAAAAGATCACTTACCAGAGCTCTTCTCTCCTGCATCATGCATGCCAGACACGGACTTCTGGGACTGGCTAGACCCCACCGGAGTGGAAAAGAGGTCCTGACTCGCCGCACCACCGGATGACCCTGCCGTGTGCTCCACATCGTCCTCCAACTTGATCTCTTTGTCCACTACTTTGTCTTCTAGGTTGAGTCTGCTGTCCACTGTCTCCAGCCCCGCCCAAGTATCCACAGGGCTCTTGGCAGCGGAGGTGGGGTCACCGCCAAGGATGGCGTCCAGCTCCTTATAGAAGTGGCAGGTCATCGGCACAGCAACAGAGTGACGGTTTGACTCCCTTGCCTTCTGGTATGCCTTCCTCAGCTCCTTCATCTTTACATGGCACTGATGTGTGTCCAATTCGTAGCCCTTATCCAACATGCCACAAGAAATCTGACCATAGGTATCAAAGTTTCAATGGCTGGAGCGGAGCCGGGACTGCACAGCCTCCTCTCCCCACAGTGCCAGCAGATCCAACACCACAGGTGTGCTCCAAGCGGGAGAGCGTTTGCTGCGTGGAGCTGCCCTGGTCAGCTGGGAAGATGCAATGTGAGCTGTTCTCGCCGAGCAAACAGGAAGTGGAATTTCAAAAATTCCCAGGCCTTTAAAGGGGGAGGGGCAGATGTCGGTGTATCTGGATGCAGCGGAGTTCGAACTGCTGAACAGAGCGGTCAGGGTGGCCATTGTGGGACACCTCCTGGAGGCCATTTACAGCGACATAACCAAGTGCAGTGTCTACACTGACATTTTGTCAATATAACTTTGCCGCAAAAAGCTCTACGTCTCTTGTCGAGGTGGTTTTATTTTCTCAGCAAAGCAGGGAGTTTTGTCAGCGGAAGAAGCATTGTAGTGTGTACACCTCTGCTGTTTTGTCGACGAAAACTGACTTTTGTCAACAAAACTCTGTAGTGTAGACAAAGGCCGAAGACGCTTGCTTATATATCAACTTGGCTCATACACCGTAGCACTTCCAGAACCCCTGAATTACTGGGAGCTTTAGAAATGCTTCTTTAACTCCCCAGGCCCACATCCACTGTGTATGCCAGGGGTCTCAAACTCAAATGACCTCGAGGGCCACATGAGGACTAGTACATTGGGCCGAGGGCCGCATTTACTGACACCTCCCCCCCCCGCCGCCCTCGGCCCCGCCCCCACTCCACCCCTTCCATGAGGCCCTGCCCCGCCCCGCCTCTTCCCACCCCTTCCCTGCCCCCATTCCAACCCCTTCCCCGAAATCCCCACCCCAACTCTGCCCCCTCCCTGCCCCCAGGGGGCACAGGAGGGGTGTGGGGTGCGGTGGGGGCTCAGAGCAGGGGGTCGGGGTGTGGCGGGGGCTCAGGGCAGGGGGTCGGGTGCAGCAGGGGGCTCAGGGCAGGGGTGTGGCGTGTGTTCAGGGCAGGGGGTGCAGGGTGCAGCAGGGGGCTCAGGGCAGGGTGTCGGGGTGTGGGGTGTGTCGGGGGCACAGGGCAGGGTGTCAGGGTTTNGAGGAGCTCGCGGGCCGCGGGCCGCGTGTTTGAGACCCCTGGTGTATGCTTTATTAATAAAAACTCAATTAATTGATTTTTTTGTGAAAGCGTGGGAAGGGGATTTATCACAGTCCTTAGAAAACTGTCAATGACAGAGCATGTTATGTAATGTTAAAAATGCCTCTGTGGATCTCGGGTTAAGCTAGATACAACAGAAGATTTTATTCAGAATGACGGGGTACCATAGAGGTTGCACAAGATAAGGCTTTATCATCTGACATTTCTTGGCATAATACCATGGGACTGTTCAACAGTCAAGCAACCGTGGAAAGAAATGAATTTAAGCTAAAATGGCATTTGACTTCAAGAAGCCAAACCTCCGCTGAAAATTACGTCCTAGGATACTTACCTGTTAATTTGGGTTTAACTCCATCGCAGAGCCTGTGGTTTTTGAGGGCTGCAGTGATCACCGGATGGATGATTTAAGAAAAATGGAAGAGTAGAACAGAGGTATTCGGACCTGTCTGTGTTGCAAACAAAGAAAGAATAGTTCACCACTGTAAACTAGTGATGTGAATTAGAAGAAATTTGGACCGTTTCTAGATACATTTGGATAAAAAACCTTGACTGCTTGACGAATGCTAAACCTCCATTGCACCTAACCTTCCCCTCCTTTTCTCTCCCCCTGTTCGTTCCTTCTCTATTCCACACTGTCCACCCTATTCATGCATGTCTTCTGTTTTATTACTGTAACCCCCATCCACATGTGATATGTAGTATTGTAACCCCCATCCTAATGTCTGTGTAGTATTGCCTTGTATTTGTGCAGCTTTGACAAGTTGTAAAATTATGTTGGAGCTCCCATAAAGTGTACAGTATTCAGGGGCATATTCAACCTGTAACTTCGCTTCCTTTTTGTATTGCCTGTTTCTTTACAAAAATCTATAAAATATTCATCACAAAATAGTGGAAACTCTCACTTTTAGTACTGGTAATTAGCAAGTTCACCTGTGTTCATGTTTTAATATATTTAAATCTAAGGCATATTTGCCTGTAAAGGTGGACTTTGATCATATTTAAGGCAAATGCTGTCAAAGATATTAATTTTTGACAAGACCGCCTTAAGAGAAAGCAGAGTGGTAAGTGAGAATGCTGTCTTTGTTATACAGTATTTCTAGTGTATCTGTTGTTCAGTACTAAACATTCTCTGTATCAAAAGTCAAGGTGTGTAACAAGGATTTTGTATTGTTCTACTATTATCTTTATAACATGCCCTTCCAGTGTCCCCAATGATTGATTAATCAGCAGGGAACCCAAAAAAGGCCAAATTCACCTCTTGCATTTAATTAGGTGCAACCTCCTTAACTGGAATGGAATTGTATCCACTTTTACCTGTGGTGAATTTGGCTTTTATTACCTGAGCAACAAGGTTGTTAATAAAGGCAGAGACCATACTTTTCTGTTGGCTAATGTATTTGTATACAATTTAAAGGTTAATCAGACCCATTTGTGGCATCTTTTTTTGGTAAGTTTCTGTGCAACTTCTTGTTAGTTGGGCAAGTATGTTCATATATTAAACTAAAGAGATATTTGTGTTGGCTGACTAAGCTGCTCTTCAAGTCTGACAAATACAATCTATTTGTCATGATTAAGAGTGAAGTCTGTGTGCTATTGGTATTTGCCAAACCGGCTATATATAGGTAGATAAAAATCAACAAGATCTTGTTTTAGTTTATAAAATGTAGCTCTTGCAATGTGTTGGCTATCGCTAACATGATTAAAACAGTTGGGTAGCAATTTATATAAGGCAACATCTATATTCCTCTGTTAATGACTATAAAAATGGACTTTCTGTGCTATGAATATAAATATCATTTTCCTGTGACTTGAAACTAGTGATTAGTTTCAGGAATAACTAGGGCATTTTAAAATGAAACATAATTAGTAGCAACAGTGAAGTTGCTTTAATATAGGATTATAAACCTGTTCTATAATTCCAAAAAAGAGACCAGACTATGGAAATAGTGCTAACATATGTGATCAATCTAGAGGGGGAAGTGTTATTTAGTATTTTATTTGGTTTAAAACACTATGGCAAAAAGAATACAAAATAGTTCTGCTACAGAAAATGCTGGTTCAGCAACCAATTTATCCCACATGAAATCACCAGCAGATAAAATAACTGCTGCATTGAAGCTCTTATTCAGTGCAGGATTAAGGACACATCAGTAACATTGCTTCCCATGTGGCTTCATCCTACCCTGCCTAGAGCAAAGCCCACTGTATACCATTATATCTCCATTTTGATTTTTTTTTTTAAATATTGTCTCTTAGCAGAGCAAACCGTAGCCTGATCCCTTATGTTGAGAGTTGCTATTAACAAATCTAGCAGGACACATACTCTCTTTGCATAATGATAATAATAAATATAATTAATAACAACAATAGGGTTTAGAAACTGACCTACATTTTAGCCGGAGTCTTCATGTTCCAGACAGAGCATCAGATTAACCATTACTTTACAAAAAGTAACTATACAAAGTAAACACATGGCAGATTTTACTGCACTGGGGAGGAAGACTCATATTTTAGAGTTATGTCCAGGCAGATTTTAACATTAATAGTCATGTCTAGTAACATAGATGAGGATTATGTTTAGGCTTTAGAGGCAATGAAAATAATTGTTGAGGGTAGTGGACCATGTTTATGAGGAAAATTGTGTATAGGATCCTTTTCATAACAATATAAATATTAACTCAGTCCCTTGAACACATATGCAATATTGGAAATAGTTCTATATTGCTGTGAAAGTTTTGATGTATGATCAATTTCCAGTCTATTAGATGTGCATTTTATTAATGGGTTGTTGGGTTTTGGAGGGGTCCTTTTTTTCCCTTCTTTTTTCTAACTAACCAACTGTGAAGGCAGAATCTAATTCTTAAGGGCCTAATCCTGCAGCTGTGCTCTCATTGATATCAGTGATAGTTCTTAATGCAGAGCAGCTGCATAAAGAGTGAACTGTCTAAACCTGAAGGAGTCTCAGCCTTGATCTTGACTTTTCCAGTGTTGACTGGTCGAAGCAGGTCTGTTTCAGTAACTTGTTATTCATAGTGTAAAATATAACAGTGCAAGTCACTTTTTAAAATACTCAGGTGCTGTAATCTTCTAACATGAGACACTTTTGTTTTTATAATTGAACAAAATTATGAAGATTCCCAGTAGTGTATTTCAATATTGTATGTGGGGGTGATAGAACTGCCTATTATTAAGGTTGCCCAACACTTCCCATTATAGGACCCTGTTTTCAGTTGCTTATAATTTTGCCTAAAATTCTATTTGAGTTGAAATTTTCCCTGCCAGGTGTGTCTCAGGCTTGCTTATTTATTTAATTTCAGCCAAAATGTTTTAGCTGTTTCTGAGAATGAGGCTAGGGAAAAATATATTGTGTTGCCCATGTTAAAATTCTGGTGGCCTTTGAGAAGATGTAGTGCCTCCATGCTTTGGAGCTGGGACTTGACATTTGGCAGGAGGTGACCTGTGGCAAGGATGTGTCTTTATCATCCCTATGAAATCTTCCCAAATTGGGCTTACGTTATAAGCCGTTGAAAAATTGCAGTTTTCATGTACTCAGTAGAGACTTACTAGACCTTCACAGCTAAAATATCTGAAGATTGTCTGGGATGGAGTGGGGGAAGAGGGAAACTGATTGGGAGTGAAGGTGATTAAAACTTGTCTCTGTCACCAACAGAAGATGATCCAATAAAAGATACTATCTCACCCACCTTGTCTCGCTAATATCCTGGGACTGACACAGCTACAAAACCACTGCATAGTAACATATGCATTCTTAACTATGCTTCTGCTCTGCAATTTTAAAATCTCCAGTCCTCTTTGTCAGGTAGCCCTCTGATCAGTCTCATCACATGATTGGTCCCCCACCATGTGGTTCACTGCCTAGTTACCAGTCCACTTGAATACACTGTTTTTTCTGGGAAGTAACCAGCTCTTTGTCCAAGGGGGTTTCTAAGTGAATAGAGGATCATCAAGGTTTAACAACCTTCCATTGTTAAATTTGTGTTCCTTGGAATTTCAGTTCAGCATGAACGTAAAAAGAAAATTGAGAAGGCAGAGAAGCCCCGCCTTCAAAATGGAGTTGTAGTGTGACACACAGAGAGATCATAATATTAAACTGGATTTTATAAATGGTACCTAGAGATATTCCCCGACGGTACTCCAGGGTGTCCACAGGCCCTACTGATCAACTCCTCCCCCTCCAGAGGTGCAGCAGGGCTAAGGCAGGGGTTCTAGGTTCTCAGCCCAGCCCTAGATGTCTCAGGTTGGGAGCCCACAAAACTGAGACAACCCTAAGTTAGTGGGCATGTGACATTTTTGTCCTTGATCTTTGTCTCAATTTTCCATTTTGCAAAATGGGGAAAAACAGTTTGAGTTATTGCATATTTTATTCTGATTTTTCCTTGTGAATTTAATAGGAAAATTGAGATTTTGATGAAGAGACAGAAGTGAAAGCTCCCTTGTATTAAATTCTTTCATTTCTTTTCACAGTAGTTTTGGAAATCTATATAGTAGGGATTCTCCCTCCAGTCTTTCATTCCATGATACCTTGCAATATAACTAACCAAAGAAAAGACAGCATGAGGAGCTCTTCCTTTTCTTTGGATGTGGCTATATACTTAATTCATCAATCCTTGGAACCATTAACCAGTTTTTGAACTCTAAGCAATGCAGAACAAACTGTAACTAGAATATCTGGCATAAACAAGCATCCAGTAGGAACATTCCCATCTGTTATTCTATGTGTTTGCAATTGTAGAGAAACATAAACAGAATTACACTTGAATTTCCCTTCTGCATCTTTGTGTTCAGAAGAATGCTCTGGTTACAAAGATGAGATGTGATTTGGGGGTGGGGGAGAAAGACTTCTTAACAAGTGTTAGGAGAAGCTGCCATGTCTAGACTATAGCAATGGGTCTATTTCTGGGGTTCATGGACCACCAGTGATTTGTGGAGTCTTTCTCAGAGGTCTGCAAAGAGAAACCAAGCAGGGAGGGACTAAAGTGTTGACCATGAAAGGATTTTTCTCTTGCAAGAACAATGGATGCTGTAAAGAGGACATGGATCCACTTTTTTATTATTCAACAAGGTCAACAGTAACATCCTTAAGATATACTGTAGTAGAAAGAGAGAGCCTGAGACATGAGGCCTGGTATAAAAGGCCTAGTGTAAGGCCTAAGGCCCAAACAGAGTCAAGTCCTGGTAATATAAAGCAGAGTTAGCAAGAGTCAGGCCCTGCCTGTTACAAAGCAGATGCCTGTTTGCAGGTTCACTATCTGATACATGAGCTTGGCAAGAACAGGGCTGGTGCTGCAAAAACACAAGCCCTCCTAGACACTAAGTATTCATGTAAACACATTCCAGAAGGGAAGTACCAGAACACCCCGATACAAGGTTATGGTGTAAACACAGTCCCCAAAGATGACACAAGGACACACTGACCCCCTCTTAAAGATAAGGTCAGGATGACAGGGTGATGAATAGAAATGTTTTGATTGAACCAACATGTATAAGGTAAAAGGTGTTAACTAACCACGTCAGAGGGGCAATACGTAACTTGTGTGTATCAGTGTATAAAAGAGGGGTCACAGAGAGGGTGTCTTTGTCCGGCCTAGGGGGGAACAGAAAGTCTCACTGTTCTGAGCCGAGTCCATTGTAATGGGCATACATGTGTTAGTGTACCTGTAGCACATATAGGACACTAGGACTGTGCTTCGTCAACAATAAACCTGGCCAAGTGCTTTTGCTACTGAACGGCGTCTGTGGTTTTCTGGGGAAGTTCTATCAGAGCCTGCTGTACAGGCTATCTGCCCAGAGCCAGTGCAGCATGCAGAGAGAACATGCACACGCAGCCAACAACTGATGACACGTGGGGACCATTTGTTACTTATCTTAGCAAAAACTATGCAACTTTAAGAATTGTGAGGCATTGTAACAAGTTACCAAAGGGGGAGGCAGTGAAATTTCAGCCCTTGGAGGTATTCAAGGTTAGACTAGTCACCCAAACATTTGTATAACTGCCATGGTTCAACAGGGATGACTAATGAGAAATCCATTCTGCCCCACATTTATCATGGGCCAGATTCTGCCATTCTTACTCCAAATGAGTAGCACCTCACTACAAAAGAAGGCTGACTAAAATCCTATGAAAGCAATGAAATCAATAGGCCTGCTTGCATAGTAAGGTACTACCCAGCCTGAATCAAGGTGGCAGAATCAGACTCTTATTTGTTTACATTGACCATCCACTGGCACGGCCCCCGCATCTCCCAGTGGCCACAGTTCGCCGTTCCTGGCCAATGGGAGCTGCGGGAAGCGGTGGCCAGCACGTCCTGGCGGCCTGCGCCGCTTCCCGCAGCTCCCATTGGCCGGGAACGGCGAACTGGGGGCCGTGCCTGCAGACGGTCAACATAGAAAAAATGTCTCCCAGCCCACCAGCGACTTACCCTGATGGGCTGCGTGTCGAAGGTTGCTGACCCCTCTCATAGATATTCACAAATTTAGGAGGGATTCCGTAGCAGCATAGTACCTTCTATAAAACTGTTCTATCCACTGTATCAAAGGCTTTTTGGAAATCTATAAAGTTGATATATAGCAGTGACTGCCATTCGATTGACAGTTCTATGATCATATTTAGGGCTTACTAGTAGATCTATACATGATTTCTCCTGTCTGAACCCTGTATGTTCTTGTAACTTTGAATCTACTTTCTTTATTATGTGTAAATTCCTTACCTGGTATTGACAGCAGTTGAATGCCTCTCCAGTTTTTACATTGACGTAGGTCTCCTGTCTTTAACAGCTTTCCTATATGACCCATTGTCCACTCATTTGTTTCCCACCTCTTTATCTTTTGTAAGAGGCCTATCAAAATGCCTACTGTGTTCTTCAAGTCTGCCTTAAGAACGTCCATTTTAATTTTATCCTTTCTACTTTTTAACCAATTGACTGCCCTCTCTATTTCTACTTGGGTGATAGATCCTAGTTCAACATCCAGATCTTCTTCCTCTATATCTGAGTGATTCACCACTGACTCACTATTCAATAGTTGACTAAAATCATGCCTCCATATATTTAATTGTTCTGATGTCTTCATTGTTAAGTTGCCCTCATTCTCTTGAACTGGTCCATTGGTATTTATTTTTCTTCCTGACAACTGTCTAATGAAGTCCCCATGTCTTTGTGCTGCAGTGGTCTATGCATCTGTTGCCATTTTGATTATAAAGCCTTGTTTGTCTTTCCTAGCATTCTTTTTGGCCTCTTGGAACTTTGAGATATTCCTCATGGAGTCACTGTGTCTGTGTTCTAGTTCTTGCTTGATTTAGTTCATTTAATTTTGAATCTTTCTTCTATTTTCTGCCATATATGCTCAGGTAACCATTCACTGTGATGTTTTGTCCTGAATCCCAGCACTTCTTCACAATTGAATGAAAGTTTCCTTTAATACTTTCCATTTGCCTTCTACTGTTCCATCATCTTCATCTTCAAGCACCTAGTATCTATTTGCTAGCACAATTCTAAACTCTTGTGTTGTCATCTCTTTTAGCTTGGTGATGTTATAACGTGGACATCTCTGTTGTTCAAATCTCTTTTTTGTTCTTATTTTCATTCTCAATTTAGCTACCACTACTACATGGTCCTAGAAGATTTACTACCACCATTAAAATAATAAGAAACCCATGGCTCCAGTAAAGATCTGCATAATACTCTCATTTATCTCTGGTATTTATTATTTTATTTCTGCCTTCTCAGACCTTCCAAGGTAATTTTTTGTAAAGGCATAAGCTCTCTGGGTCCAAACCAAAGCCCTGGCTTTATGCAAACAACCCCAGATTTTGGGATGTTTGGGATCTGGATCCATATTTTTCAGTTTCAACACATTGATCCTAGTTTACCTGAAAGAGTCCTATAAAGATCGGTAGTACTTTCTTTCTGATTCAGTGCCAATATGTAAGAGCAGCCATTGGTGGAGTAAGAGATGATCTGGTATGCATAAGAAGTACTAAACTGGCATATACTGTACTGTGACGGGTTGTATCACAGAAACCCCCTTGGGAGCTGCCGCCCGATGTGCAAAGACTACTCCTGTTCCTGTTTTCCCTGCCAGCTCAGTGGCTTCAGCACCCTGTCTTGCTGAAGCCAGACACACCCGTCTGCTCCAACACAGACCCAGGGTCTGAATTACCTGCCCCAAAGCTGCAGGTTTACCTGAAAACAGCTCACAGAAGTGTGCTTGTCTTTAGCACTCAGATGCCCAACTCCCAATGGGGTCTAAGCCCAGATAAATCCGTTTTACCCTGTATAAAGCTTATACAGGGTAAACTCATAAATTGTTCGCCCTCTATAACACTGATAGAGAGATATGCACAGTTGTTTGCTCCCCCAGGTATTAATACATACTCTGAGTTAATTAATAAGTAGAAAGTGATTTTATTAAATACAGAAAGTAGGATTTAAGTGATTCCAAGTAGTAACAGACAGAACAAAGTAAGTTACCCAGCAAAATAAAATAAAATGCGCAAATCTATGTCTAATCAAACTGAATACAGATAATCTCACCCTCAGAGATGCTTCAGTAAGTTTTTTCTCAGACTGGACACCTTCCAGGCCTGGGCACAATTCTTTCCCCTGGTACAGCTCTTGTTCCAGCTCAGGTGATAGCTAGGGGATTCTTCATGATGGCTCCTCTCCCCCTCTGTTCTCTTCCACCCCTTTATATATCTTCTGCATAAGGCGGGAATCCTTTGTCCCTCTGGGTTTCCATGCCCCCTCACTGGAAAAGCTCCAGGTTAAAGATGGATTCCAGTTCAGGTAAGATTTCATTACCCACTTGCCAGCACACACATATACAGGAAGACTCACAGGTAAATACAGCCATCTGCAGACAATGGTCCTGGTTAATGGGAGTCATCAAGACTCCAAACCACCATTAATGGCCCACACTTTGCATAATTACAATAGGCCCTCAGAGTTATATTTTATATTTCTAGTTTTAGATACAAAACTAGGTACATTTATACAAATAGGATGATCACTCAGTAGATTATAAGCTTTGTAATGATACCTTACAAGAGACCTTTTGCATGAAGCATATTCCAGTTACATTATATTCACTTATTATCATGTTTTTATAAAACCATATAGACTGCACAACGTCACATATACCACTTCAATTTCTATACCTCCATATATCTGGCACATCTTATATCTGTTCTAGAAAAATATTCACAGACATTTTGTGTGCACCTAGGCAATCTTTCAGTTCTGACTTTGGACCTTAACATAGCTAACCTGATACAGCATCCTAGACTGAGATATGATTGTACTAAAATTGTGATGTCATAATCCTGAACATTGAATTGCCAAGTGAGAAGGAACTGAATCTTGTGCTACTAGCAACTGAAGCTGAAGCCTTAATTCTCTGCTAAAATATATTGACATATTGGTATTCATAAAACAAAGGGGACACACACAACATATTTTGGTTAAAATCCAAACTGTAGCAAAGGAAATTTACTGGAGAGCCACACTGTTACTCGTTATGCAGGTGACATTAAATGTCAGAACAGTGATGCAACTCGGAAGTGAGTGTAGCTTTTTTGTTGTTTCTTTTGGCTTTGCCATGACCAGGATACATAAAACAACCTACTTCCATGGGTTATGAATAGTTGGAATGCTGCCTTTGCTTCACTGGATGCAGAAATAAGTCCTTTAGAAGGATTTGTCTTGACAGATTATAAAAATCAAGATGAGGAAAGAGGAGCCTTAAAATTCCACTTATACTGTGGGAAAAGAGTGGGGAGTTGGCTTTTTTTGGTTTGGGGGGGGGGGGTGTTTTAACAGGCACTGTCCTTTAATAAAATTCATTCTTCAGGGCAGAAAATCTCCCAGAGAACAGGAATTTAAAGGTTCTAGGATTGTTGGATGCCTTGGTAGTCACAAGACTGAAGGCTAAGGGCTTGAACCAAAATCCGAAGGCTCCCATTGACTTCTAGGGACTTTGAATTGGGCCTTAAGTGGCTTAATTACTGCCCTTTTCCCTTGTTACCCTGACTTGATGTTAGGCTGTAAGATTAATTTATATATTATGTGCCAAGGCATATTAAAATACTTTAAGATAGTAAAATAGAAGCTATTAAAGCTGTAATGCAAGTAGGGAAACACAAGAATTTGTATAATAACTGAGGTAGGCTTGATAATAAATAGAGGCCTATTGGGCCTATTGGTAGTTAGCCTAAATAGCAAAAGAGTTAGTATGACTGTGTAACCTAACGTTATAAGATTTAGCAATATTTTGCAGTGAGTACCTTGTGTTACACAAGTACACCACAATAGCATGAAATAATGGATATTTTGGGCGGGGATGGGGGATGATTTGTAGTATGTGTAACCATGAGGTTAACCACATTAATGTATTGGAAATCATTGGGAAATGTATTAACACAGTATTGATGCAAATAGCTTATGTCAGCAATCAGAACCCCGATTATGGGTACCCGGATTGCCACATATGCATAAGGGGCCAAGACTCAAGTAAAATATGGTCATGGATATGTAAATGTATGGAAGAGGGAGTATAAAACCGGATGCACATATGTTCACAAAGTGGGACACTGGGAGTGAATGAGTAGGCATCAGTTCAAAACATTGTCATCTCTTGCAGTGCGCTTGACTGACTCTTCCTTCTATTTATGCTTCTAATGGTCTCCATTAACTTGTAAATATGCACAAGGTTGTAAGTATGTCAACACTGGGGGATTGCTTTATCTTGTACCAGACTAAGGCTGCACGATCCAGAGGGTCATTTTGCTGTACTTTACAGACTCTATATCTTAGTTTCTTATGGTTTCAATTATACTCGTCTGTACTAACTAAAGCTCATAAAATCTGTGTGCGTGTCACCAATCTCAAACACAAATAAAAGTTCTTACGTAGCCAGCTGAGTGGTGAACCTGTTGTTTGTGATAAATCCATTTGCACCCTAAACTAATCCAGGCTGAAACCCGCTATTGTTACATAAAGCTTCCCTAATCAGGTATCTAGGGATTCGTCTGGCCCGAGGGAATCTCTTAATACCATGTTACCAGCATAGCAAGCCTAGCACCACCCCTCTCTGGTTCCCTGCTCCCAGTGTATCATGTGGAAGGGGACATGGCCAGAGCACTTTAAAGTTTTACCTGAAAATTATTTATTGTTATGTTAGTGGGTGGGGGTCTGTTGTGCTAGGCACTGTACAAACGCAGTAGCAGGCAGCCCTTACTCTGAAGACCTTTCAATCTAATTATGTGCTTGTCTCTTTAAATTTTGCAATGAGAAAAGCCTGTCTCACAGCCTCCTCTATTCTTCCTGCTTCCTTCCTGGCCTCCATATACAGTACACCGGGTCATCAGCCGCTCCTTGATGTGCTGTAGCTATTCTGGAATGCCATAAGATGCAGCAGGGGAGATAGCCACCTGAGGACCACAGGCTGTCTCAAGTGTTCTCAGGTGCTCTAGAGCAGCAGGTCCTCTCGCCCCTAGGGCTAAAGAAGCCTCAGCTACCTCTGTCCCATACTGTCACAGGATAAAAGGAAACCCTTTTTGTCTCTTTCCCTGGAGGCTCTTGCCTTCCCAAATCAGAAGCTGTATCATAAATGCCTGAGAAGGTGTAAAGAATGCAATGTTGAAACTCTTGAAATGTTATCAAATGCTGAAGGAGGAACATGGAGCCCTCAGTTCCTGAACTGAAGTCCTCACTGATAAGACTACAAATGCATTTATTTGTGGGGTTGTTTTTTTTAGGTCTGCAACTGTATTCTGCTAATGATTTGGAATGTAAAACACAAAGGTGTTGTAGGGTATTTTAAAAACACTTTTATTTGCATCCCTCAAAGTATTAGACATTGGCTTGTCAGGGGAAGTTACAGAAGGAAACATTTGCATAGATATTTACTAATCTACTAAGGGTAAGATCAGAAATATAATTGTCATAAAAAGAGCAACCTTGAAGGAAGTAGGGAGCTATTTTTCATATCATTGATAACTTAAAAGTAGATTTTTTTTTTTAAGCATCTCAGTTTTTCTTCCCTTTTAAAAACTTTTCTTTATCTCTGGTCACCAGCAACTCACATTAAAGTATCTGGTCTCATGCAGGCTGCTGCTTGCTTTGGGCTCCTGCAGCCCTCTAAAGTGTAGATAGTACAATCATATTCAGATGAAGTTAAATTCTAAAATGTAGGGGGCAAAATATTTTGCATTGTGTGTTTTTTCTCTTTTTCATGGGTGTTTTGATAGGTGTGTTGCTAATGAGTTCTGGTCTATATGCTCACAAATATATATACAGATACAAGCAACTTGGATTTGCCATTGGCCAGTCAGGTCATATACCTACATAATCTTGCCGCTTTATTGTAAAGATTATGCATCTGTCTGGATGCTGGGGATCAGATATAGGCAGGAGGCTGGGATCATATTTTATTAGTATCTAGGCAGCCTGCTTTTCAGCCTTCATATGTCCATCTAAGACTTAAATGGCACCGGAAATACCATATGAGCTACAGATATAGCCAGATATAATTGACAGTACTGCGGGGAGGGAGGGGATGAAAGAGGAAAGGAAACAGGTCATGCAAATTAGAGAGATCATGTCTGATGCTCCCTAACAGGTGAAAGCCAACAAGGGTATATACTTTCTGACTATCTTATAATAGATTATATTAAAAAAACTACGTGGTTTAAAAATCCCGCTCCTGTTTTTACCTGCTATTGTTACAAATAGCCCCTGAAATTACTATAATTAAAGTAGATTAAAGAAAAAAATATCTCTTCAGTTTGTCTATTTGACAGCACCTTGTGAACAGTCCATTGCATTGTTTCCCCTGTATAGTTAGTCCAGTTCCCCTTTGATTTGTGTGGGTCTTTCACAGAGCATTAGTTATTTGTTCCTGGTATTGCCCATCATGTACTAGCTTGTTTCCAAACATACGAGAAAACACAGTCCCTGCCTCAAAGAGCTTAATAAATGCAGACTATTGGCTAAGGCTCTTAGAGGCAGTTGTAGAACCTGACATGTCAACTAATTTTTTCAACATTAACAGCTATTCAGGTTGATGTTGGCCCTTTAACTACAATGTTTGTATTACCTAACAAATAGTCTATATGGATCCATTATCAGGAGGGTGTGATGGTTCTTGGGGTACCAAGGAGTGTGAGTCATCTTGTTATCTCCCAGCCTCCAGCAAGAGGGAGACTTGCTTGTGCTTAACTGAGTGTCAGCTTCCTGACACCCCCAGCCTGTTAGCCACCCAAACCATCTCCTCCAGACTATGCCAGCCCTTACTTTGCCTTGTAGATTAACAATAGGTGTACCTCAGTCTCCAGGCCCCTTTGAAATGTTCCTCTGTAGTGTCCAGCCGCATCTCCACTGAACACTCACAGAAATACCAGGTCTGCTATCCCCAAGGGAACAGTGTAGACACCAGGTTGTAAGATTCAACTCAGGATCAGCACCTTGTTTAATAACACAGCACTGAGATATATGTATAGTAAAAACAATACATTTATTATCAAAACTTCAAGAGATAGTGAGCAAAGATAATGGAAACAAAAGGTTCACATATAAAAGAAAATCATAACATGCTTTCTAGAGACTAACCTTAACTGGCTAATCTCCTGTCAAAGGAAGTCTTATCTCACCCAAAGTCGTTTGCAGCATCTTCCACCAAAGTAGGCAGAGATCCTGTTTTCATGAATGTAAACACGCTGTCCGTTTACTTCCTAGGTACAAGATAAAGTGATGTCTTTTTGTCTTCTATCAAAGTTCATTGTCTGTACACAGACAGTAAGCCATTCTGTCACTTGTTTTTCCTGTGTTCTGCTTGTTCCCTGTTGATTTCACATCCCCCGTTGAATCTATATGTACATGTGCAGCCATTGTGTTGGCTTACAATACTTAATTTACAGTTGACAGTCACAAGTGACAGAAACCTTGTTTGTCAACTCAGGAGCGCCGCAAGCTTTTCCGGCGCCCTAGGCGGCAGAAGGTCCCGCCCCCAAAATGCCACCTCCAACAGCGGCGGCGGAAGGTCCCGCCCCCAAATTTCCATGGCCGGCCGGGGCGCCGGCGCNTGCCCCCAAATTTCCACGGCCGGCCAGGGCGCCGGCGCCCCCCAATAGTAGCACCCTAGGCAACCGCCTAGGTCGCCTAATGGGTTGCGCCGGCCCTGTGTCAACTCTGCCTATATACAGACTTTAAAACACATCTTCAGTATAAATACATAGCTCCTTACATAGTATCTATACATACATTTCACAATGCTATTAATGACCAGTGTGACCCTGGCTTTCATTTAAGTTCTTATATGACATTCTTTGAACCAGAATATACCAGGATCAGGATATTCTTGTAACTCTATAGGGTTGGCATTGAGAGGTTTCTGGGTCTCACAGGGTCTTTGGAAATAATAGAGCAGCATGCTATTGAGGGAGATTGGTTTATAGCAATAAGGATGAAATATGTAGCCTGCATATTAATTGTTTTACTAACAGTTTTAGAGCACGGCCTGCAGCTGATGGTAAAAATTTAAAGGGGCTGGATTCTGATCTCATTTTCATGACTCTGAATCTGGAAGCTGGCAATGGAGTCATTCCAGATTTGCACAAGTGTAAATGAGATAAAATAGTTGCCTCTGAAGTATATTTTCCTCTCAATCTTCATGCCTAATCTTAATTAGCCTCTTGATGTGGATGGGTAACTCCTATTGCCTTTAATGAGTTACACCTGCTCATCAAGGGTGAAATAGACTCCTGTTAATGGCAAACTATATTAATGGTGTGTAATGCAAAAAAGCCTAAGAATTCTTCAAATCCTATTTTCCAAGTGTGATGAATAAATATAGCATCTATTCCATGGAAAATCTGAGTGAAGGGTATTAGTAATTCATTAATGATCTGGTCCATTTGTGAGCTCTACAGCCCAGAATTCACTGTAGCATAGAGAACATCAAACAAAAAACCCAACTGACTGTCATGCATTTAAAACAGAGGACTAAAGGCTTAATCTCGGCTAAAAAAAGCCAAATATTCACTGTGATTTAGTGAATGAAACTAATGGATGAAAAAGTTAAAAACTTCCTAGGAAATATGTTGAAAGATGAACATAAAAAGGCAGAATTACAACTAATGCAAATACAAAAGGATTACAGATGACAGTGAAATTGGGATATGTAACAAAGCTGTTGTTTATAGATTTCAAGATTCATAATGATCATCTAGCCAAGAGGTCCCCCTTGGAGGGTGCGCCCTCCTACGGGGACACAGAGTAACATTCAGCGCCCAGGCCAATCCCCACAGGGGAAAAGGAGAGAGTGACTCCCAGCTGCAGCCCTGCTCCCTGCCCTGGCTCTGGGAGGAGGGGGGGGGCACAGACTGGGATAAGGGAGAGCGTGACCCTCAAAAGTTTGGGGACCACTGATCTAGCCTGGCATCCCCGTGTAATACACACCATAGAACTTCCCTAAAATAATTGCTAGAGTACATCTTTTAGAAAAAACATCCAAACTTCTTCACACAACACACCGTCAGTCTGTGGAACTCTTTCCCAGAGGACATTGTGAAGGTCAAGACTATAAGAGGATTCAAAAAAGAACTAGATAAATTCACGGAGGATATGTTCATCAATGGCTATTAGCCAGGATGGGCAGGGATGGTGTCCCTAGCCTCTGTTTGCCAGACGCTGGGAATGGGCGACAGGGGATGGATCACTCAATGATTACCTGTTCTGTTCATTCCCTCTGGGGCATCTGGCATTGGCATTGTCAGAAGACAGAATACTGGGCTAGATGGACCTTTGGTCTGACCCAGTATGGCCGTTCTTGTGTTCTTATGTTCTTGATTTAAAAATTACCAGGATGGCGAATCCACCACTACTCTTGGTAAATTGTTCCAATTGTTTATTACCCTCACTGTTAAAAATGTATACCTTATTTCCACTTTTAATTTGTTTAGCTTAAACTTCCAGCCATTGGATTGTGTTATACCTTTCTCTGCTAGATTGAAGAGCCCATTTGTTCCCCTTGTGCGTACTTAGATGGTGATCAAGTCACCCCTGAACATATTCTTTGTTAAGTTACTATGTAAGTCTCCATTAGTTCCATATGCAGAATTCTTGTTAGCAACTCACTGTGCACATGTAAGAGATTATTTCCCAAGGGAATGTGGTCCAATAGAAGATATTACCTCACCCACCTTGTCTCTCTTAATTCCCAACAGAATTTCTTCACATTTGTCAGATGCACTTTGTCTTCACTAAAGACACATTCTTTGGCAAGTAAGTGGTTTTCAGTTCAGCAGTTCTGAGTTGTGAGTGCCAAAATAAGTACTGGAACTGTTTCCTTAACAGGTAATGGTTGCTCTGATAACTCAGCCAATTTTCAAAGTTTACCTTGGAGCTAAGAGCCACCTGAAGAACATTTAAGCTCAGTGTAAATTTCCTCCGTGAAGTTGCATGCACCAGTGACCAGAAACTTGTGCAAGGCACCGTCAAGCTAAGGCCATGGGCAGTGGTATAATAGGCCAGAGGAGGCTAAGCTGCCCCCGGTGCAGCCACCGCCGCCAGGCTGCGGGTTTTGGCGGGTTGCACGGGCTGGGCTTCCATCGGAGGAAGTTTTTGCTTATTATTATGCCCCATGCAGGTTCCGGGGCAGCTGAGGAAGTGGTATGTGCTATTCATCTTCCTGGTTCATCAGTAATCTCCTGGGACTCCAGAAAGATTACTGATGAACCCTTGAGTGCAGATACTGCCTCCTCAGCCGCCCCAGAACCTGCATGGGGCATATAAAAAGCTCAGGTTCTTCGGGAAGAGCTTTTGCTTTTCCTGCCGGGTGACTCAGGGTCTCGGGAGGGGAGGCGTGGTGCAGCTGAGGTGGCTAGGGATGGCCCGGGGCTCGGGCCAGCCAGTGCGGCAAGTTTCCAATTTGGCGGCTCGGGCTGGCCCGGGGCTCCTCTGGCCGTGGGGGGATGGGAGGTGGGGAGACTCAGAGCCCTGGCCAGCCTGGGGCACTGGCCACGGGGGGGTGAGGGGGCCCTCTGGAAGGGGGGGGATGGGAGGTGGGGAGACTCAGAGCCCTGGCCAGCCTGGGGCTCTAGCCATGGGGGGGGGGGGCAGAAGTGGAAGAGCTGGGTCTAGCTTCCCCAAAATGGGGGGGGGGGGGGTCCTTCTGCCGCCCATGCCTAGGGCTCTATTCATGGGTGCTTAAAGTATTGAGGTAGACTTCCCCCTCTGACCTCAGCATGCAGAGGCTAAGCAGTGACACACATATCCCATGTTTGCGATACAGGAAGCCCTCCCCTAGCAGGAGACATTTATAGTCAATGTTTTATTAACACAATTACTTTACAATTTCTTCTGTAAATTAATGGTGTGAATTTGATTGTCATTGCTATAAACCAGTGCGAGTCCTTTTAATTTTTTTAAACATAGTACAGTATATACAAAGCTATACTAGACCCTGCAACGTGTATTGGTTGTTAAACCTTTTCACTCACGGTGTTGTTTTGAAAGGTTATGAACTCTGTACTGAACATACGGTTACAAGGTGTGCTCTAAGCTCTACCCATACAATGCCAAAAAGTTAATGTGACTGTATTTGAAATGCACTAGATCTCTAGTAAGCCGCAGGATCAAGTGACCTTTAAACCTATACCAATCAGCATACGTTCATTTCTGAATGTACAATGAAGACATGTTGTTTACTGAGTTGCCATGAAGTAAAGTCAGTAGCTATACCATGAATTATTATTCTTTCCATCAGAGTTAATGGATAGTTATTGTGAATTGTACAACAAAAGAACTACTCCCACTCGTGGCCTTGAAAATTGAATATTATCTCTTCACAATATGACACAGAAATCTCCACTGACGCTAGCTTCAATCACACACAACCTTTTCCACCCAGGCCACTATCTCAAAGCACTACTCCCTTTTTAATCCAGCCTCTACTTGTTTATTCAGCCTAGCTTGGCTGTAATGTGATGGTTCTGGAACTTGTGAAACAATCCAGCTGCACTTTCAAACATGAAGGAAGAAAAAGATATTTGTTTGTTACCTTCTGCTGCACAATAAAAATAAGCTCTCTTGTTTTTTGAAGTGTATTTGGAGTAAATAGCTTCAAGACTGATCATATACCTGAAGAGAAACAGAGGTATGAATCAATCCCAGCAGGAATTTATTGCTTGGTATACTCCAAAGAATTAGATGTTATCTTTTAAATACTGCACAGCATTTTGCAGTGGCTTGCATCACCGCCGTACTTAGAATTGAGGTCAGAGCTTCATAAATGAGTGGCTACTAAACAGCATGCATTTAGCCGTATAAGCAGCATGAGAGGAACTAGGCTTTTCTTTATCAGCTGAGCTACATGAAGTGACTTACCACTGCTGGAAATATATATCTTTTTGACCTTGTCTTCACTAGGAGAAAAGATGTATTTTTTTAACCCATGTTAGCTATACCAATCAACAAACATGTTAAAATTACAACTTGTTTTTCTACCCTAGGATTTTAACTTGTTAGCTAATGTGTGTAGGTAACACGGGTTAAAAATACACATTTTTTCCCTAATGTAGAAAATTCCAAGAGCAGTTTTTGCCTTTTTATCTCTAGGTAACCAGTTTAAGGCCTTGATTTTGCTCTGGGATCTGCTAATATGACACCCTGTGTATGTGTGTCCCACAGAAGACAAAGGGACTCTGTGGAGGAGGAGAAGGTCTATGATAGTAAATCCTGATGTAATGTTGGGTGATAAAACTGGCACAGGTCAGTTAACAACTCAAACCATCAGTCAGTGACATTATTAGAACAAATTGTGTCCAATTAGCTGGCACCCACAACTGTTTCACAGGAAATGAGAGCAACTCACTGGTTCCCATCAATATTGCAGGAGTTTGTCACTACTGGACTGAAGTAGCCCATGATATTTTAAATGGACAAACACACATACTGCTCATATCTTTGGCCTTTGATTCCTAGAGACTCTTTGCCTTGGATTAAGCAACAAGAATCTGGCCAAAAAGCATCAGAATGGCTTCACAAATAAAAGGTGAATGTAAACAATAATTTTCAATTTCTTAGAGAACAGCCTTATTGTACTTCCATTATCATTTTATTTTCCTACCTGTGTCTTTCATGTGTCTCTACATTTCAGAAAATCAATTTCCTCCTTTCCTTAACACCAGTTACCTTTACTGCGTAATCATAATCTGGGGACTGTGCTAGCCAAACAGACAGCACTCCTTTGAACACAAACCCAGTTACTAAGTGAGACATTTACTGTTTGAGATTCTTTTCTCTCCTTGAGTTGAGAACTGAGATATTGCCAAGCAGTGAAAAAATATTTTCTTCAAGCCCTTACCCAGCTCTGGTTCTGCCTCCATTGGAGATAGGAACAGCACAATCATGGCAACTAGAAGAGCTGTTTCTGATCATCTTATTCTTAATGTATGTTGTAGTAGACTCCCTTGTTTTTTTCTGATTATCATAAGAATAATGTCTTGCTTTTCTACAGCTCTTTCCGCCCAAGGAGCTGAGGACACTTTACAGGAGTTAACACCCATATGACATTGTTATGCGTTATATTCATTTTACAGCTAGATAAATAAAGGTACAGAAAAGTTTGTGACTTGCCTGAATTCTGCGAGTCTTAGTTAAAGGAGGGAACAGACTCCATCAGCCCTGACTCCCCAGCCCCTGCGCTCAGGGTCAGCGGCGGCTCCAGGCACCAGCGCTCCAAGCGCGTGCCTGGGGCGGGAAACCGCGGGGGGCGCCCCGCCGGTCCCTGCGAGGGCGGCAGTCAGGCTACCTTTGGCGGCTTGCCGGTGGGAGGTCCGCCGGTCCCACGGATTTGGCGGCAATTCGGCGGCAGATACGCCGAAGCCGCAGGGCCGGCGGACCTCCTGCAGGCGCGCCGCCGAAGGCAGCCTGCCTGCTGTGCTTGGGGCGGCAAAAAAGCTAGAGCCGCCCCTGCTCCGGGCTCATGCTACATGCTTCCTCCACCGCAAATTGCTGCTTCATGCAGAGGAAGATTGCTCATCCAACACTTATTTTCTCTCAGAGTTGAAAACAAAACTAAAAACCTCAGGAGACTAACGCAAACAAACCTGAAACCACATTATATGGGAAGGGGAGGGGAGGGGGGGTTACTGGAGGCATTTTGCCTCTCTCAAGCACAGTGCCTCCAGGAGACCAGCCACTACTGCACCCCACTCCCCCATCCCCATGTGTCCCTGCACCCCCACTTCTATTCAGCTACTGCCCAGTCTGTCCCCACCGTACTACCCTTCTCAACCCAAGTCTATGACCCCCCAGAAGCCCCATGTGCCCCACACTATCTGTCCCCCTGTATTTGTGCTGTGTGTTGCCACCTTTTAATGTAGTGAATTTAGGACGAACATCACCTTTCATTAACTTTTTGTTTTGGAGCTGCTGGTGATCCAAGGCATCCCAGTCTTCCCGTATCTCATCAGCAGAGCAGTCATGTGCACCTCTAACCACAACACTGATCAACCTAGACTTTTGACAGTAATGAAATTCCATTAATCACAAACTCTTTTATTCCATGATTTTTGTCCTCTTCTCCTAAATGTCCTGCTACATATGTTAAGCTACTTATCACCCTTCCCCACTTTAAATCGTAAGTTTAAAGGAGGAAAAAAGACTTGTCCATTCTTCTTATGATGTGTAAAAGGAGGCTTGTACTTTTCTTAAAAGGGTGTTTTTTTTTTTTATAATATTAGCAATTTAGGTCCTGTGTCGCCTAAAATACTCTAGAGTTAATAGAGAACTCATGAAATGACATAACAAGAGTGGAGAGAGTGTAAGTTCAGCAACTGAGAAGGGAGAGGATCTTTATTCAGACTGTTCAAAACTTCATACTTTGTTTATACTTATATAAAAACTAACCTACTGGAGAAAGAATGTATTGGTTTAAAATTCAACATCCTTCCCCTTCAATTAAGGTGTGAGAACAGAAGCAGCTCCCAAGTGCTTTTATTTTTTGTGGTGAATCTCCATGATCTCTAGGGTTCTGATCTGGGCATTAGTCAGGGGTTGGGGAGTGAATGGGAGTTAGAGCACATACTTTGAGTTAACATGAATGTTACTGCATGCTATTAAATGAATAATAAGAGCATGAATAGACAGAGTTTGAGAGTAACTATTTGCATTGAATGCCAATCATGGTTTGAGGTGTCTTTTTTCTAGCTGGGGTGGGGCAGAGAACAAAAGTTCTATTCACATTCCCATGTTGTTTTGGATGAGTGCCATTGAAATGAGCTAGTAAAATTAAAGTAATTCCCTAAAGTCTACTTGCAAAAGGGAGATAGTCCCTACCCCAGAGAGCTCATGCCTCTCTATCTTCTTTATTACTTGTCTATAGGGTGCCTAGCACAATAGGACCCTGATCTTAGATTGGGGTTATTAGGAGCTAGATCAGAGACGACCTGTGCCTGCCGAAAGTGGGGGGGAAAGCAGAATGAGGGCAGCTGACTTCAGCATAGTTTCTGAGCATGCTCAGTCCATGTGAGCATGCTCAGTACAAGCCAAGCAGCAAATGGGGGGGGGGGGAGCATGTGATCCTGCAAGCCCCCCAGCCCCCACGGGTCGCCTCTGTAGATGATGTTGAAATGAAAATGACAGGCACCATTTTGTGTGTGTATTGCAGAGGTTAGAAATAGAAATGCTGTCAAATTCTTATTCGATGTGATAACTACATAAGGTTATCCCATATTTGGCAGACCTTATTCCAATTCTTTCTAGGAGATCAATTCAGGTCTAAAAATTTAGGGCCTACTTTGGCAAACACTTATGCAAGTGAATCATTTTATTCACATTTGTAGCTCTGCTGAAATCAATGGGACTGCTTGTGTGAGTAAAGTTATGCTTGTGGGACTGGGCCCTTATGCCCTGCCCTTGCTGCCATTTAAGTCAGTTAGCAAAACTTCACAAGAATAATATAAAGAAACGCTGACTAATTTGGTAATAAGAATTTCCTAAACTTATCACTCTATTGTTAGGTTGGCCTACAGCAGGCAAATGTACTTAACGTTAACAGCAAGTTGTTACATGGTAATCACTAGTACTTGTTTGCTAGATTGATAATTTGAAACTGACAGCTCTCTCTATTCCATGCCCATCACTGCAGAATTGATCAGTCTGATTTGATAACTCTGCCCTTTAATACGCTCTTGTTTACACAAATCATATTCTCCCAGCTCTGCCCCATTTAACAATCCCTATCTCCCGCTTTGGACATTGGTGTGGGGCATTTAATTTTGAATTACTTTGTCCAGGTGCCAATAGCCTATCTTTTGGAGCAAGGTTGAAGCCTAAGTTTTTTCCCAGGAAAATGGGAAACATTGATCCTGATTCTCCTTTTTCTTACAATGGTGTAAATCAGAAATAATTCCACTGAAGTGAATGGAGTCACGTGGCTGCCTATTATCTATCTGTGGCCTGAAACCAAAACTCTTCCTGAGGCATTTTGTCTCTTGCAGACTCATGGTAGATTGTGTGATGTTCACTGACAGCTGACCCAGCAGATACAAGATGGAGAAGATTGATGACTTTCACGGATAACCTCTCATATGGGGCAGAAAGGAAAATCCAGATACATTTAACTTGCCACTGAGACAACCACTGACAAATATAAATAGAAGGCAGCCCTGGAATACTAGTAATGACATGGGAAATCAGTCAAACACCAGAGAAACTGTGGTAATGAATTCTTCCACCCCAATCCGATTTTATATTGCTTCGCTAATTACTGTCTGAAGTAGCAGTATCATGGCTGGCAACAGGTCATCTGTGAAAGAGGTTCACTTTTAGGAATTCTGGAAGATGGGTGGTTTAATTAACTTTAAAAAAAAAAAAAACTTCTAGGCTGCCTGTGGAGAGGTTTTATTTTTCTTTTCACTCCCTCCCTACATTCCTCCTAGTCCTCTTGCCTTGCTGCTCCCTTCATCTCTATCTCTCACTTTCACTTGTCTCTTGCATGACAAGTAGTTGTTATACTCTGCGGACTCCTACCTTGTAATTGTTTTCTTCATTCTATAAAACTGCACACAGAAGAAAGCTATAAAATAGATGAACAATTCTCACAAATTGCATAAGATTGGTCAGGAATTACATGTATTTAGAAAAAGTTATAAGTGGAAGCTATTTGTCTTTTGAACTTTTAATGCTAAGAGAACAGTAAAGGATCTCAGAAAGACACACTATCATTGGTTCTGCTGTTTGCTTTTAATAAGCACTACACAATAAGTGTACCAATAAACAGCTTGGTCAAGCCACACAGGAGCATCCATTAAAATTGCTGTGACATCTTCAAGTCAGATGCCACAAATAATAGGTCTGTACAGGATTCTGAACAAATGGATATAAACTGGTCATCAACAAGTTTAGGCTTGAAATTAGACGAAGGTTTCTAACCATCAGAAGAGTGACGTTCTGGAACAGTCTTCCAAGGGGTGTAGTGAGGGGGTGGGGTGGGGAGCAAAAAACCTAATTGGCTTCAAGACTGAGCTTGATAAGTTTATGGAGGGGATGGTTTGATGCTGCCTACAATGGCATGTAGCTATCTGTGACTGCTAGTAGTGAATATCTCCAACAGCCAGTGATGGAACACTAGATGTGGAGGGCTGAGTTACTATATAGAATTCTTTCCCAGGTGTCTGGTGTTGGGTCTTGTCCACATTCTCAGGGTCTAGCTGATTGCTATATTTGGGGTCAGGAAGGAATTTTCTCCAGGTTCAGATTGCCTGAGACCTTGGGGCTTTTTCACCTTCCTCTGCAGCCTAGGGCAGGGTCATTTGCAGGTTTAAACTAGTGTAAATGGTGGATTCTCTGTAACCTGAAGTCTTTAAATCATGATTTGAGGACTTCAGTTACTCAGCCAGAGGGTTTGGGTCTATTACAGGATGGGTGGGTGAGGTTCTGTGGCCTGCAATGTGCAGGAGGTCAGACTAGGTGATCAGGATGGTCCCTTCTGGACTTAAAGTCTGAGTGTCTATGAACACACTATATGCAGAGCTCACAGTGCGTTGCTGAATGAGGGGAATGGCTTCTCATCAGAAAACCCATAGGCAGTCCCAGTCATAATAGTAGAACACTGCCAAGCACAGTGTTCCCAGAGTCTGCTACCAGAATTTGCAGGGTTAGGCAGGCTGTGTATAGCATTTGAAGAAAGGAGCAAGCACTTTCATGCTTCAAACAGAAATGAAAATGACAAGTTTGGTTCCATTTTGCCTACTTTTTGCAATCTTTCCCATTAGAATAAAAAATAAACGTTGTTATTATGTCCTGCAGTAGTACTCTCTGTCATGGTGTGCTAGACAACTTTGACACCTCCAATATTATTGAGTGGCCATTCAAAAAAAAAAAAAAAAAAGAGCCAGACATGAAGAATAACTCATTGATCAAAGGGCCATAAGATTGTGATCTTTGAATTATTTGTGGCTGTGATATTTAGACTCCTTCATAGACGGTTTATATTATATGCACTTCCCTCCTTTTTGTAGGGTTAACTAAATGTATACTGCCTTGTCTTTTGACATCATATTTCGCTGCAGAAGGCTGTATGCTACTAGATATTGCATTTCTAAAGATCATTTGATTTTCCTAGCACAGGTGTGAAAGTGATTCTGTTGAGGATCTAAACAATCTCAGTTGGGGAACTAGTGCCCTGCCTTTTCAAAGGGAACCTCTTCTCATCAGAGATGGAGAATGACACTTCCAAACAATGAGATGACCTTTCATAGGACACATACTGCTAGCCCCTGATTAACTCTATGTTAAGAAGAAGTATTAACATTTCCTGTGGAATAGGAACAGCGATGGGGACATGGCATCTACTGTAGAAGGAAGAGATAAAGGCGGGGTGGGAGCTCTAGAACCCTTCCACCACGACATCAAACCCTACATCACTGCTGGTGGAAGGATGGAGGAACATGGGAGGTTTAAGCTCTTTGGGGCAGGGACTCATTTACTGTATGTTGGTATAGCACCTAATACTAGGGGTCCTGACCTGGTCGAGGCCTCTGGGCGTTACCCCAATATAAATGTTTAATAATAATCAGAGCAGATACCTTGGCATATGCCTCCTGCCTCTTTGCAAGAAAGGAAAGGAGCCACAGCTACAACTATTCTGAAACTGACTATTCATAAATCATTTTCCTTCATCTCCACTGTAGTTACCACAGGACACTTTAATGTTGGAAGCTGGTGGAGTGGATCAGCTTGTTCAGTAACAGTCTGCCTGCCAGCCAAGTTTTCCTTCTCAAACTTTTGTTATAATAAGAAAAACAAAATTTTAAAAATGGTTTTCCATGCATCTAAAATAAATGGAGGCAGGGGGAGAAATGACTGTCCTATGGTCTGAGTAGGGAGCTAACTCTTGGCTCAACTGGAAATTAAAAAATATTAATCCTTCCTGTCCCATCACAACTTATTTGCAGAAAATGTAAATCTAAATGAATGACTTAAACCCAGATGCTAAATCCTCTTGTAACGTTTGTAGGTTTAATAAGCATCCAGCATTCCTATCTTTGAAATACCTGGGTTGGAATACCTGTTAACTTTCCTCATTCCCTGAACTGCAGCATCTTAGCTATACTGACATGTTATGTCACCACTTTGACACACTCTTTAAGAGTTTCTGTTTGGTTTAATCTTGCTACTTGATGTTTCTTTCCCATAAATACCAGTTCCTGCATGCAGCAGCCTGTTACTTACTCCTGAGTTTATGGTAGGAAAGGAGTTTGGCGTTAATTAGATAAGTTCATCCCTGGCATAGGTCTGCTGAAGCCACATGAGTTAACACCAGAGTTATACTTGGCCCACTGTAACAATCTGGCATGAGACAAATAATACAATGTATCAATGTTGACATTAAGCCAAAAAGATGATGTCATTGCTGCATTACCGGAATCCCTGCTGCAATATGCACTGATCGCAGAGAGAGCTCAAATGAAGAGCACTCTTTTTTTGCTTTTGCTAGTTTAAGGGGGACAAGCACATTTTTAAAGAACCCGCTCTCTCAGATGCATTCCAGCAGTAGTCATGTACCAAAATAATTGACAGAAGCCTGCAGATCAAATCTGATCAGCAGCAAAATCTTAATAACCCTTCAGTGAAATATTTGATCTCCAAAGTGTTGGGATTATAGGACTATTGATCTATAAATTCCAAAACAGAGGGACATAATTCTGAAAAACTAAATGTTCTGAGGGTCAGGTAGGTCTCCTTAACGCACATTTTTCTTCTAGCTGTGAAGATATGTTTGGGATTTCTCTTAAAACAATAGCAGAGAGTGTGGTAGGAGTTGTGGTAAGGGTGGGATTNATTCTATCTATTATTCTAATTCCCTTATTCTAATATGCATTCCTTTATTCTAATAAAGATTGTTGCTTTGTTAGAAGAAAGCAACTCCTTCTGTGACTCTTCACAGTTGTTACAAGACACTAGTTACTTGTTTCTTCTCAAAATCTCCTGACCCTAGTTACGTGATTATTCTAAAAAGCTGAAATCTCTAGATATGTATTTTATGTTGTCATCTGTCATCTTTGTACTGGTCGTCTCTCCTCTGTTTATAGTTTTCTCCATTCTCGTGGAGACAATTAGTGTCTAGTCTTTCCCTTCACACTGATACCAGTGGAGTTCTAATGGATGCTACTACAGTTTGAAGAACAGGAGTACTTTTGGCACCTTACTCCTGTTCTTTTTGTTGATACAGACTAACACGGCTGCTACTACAGTTTGAGAGTCTTAGTCAAACTGACATCAAAGCACCTGTCTCCTATACTTGCATAGCTCCTCAGTAGTCAGTTCTGCATAAGCCTCTTCACACTCAGCATTGTATTGGGAGGAACATGAGTATTGTAATGTTATTTCCCCTTTTGTTTATGCCAGCTGCAAATAACAGCATGAGTTGAACTTTGCAGATCTGGTCGAGAAAGGTTAGTGATCTTATTCTGGCAAGTGGATGCACTCCAGAGAACAAAACAGAGGGAGGAGTGAAGTGAGGGAATCTGTCTTAAGGGCTCATGCAGTGGACTAAAAGTGTGTTTGTTGTTGGATAGATGTACTTACGGGGTTAACCAAGAATCTTTTCTGAAAGCAGATATGCTGCAGTAGAGCACAATAAAATTCTCCAGCCAGTGAGTATTTTCTTCCTTGCTGATCAGATATCATCATCGTGCCATTAAAGAATAAGGGCTAGATTGTACCTTTAGGCACAGCTCTGGGTAAATGGTCATGCAAAAATAGCACCATCCCAGGAGTAGCCCTGGAAACCATTGTGCCTCAGAGAGACACCTCTGATTCCCATTTCCCTCTGGCTTCGGAGCAATAATAATTTGCTGCTGGCCTTTACTAGAAGAAAACTGACCCCTGGTTGTCAGCTCTGCTATAGTGGCTGGTACTGAACGGGGGAGCTGATCTTCCACTCACTTGCTCGGACGGGTGGAGAGTGACTGAGTGCACAGTCACCAATCAAGGTCCAGGTAGGCTACTCAGTGATGTAAGGGGTTTTCTTACTCTCCCTTGCTCCCCTGCATGGGTGTATAGTTCAAGTCACAATCTAGCCCTAAGTGTGTACAATAAAATACACAAGTGCGCCCAGTGGTCTTCCACCAACTATTTCACATGGCAAATGTGTGCTGTAGATAGCTGTACCTACAAACGGGTTACAGTACAGGGAATGGTGGGAGGAGAGCAGCTCCCCACACTGCTAAATGATGAACAAGAGCTTCCCCTCCTCTCCCTGGCTTGGGTAAGGAGTGCTCCCCTGATGCTTCCTTTCCTTGTTGGCTGATGCTGTGAGAACTGACCTTCTTGTTTCAATCTACTTTAAACACAACCAAAAAATGTGCTGCTCATTCATTTCTGCGGATCTACTGAACCTGTCGTGTGAGGAGACTCCCATGGCCTGCAAGAAGTTAGTTAGTTTTTAGGTCACAGCTTCTCAAACATTGTCCCAGTGTTTTACCTTAAGAGACCATGAAATATAGATGTCTTTGCTGACATATACTTCTTAATTTGGAGTCCTTTCCCCACTCTTTCTTCACCCAATCACCAAAATAAGTGGGGGAAAATATTGTGCATCTTGTGGCTGGGCAGACTGTTAACTTGTGTCTCTTGCTGGGTCATTTCCACATAGTAGAATGATCAATATACCAAATAACAGATTTACTTTTGAGTCTTACATAGAAGGATTTAAGAAAAGAAAAATATATCCTGATTACCTTTCCTGATCTTGCTTGAACCAGCCAAATCAGAACCTTTCCAGGGAGTGCACCTCAATAATTTGAGAAGCACTGGTCCAACTGATTTGAATAAATATTGGCCTTTAAACCTCCAAAGGAGAGTTGCAAAGGAATGCCTTACATCATAGTCTCTTGCATCAAATCCTTCTGTACTGTAGGTTCTTTGTTCCTGGTTTTAAACTAGCAATAAATATTCGATCTGTGTTTTAGAACCTCACAGTTTTAACTCATTTACCTTTTGCAAATGATAAAAGTGATAGTAACCTGCTTTATGGATCTAAAGAAACTGTAAACGTGCAGATTAATCAGAATATAGATTTTAGTGTTAGCTTCCATGTTTTATGCACCTCCTCTTTCCTTTTTGCTACTCAGGACCAGAAGCCTGTACAGTATTTAACTATTTCCAAGTCCTTGCTAGTGGCTTCCCTAGCCCTTCCCTAGCAGAATCTGGTGAACTCCTTGCTTTTTTGTCTCCATTATGCATTCACTCTTTTTTTGCTTGCACTTATATTGTGCATGGGCCCCATGGACCCTGCAAATTAACACCCTGATCCTTCAGCAATCTCCATCCAGGCAGCCCCATACGCCCTCATAAAGACCTACTGAACTCAGTGGCCACAGGAGCCCTCAGTCTCATTTTCCAAAGCAACTTAGGTTATGTCTACACTGCAATTAGACACCTGCGGCTGGCCCATACTAGCCAACTCAGGCTCGCGGGCTAAGGAGCTATTTAATTCCGCTGTAGACATTCAGGCCCAGGCTCCAGCCATGGGTGTCTAATTGCAGTATAGACATATCCTTAGGGACTTAGCAGCAAGGTCTCATTGAAAGTCTTAGGCCCTTAAGTGTCTAAGTCACTTCTGAAAATAGGACTTGGCTCCAAAGTCACTTAAGCACTTTTGAAAATTTTAGCCAGCACCCATAACTGTTTCAGCTGAGCTACAATATCAGGTCCAATCAATTACAAAAAGTTGACAGGCTGCACTGATCACCATTTGTTTATCTCTGGCCTCACAGGAGAATACCAGTTATCCTTGGATTTATGTTCCCACCTACATTTGATGCTGGCTGAAGTCCTTCATATAACAATACAGACCAGAGTCATATGGAGTGCTGATTTCCCCACTCAGTCTTGCAACCCTTCCTCATGTGAGGAATTCTTCCATAGCTCCAATGATACAGAACTATGGTAGGAAGTAAGGGATTGCTTATGTAGGAGTTACAGGCCAGGGGGCCTATATGCTAGACCCTGTCTTGGTTATTCTGTTTTATTACCTGTATCAAAGCTAACATTTACATCAGATTAGAGGTGGGCTCAGCCAACTCAGAACTGCTCTGGTACACTACCCTGAATATAGTTACTGTGTAGGTTTATTGAGTGGTTATTTCTGTGGCAGTTATCAGTGTTATATCATGTTCACCATGGTACTAACAGAAATTAAGGGCATCAGTTAGGTACAACAGAGCAGTCTACAGAGTATAGTATTAAACTGCTGCTACTGCTAGAAATACCAGCCATAGTATCAAGATATAAAAACTAACAACAAAAACTAGGTACAAGACAAACCTTCAGTCACCCAAAAGCTTAACCAAACCAATGTGTCTTGACTTGTACCCCTAAGGCAGCCACATGTGGGATCCAGGGAACTGTGCTGAGTGAACCTGAGCATGTGTGACCCATCTGCTCAGTCTAGCCCAGGGGTCGTCAACCTTTCAGAAGTGGTGTGCCGAGGCTTCATTTATTCACTCTAATATAAGGTTTCGTGTGCCAGTCATACATTGTAACATTTTTTAGAAGGTCTCTTTCTATAAGTCAATAAAACTATTGTTGTATGTAAAGTAAATAAGGTTTTTTAAATGTTTAAGAAGCTTCATTTAAAATTAAATTAAAACACAGAGCCCCCCGGACCGGTGGCCAGGACCCGGGCAGTGTGAGTGCCACTGAAAATCAGCTCGCTCAGGAGACTCTGGGCCGTATTCAGATGGGAGTCTAAGGAAGTCAATGGAAAGATCCCTATTTGGTCTGACTTACTGTGGTGGCTCTCGGGTCCTCAGGACAGTGAGTCATCTTGTTACCCCCTGCCTCCAGCATGCAGGAGTGTGCTTGGCTGGGTGCCCGTTCTCTAGCACCACCAGCCTATTAGCCACCCAAACACGCTCCTCTAGGCAATGCCAGCCCTCACTTTGCCTTGCAGGTTAACACTATCTGCACCCCAGACCTTGAGTCCATTTGAAGCGTTCCCCTGTAGTGTCCAGGCCCTTATCCACTGAACACTCGCAGAACTACCAGGTCTGTGTCCCCGAAAGAACAGTGAACACTCCCGCTCGTATGATTCAACTCAGGCCCAGCACTTTGCTCAATAGCACAGCACTTATTCCTGTTTTCATTAGAAATTAGGACTGTCAAGCGATTAAAAAAATTAATCACGATTAATCGCTGGATTTAAAAAATTAATTGAGATTAATCATGCGATTAATCGCGCTGTTAAACAATAATAGAATACCATTTATTTAAATATTTTGGATGTTTTCTACATTTTCAAATATATTGATTTCAATTACAACCCAGAATACAAAGTGTACAGTGCTCACTTTATATTTATTTTTGATTACAAATATTTGCACTGTAAAAAACAAAAGAAATAGTATTTTTCAATCCACCTAATACAAGTACTGTAGTGCAATCTCTTTATCATGAAAGTTGAACTTACAAATGTAGAATTATGAACAAACCCCCCCTACATTCAAAAATAAAACAATGTAAAACTTTAGAGCCTACAAGGCCAATCAGTCCTACCTCAGCCAATCGCTCAGACAAACAAGTTTGTTTACATTTGCAGGAGATAATGCTGCCTGCTTCTTGTTTACAGTGTCACCTGAAAGTAAGAACAGGCATTCACATGGCACTGTTGTAGCCAGCATCACAAGAATTTACATGCCAGATGCACTAAAGATTCACATGTCCCTTGATGCTTCAACCACCACTCCAGACGACATACATCCATGCTGATGATGGGTTCTGCTCGATAATGATCCAANATGCTTTTCCATTGAGGAGGAGTGGGAACCCAGAGGGACAAAGGATTCCCGCCTTATGCAAAAGATATATAAGTGGGTGGAACAGAACAAGGGGGGGAGAGAGACATCTTGAAGAATCCCCTAGCTACCACCTCAGCTGGAACAAGGGCTGTACCAGGGGAAAGNGTCTTTAGAAATTTCACATTGGTATCTTCTTTGAATTTTGGCAAATCTGCAGTGAAAGTATTCTTAAAATGAACATGTGCTGGGTCATCATCTGAGACTGCTATAACATGAAATATATGGCAGAAAGCAGGTAAAACAGATCAGGAGATATTCAACTCTCCCCCAAGGAGTTCAGTCACAAATTTAATTAACAAATTATTTTTTTAACGAGCATCATCAGCATAGAAGCATGTCCTCTGGAGCGATGGCCAAAGCATGAAGAAGCATATGAATCTTTAGCGCATCTGACATGTAAATATCTCGCAACGCCAGCTACAACAGTGCCATGCAAATGCCTGTTCTCACTTTCAGATGACATTGTAATTAAGAATTGGGCAGGATTATCTCCCGTTGCAGTCTATATGATTTTATAAAAATATGCTAATGAGTGACTATAATGTAACTGGAATATGCTTCATGCAAAAGGTCTCTTGTAAGGTATCATTACAAAGCTTATAATCTACTGAGTGTGTTCATCCTATTTGTATAAATGTACCACTCTTGTATCTGAAATTAGAAGTATGAAATATAACTCTGAGGTCCTATTGTAATTATACAAAGTGTGGGCAATTAATGGTGGTTTGGAATCTTGATGACTCCCATCAACCAGGACAATTGACTGTGGATTCCTCTGTTTGCAGGCAAGCCTTCCTGTGAGTCAGGCTGGGAGGAATGAAGGCTTGGGGTCTTACAGTGACATGTGATCATGTCACTTGAACTGGAATCCATCTTTAACCTGATGCTTTTCCATTGAGGAGGAGTGGGAACCCAGAGGGACAAAGGATTCCCGCCTTATGCAAAAGATATATAAGTGGGTGGAACAGAACAAGGGGGGGAGAGAGACATCTTGAAGAATCCCCTAGCTACCACCTCAGCTGGAACAAGGGCTGTACCAGGGGAAAGGATTGTGCCCAGACTACGAAGGCATCCAGTCTGTGAAATAAATGTATTGAAACATCTCTGAGGGTGAGAGCTTATCTGTATTCGGTTGCATTACTGTATTAGACTTAGATTTGCGTGTTTTATTTTATTTTACTTGGTAATTTACTTTGTTCTGTTTGTTACTACTTCGAATCACTTAAATCCTACTTTCTATATTTAATAAAACCACTTTTTACTTATTAATTAACCCAGAGTATGTATTAATACCTGGAAGGGGGGGAGGGAGCAAACAGCTGTGCATATCTCTCTATCAGTGTTATAGAGGGCGAACAATTTATGAGTTTACCCTGTATAAGCTACAGGGTAAAACGGATTTATTTGGGTTTAGACCCCACTGGGAGTTGGGCATCTGAGTGTTAAAGGCAGGAACACTTCTGTAAGCTGCTTTCAGGTAAGCCTACAGCTGTTAAGGGACGTGGTTCAGACCCTGGGTCTGGGTTTGCAGCAGGCTAGCGGGTCTGGCTCAAACCAGGCAGGACACTGAAGTCCTAAGGTGACAGGGCAGGAAAGCAGGAGCAGTAGTAGTCTTGGCACATCAGGTGGCAACTCCCAGGGGGGTTTCTGTGATCCAACCCGTCACAAATGTAAACAAACTTATTTCTCTTAGTGATTGGCTGAACAAGAAGTAGGACAGAATGGACTTGTAGGCTCTAAAGTTTTACATTGTTTTGTTTTTGAGTGCAGTTATGTAACAAAAAAACCCTACATTTGTAAGTTGCACGTTCACGATAAAGAGATCGCACTACAGTGCTTGTATAAGGTGAATTGAAAAATATTATTTCTTTTGTTTATAATTTTTACAGAGCAAATATTTATAATAAAAATAATATACAGTGAGCACTGTACATTTTGTATTCTGCATTGTAATTGAAATTGATATATTTGAAAATGTAGAAAAACATCCAAAAATATTTAATACATTTCAATTTGTATTCAATTATTTAACAGTGCCTCCCTCCAAGCCTGAGGGACCATTATACCTTCCCTCATAAGGTAGTTGTGAGGCTCAGTTCATTCCTGGTTGCAAAGCTTTCTGAGATCTGCTAAGGTAAAGTTCTACAGAGCCAGAGGGCCAGACCCTCCGCTGATTTAAATTGTCATATCTCTTCACAACATGCAACAAAAAATTAAAGCTTAATAAAAGAAAAGCTCATTGCTCCCATCCCAAAAAAGCAAGTAAATAACAAGCGATTTTTTCTTGTCCTTGTCTAAGTGCTCTGTCAGTAACATTTGCTTTCATAAAAATGTTTTAGCTTTATTTTCTCTCCTAATTCCTATCTCTTGTCAGTCTTCCACAGTCACTAAACAGGTTGCCATGAACCTGTACAGAGCAGGAGCAAAGAATGATCATGAATGGTCCCTTCTGGCCTTTTTCTGAGTCTATGAGCCTCTCTACCATTCCACTTAAAATTTAATTGGCCAACCTGTCAGTCCATCATGAACGCAGCTATTGACATCATCCAATTATGGGATCAGCTCCAAAGTTCTAAAGAGAGAGTCACCCCCTGTACATGAGCTGTCATTTTTTTCTTGAAGAGGAGCTTTCGCCTTCTCCACTCACAATCTGTTGTGTAATTAACTCCGATGTCACAAATACAGCATACTGTGTAACATATCCCATTTCACGAAGCTGCCAGGTAACTGGGTCACAGTTTTGTAATCAACCCTGTCATCCCTGACACCATGTTACAGGCCCGGTTCCTCATCTGCATCAGAGCTCTGCATAGCTGTAAAGCACCTTTTTACTCCCTCAGTTCCTGGGGCTACCAGGGACTGGTCCAGCGCCTGGCATAATAGGGAGCATCCTGAGAGGCCATTCTACAGGCAGGGATCATTGGCTCCCACCCTCCCCAACAACTGCCTCCCCCGATTCCCACATTCCTTCCCCTGACATGCTTCTTACACTTGTGGGCTGGAGGGGGACCAGGGCAGGTGGCATAGAGCCAGTAATGGCTGCTATATGCCACCTGCTTACGCAGTAACTTTTAGGCTACTTTGCATTGCTAGTGTGACATAAAAAAACCTGATTATAGAGCAGGATCTGGCTCACAATCTTGTTTTATTTATCCCCTCACAGGCACTGGTTTAGAGGATTTACACTAACAGTTTTAGAGGGGAATTTGTGTCTTACAAATCACTTTCACGGGAGTAATTCTGATTGTACACTGGCATAACTGAGATCAGAATTTGGACCAGAAAATTAAATGTATCCAAAGGGCAGGACATTTTAAAACATGCTCTGGTGCAGCTATTGAATATAGTGTCTGTTGCACTGCTAGGGTGGATGGATCTTCTGAATGAACTTCAAAGTGCTGCTATTGTTCGCTGTGTTAGTTAGGCTACGTCTACACTACCCGCCAGGATCGGCGGGTAGAAATCGATATAGCGGGGATCGATGTATAGTGTCTCGTCTGGACGCGATNGTGTGTTTTTAGCCCTTACAGTAGGGATTTTCTGGCATATGCCAGCTCCAGGGATGCTACCTTTGTTAATCAAAGAAACTGTTTGCCTTAGGGAGAGGAAAATAGGCTAAGCAGTTTCTATCGGTGCAGAGTGTGCCTTGTCAATCATGCTGCTCTCAAGACGACAAATCAGCAAAGGCAGATTTACTTCTAGCGCAGGGGTTCCCAAACTTGGGTCGCAGCTTGTTCAGGGTAAGCCCCTGGTGGGCCACGAGACGCTTTGTTTACCTGAGCATCCGCAGATATGGCCGCTTGCAGCTCCCAGTGGCTGCGGTTCGCCAGTCCCGGCCAATGGGAGCTGCGGGAAGTGGTGGCCCAGCCCGCGCCACTTCCCGCAGCTCCCATTGGCCGGGACTGGTGAACCGCAGCCACTGGAAGCTGCGAGCGGCCGTACCTGCAGACGCTCAGGTAAACAAAGCGTCTCGCGGCCCACCAGGGGCTTACCCTGAACAAGCTGCGACCCAAGTTTGGGAACCCCTGCGAGTCTAGATCCAGCATGATGGAGGCCCCGTCTTCCCCACTTTGGCAACAAAAAGGGATAAATTCAAGGTTGTAGGTGCGCATGTCCTATTTTAACACACAAGTAAGAAAACTTAGGCCTGGTCTATGCTTGACATTTAGATTGACATAGCTCTGTCACTCAGAGGTGTGAAAATCCACGCCCCCGAGACGTGAAACTCTGCTGGTCCTAGCCCTTGGCTTACATGCCACTAGGTCCATGGAAAATGCTTCAGTTGACCTAGCTGCTGTTGCTCGGGAAGGTGGTGGTCCTACACTGATGGGAAAATCCCCTTCCATCAGTGAAGGCTGTGTCTACACTGCAGGGTTGTGCCAGTACTGTAGCTATGCTGGCATAGTCCCCATGGTGTAGACATGGCCTTAGACTTTGGATACAGTCTCTCAGATTTCAGCAAAAGAGAATTTCAACTCTTCTGTCTTTTCCCTCCTTTAACCTTTCGGCAGAATGGTCCAGCTTGCTTACGCTCCTGAATGTTGGTGTAGCCAAGCTTCACTGGCAAAGCGGCTGGGCTCTATTAGGACTTGATCCGGCTTCTGTTAAAGTCAATGAGGCCATGATCCTCAGTGAAATCAATGGGAGTTAGGAGCCTAAATACCTTTGAGGATCTAGGCCTGGGAGTCTTTCCATTAAGTTTAATGGCAGTTGGGTGAACAGACTGGAGTGGAATGCAATTCTCCTTCTTTAACAAGGAAAACCATTTAGAGCCTACTCCAGTGCAATACATGTTGCAGCCCTTTGGGCTGTGCAAGCCGTGAGGAGCTGAGGTCACTGATGCCACAGCAGACCTTGCTTTCAATAGGGTTAGCCTGCTTCACAAGGCCTAACACGGTAATGCTACATCTCTGTAGTAATGAGTGCAAACAAGCTCCCAGTCTCTGTGCTTGACATTGTCCAGTTCTCAGCATAGTTGGTGTCCTGGGAAATCCCCAGGGAGTCAGTCCACTGTTAAAGTGGTTGTAAAAGCCCCCTGAAGAGCTGTAGGAACCTTCATTCCTTTGCACCCAGGCAGAGACCTTGGAAGACTGACCAGTCCAAATTAAAAAAAAATGAAATGACCTCATGAGCAAATGGGTGTCCTGTACCCCTCTGGGCTGCTGAGTGGGGTCTCCCACCCTTGCCCATGTTGTGATGAGGGAAGCATCCTAGCCTAATGTATTTATGGCGATGCCCAGAGGCCCAATCCACTGAAGATCCTGTGGTGGTGGGTGCTGTCCACACACAGAGAAAATCCCAGTTGCAGCCCTGAGGAGATTTCCGATTGTGGTGCCTGCTCTGCTGGAGTGGGGAGTTGAGGCCAGCGTGGCCAAGGACAGTAACCCCTCCCTCACCTGAAATCACGTAATCACAGAGTGTTAGCAGTGCTATGCCAGTCTGCTATGGCACTTGGTTAGTAAGAGGGGACAGTCACTGAGAGGACCCTTTCCAAAGGAAAAATCCTGTGGTTTAGCTGTTAGTTTAGAAACTGGAAGAGGCAGTGTGCTGTCATGTCTGGAGTGCGTTAGCAGCTTTTGCATCACCCTGAAGCAGAGGGCAAAGCAGCAGAGAGTAGCAGAGATTTGTGGTGGGAGGGGTCAGCCAAGAGACAGGAGCGTGAGTTGGGGATGCTTGTCCGTTTAGTCTTTCAAAATACTAAGAAATTAAATGCAAAATGCACACCGAGGTAACACTAAAACGGACTCCATAATAACGTGGAAACAGCAGCAGGACAAACACTGGATCTAAGGAAATAAAAATCTGTGCTTGCTGTGGCCTAAAACTGAGCCTCACGCTAAACCTTTGGTGAGACAGTCGGGGTTTTCTGAATGCAAACATCATTTGGGCACATCAGACACATCCCTCACAGACTGTTGTGCATACCTTGGTGATGGATTAATTACAAAGAGCCAGCATCAGGGGCCTCCAGCTGCCGGGATGAGTGTGCCACTGTTAACTATTCTAATTTAGTCTGTTCTACTTATTTGGGTTTTTATTCTGTGCTCATCCCCATAGTATCTGAACACCTTCCAGTATGCATTAAGCAACGTGACTACACATCTGAAGGATGCAGTGTTATTGTAGCTGGGTTGGTCCCAAGATATTAAAAAGACAAGGTGGGTGAGGTAATATAAATTGGTCCTATAAAAAATATTACCCTCCTACACATCTGAAGCAGCAGCCTCATTGGTTCAAAGCAGCCTCACCCAGACTTCCTTACACTGTGGTCAGTGGTTGCTGGGCTGGAAAAGAAAAGGGGGGGGGGGGAGTATTTATTTATTTTAAGTAATCCCCTGTCTTTACACTGAGATTAATGCACCTTAACCCCATAGACTCCTGAAGCTCCTTCAGTGTGATGTTAATTGAGTGCCCTGAGAATATGTGTAAAGAATCAGCTTGATTGCAGGAAGGACTGCAGTTCGAAAAGCTGAGATACACAAATCCATACATGCCTGAGCTCCAGCGTGAATGCTGACAAATTGATGAATAGGCACCTAGGCTATCACATGCTCAGTTGATGACACTAACATAGCAATTCCATCCTTCAACCTTAGGCCAAGGTATTTGTTCAAGTTACATACTCTATCCAATCTGGTTTATCTCTCTTATTTACCATTCTCATTGCTGGGATAGCTGAATGTTTGCACAGCTGCTTTACTTTTAATTCTTCTCCACTCAGAGTAGCTCTTTTCTTACTCATGTGGTAGAGAGCTGTTCCTGCTTCCCTTCGGCTCACTTGAAATCAGTGGGAATTTTATGTGTGTAGGAGTTGCAGGACAAATGTTACTTGTTCGGTACAATGGGATTCCATAGTTCAGACTATTCAGAGAATGAACATTTCAATAATTTCATAACTAACAGCTAAGATCACTTTGCTTCTAAATGAGAGTATCCACACCTCAGGAGAGGGAAGGCTGTGTTAATATGCTTTAATTTATGTGTATTAACTTCACAGCTTTAGTTATTTCATCTTAACTGCCTGTGTAGACAAGCCCTTAAGTTTCTGAAGGATCAGGCCTAAGGGAAGAATAGACTGTAGAGATGATAGTCACCAAGTGAAGAGGATCCACAGCCCAGAAGCAACAGAAATCTTTTCCATTTTTGGTTGATTTACATTTCACACTTTGTCTTACATGTCTGCAAACCAAAATGATTCAGAAACCTTAATAAACCAGTTGTGTTTGGTTGTTTATTGTTGGTCAAGGTAAAGAACATGACTTCTAACTGTAGCTGTAAAACAATGAGAGGCTACATTCTACTCATTTTACCATTAGCATGCCAGGAAAAAGAGGTGACTTGGACTCTCTTGTATTAACCTTCAAATACTGACTGAAACATTATAATTGTTTGTCACCTCTAAAGCACAGGATGAGTTCTTGCATATAAAAATGGACATTTTCTTTTTAAAATCCTAATCCACATCTGAATTCTCATTTGCATGTAAGGAATGAGGAAGGAGGAAGCTTTGTAATCATTAAAGTGTCTTTATTTTGGAGTACATTTAGGGTAGCAGAAGAGCTTATAACAAGAAATAATGAGATGGAATTAACAGATGGGAAAAGTAGGCCTAGTACCAAGACACACTGCCTGACAGTGAGCTGTATTAGGCTGCGGAATATTCTCCTGAAGTAAATGATGGCAGCTCAGTCACTCCACTAGTCAAATCACTAGAAAATGTGCTGTAGGGAATAAGAATCCACTGGCAGAGAGTTGGGTGGATGTTCCAAAGCTCATTTCCAGTAATTGTCACCAGGAACATCACTTTCATGCCCCTGGGGCTAAGTTGTGGGTAGCAGATCAAAGGCCTTTTAAACCAGCGATGCTGTGCATGCAAATACTGCAGAATCTTCCGCAACAACTGGCAAAGGAGTCTTCATGGCTGAGTTAGGGCTGCTACTAGAGTATGAAGGGAGCAGCAGATGGAGCTCACTGCTCCCCTGTACAGGTATGTAGGATTTTGGCCCAATGGATCTATACTGTATATGGGCCTACTGGTCTGCCACAATTCCCCTCCTCCGCAGTGAGCTGTTGAGATGCACAAAGAGTTCCAGCAGCAAGTGAGATGTGAAATATCCCTGCTTGGGTTTTGCCTGTACAGGATTACTATAGTCAAAGTATTGAGGCCACAACTTTTGAAGTTAAGCTCCTAAATCCATATTTAGCCCCCTAAATAAGTGGCCTAACTTTCAAATGTGCTGATCACCCTGAGTGTTCAGCACTTTAGACAATAGAGCCAGGTGTTTGGGGGGATAAATATGGATTTGGGGGCTGAACTTTAGGCCCCCATTTTTGAAAAGCTGCTGAAATGTTCCATGGAAGTGGCAGCCCTGGAAGTGATAAAATGGTATCAGTAACAAAGCATTAGACTCAGGGCCGGCGCTTCCATTAGGCGACCTAGGCGGTCGCCTAGGGCGCTGCTATTTTGGGGGCGCCTGCGCCCCCGCCGCCCGTAAAAATTTGGGGGCGGGACCTTCCGCCGCCGCTGTTGGGGGCGGGATTTCGGGNGTAACAAAGCATTAGACTCATAGGTTTGGGGGCTCATAAGCCATCAAATTCCTATGCGGGTGAAGAACTGCAACTGCTTTCCTCTGCATATGGATGCGCTACTGTTTTACATTTATGGGATGCAGCAGTAAACGAGGGGCTTTCACACAGGGAAGGATTCAGACATATCAAAAGCTAGATCTAGTTCACTTTCCCGGGTTTGACTAATTGATGTTTTTCTCATTTTCCAAGGTATTTTTGAGTTAAGCAGAGGTTTTCTCTCTGTCACTCTGCTTCTCTTGGCTAATCCTGCAGTGAAGTCATATGTTTGAATTTTGATATCACAATTCCTTTAACTCTGTCCTTTAAAATTCTGGTGCTGCAGGGTGTGGTGGGAGAAAAGGGGCTGTAATGTATTTGACCCATATATTAGGAAGTGTTTTTTGCTCTTATTCTAAAGCATGTAACTCTACGTCAGTAGTTCTCAATCAGGGGTACGTGTACCCTGGGGGTCTACAGAGATCTTCCAGCGGGTACATCAACGCCTCTAGATATTTGCCTAGTTTTACAACAGGCTACAGAAAAGGCATTAGTGAAGTGAGTACAAACTAAAATTTCATACAGACAATGACTTGTTTATACTGCACTATATACACTGTACACTGAAATGTAAGTCCAATATTTATATTTCAATTGATTATTTTTTATAATTATATGGTAAAAATGAGAACATAAGCAATTTTTCAGTAATAATGTGCTGTGACACTTTTGTATTTTTATGTCTGATTTTATAAGCAAGTAGTTTTTAAGTGAGGTGAAACTTGGGGTACGCAAGCCAAATCAGACTCCTGGGAGGGGTACAGAAGTTTGGAAAGGTTGAGAACCCCTGGTCTATGTAAATGAGAGTCACACTTACTCTCCTATGCAAAGTCCTGTTGATGCAATAATAATTTCACCATTAAAAAGTGAAAAAGGATAAATTAAAAGAAAAGGCTGGGGGAGGAAAGGAAAACTTTAAAGCCCCACTAGAAATCTGTAAAAATAGCAGCGGCTGCAGAACATTAGTGGCAGAGAAAGGAGCCTTTTACATGACTCTTCTCTTAGTCACATTTACTTTAGACACACTGATAAAGATAGGTTGGAATGGAAATATTCAAATCCCTGTGTGGAAACGGGTCTAGCCAAGCCACGTTGTACTCAATGCTGTGCAGGGCAGGTCTCCAATAGCCAAAGAAATTTCATGAAAAGAAACTGCCTAGAGTCGGAAGAGAGATTATTTTATCAGCATCGAGCACTGGTGGCTGAGGATAAAGGAGGTGAAAAAAACAAAATATATGCTGGAGGGGAATGAAAAGGACGGCAGTATGAATAAAATGCTTCTCACTGGACTATGAGTTAGTCTCTCCCTTGTCGCTATTGGGTCTCCATCCCAATCCACGCTACGACACATGAAAGAGCTGGTGTGTTGTGTGCTCTGCCGATGACTCAGCAGTAACATGTGCAGCAGTAACATTAGAGCTGAGTGAATGTCGCTACGCGGTGAAGTCTGACTGTGTGAAGGGCTGAGGGGATTTCCAAAGCCATTGTGAAATCAGGGAGTTGGATAATCTAAGTTCTGCAGGGGCGAAGCCTGAGTAAGATTCTCATGGCAGAGGTGCACAGTTGTGGTCTGGGTGCCCTGGGGAGTGCAGGGCTGCTCCCTTGCTATTCTTCTTAGGGGTGCCCAGTGCCCCACAGGAGATGGGAAGGTGGCGGGACCATAGTTATATTCCTCATGGCATGGCCGGCAGAGCCAGTGAAAGCAAGCTGCACTCCTATGGGCTAGTCTTAAAGGGCCCTATCTAACCCCAAGGGAGGAAATCACAGGGAACATTTCAATTCAGGGCTTTGTTTAATTCATTTCAAATCAACTGATTCTGCAAAAGTGGGCAGACTCAAGCTGGTTGTTATCTTACTTTTATTATTATTTCTGTAGAGTCAGGTCAGAGGCCTCAGTGGAAATAGTTGTGTAGGGGCCAGGGTGCTTTGACATTTTCTGGAGGGCAGGGCTACCTGCCTGCAGAAGAAACCAATGGTCTTGCTCCAAAACTCCACAGAGCCCAAAGATCTCCTATGGCACAGGCTTGTGCCTTTGCATTGGCTTCCTGTGATTTTGATGCAGCTTCCTGGCTACTGGAATCACACTGCACCCCAGCTGGTGTCTGCCATGGTGTTTCCCACCCCCTTTAATAACGGTCTCCAGTGTGAAGCAGGATCCTTTGAAAGTTTAATGCAGTATCTGGTGTTTGTACCAGGTGCTGGGGTGGACGATGCTCCTCCCAAACGGCTTCCTGCTGCCTCCCAATGTGCAGAAAAACTCCATGTGCTTAGGAGAAGGTGGGCACACCAGTGAAGAAGAGCTGTTCTTGTGGCATTTCTGGCCTGAATACAGTCAGGATGCAGCAGAAATCCCAGCAGAGAGCCTGATGCCATATTTCCAGCCCACAAGCGGCTGGCCCGACTGGGTCAGATATTTAAAGGAACATCCAGTTTTTTGGTATTTATCAGAAATGAACCTGACTCCAAATCTTCTACAGCTGGCCCCTCTCTTTAAATAATGTGTTACAAATTGGATCATTGAGCAAAAATACACAATGAAGTGCCTACACTACTAGCTTCATAGATTCCAAGACCAGAAGGGACTTTTGTGATCGTCTAGTTTGATCTCCTGTATAGCACAGGCCATAGAACTTGCCCCAGATAATTCCTAGAGCTGATCTTTTAGAAAATATCCAGTCTTGATGTAAAAATTGCCAATGATGAAAACTCCACCACAACCCTTGGCAAGGTGTTCCAATGCTTAATTACCCTCACTGTTAAAAATTTACATCTTATTTCCTGTTTTTAGCTTCAACTTCCAACCATTGGCTCATGTTATACCTTTCTCTGCTAGACTGAAAAGCTGCTTATCAAATATTTGTTTCCGATGTAGGTACTTACGCACTGTAATCTAATCACCCCTTAACCTTTTCTTTGTTAACCTAAATAAATTGAGCTCATTGAGTCTGTCATTATAAGGCAGGTTTTCTAAACCTTTAATCATTCTTCTGACTCTTCTCTGAACCGTTTCCAGTTTATCAACAACCTTCTTGAAATGTGGGCACCCGAATTCCAGCAGTGGTCACACCAGCGCCAAATACAGAGGTAAAATAACCTGTCTCCTCTACCTGAGATTCTCCTGTTTATGCATCCAAGAATGGCATTAGCGCTTTTAGCCACAGAGTCACCCTGGGAGCTCACATTCAGCTGATTGTCCACCATGACCCCTAAATATTTTTCAGTCACTGCTTCCCAGGATAGAGTCCCCCATCCTATAAGTATGGCCTGCAGTCTTTGTTCTTAGATGTATATATTTACATTTAGTCATATTAAAACATATATTGTTTGCTTGTGACCAGCTTACCAAGCGATTGTTTGCTTGTGACCAGTATCAGTGATCTGTCTTCTTCATTATTTAGCATTCCCCCAATTTTTTGTCATCTGCAAATTTTGTCAATGATAATTTTATGTTTTCTTCCAGGTCATTGATAAAAATAGTAAATAACAGCTCCAAGATTCCCTCTTTTCAGTTACATTTTGAGACCTATGAGTTAGCCCGTTTTAAATCCATTTAATGCGTGCTATGTTAATTTTATATCATTCTAGTTTTTGAATCAAAATGTCATGCGGTACCAAGTAAAATGCCTTACAGAAGCCTAAGTATAGTACATCAACACTATTACCTTTATCCTGGGCACACTTTGCACAATAATGTATGTGTTCAAATAAATTGTTATTTAATGTCATTGAAGACAAGTTCAGATAATTGAGGTTTCAGTTAAACAAGACAATTATCAGTGTGATTAATAGATGTTGGGGAACATGGCTTTACTTTGGATAAGTCAGTGGGAGTTCTACACACAGAGAACTTGCAGTACAGGCCCAAAGAATGCATTTCCATGTTCAACTAACCAAATATATATGAAGTCAATGAAGTGCTGTTAACTAAAAGGACAGGTATGGACTGGTGGAAGCAGAAGTCCTGGGATGTGACTGCCATTGATTTGTTGTGTGACCTTGGGCAAGTCATTTAAGTTCTCATTGCCTCAATCTCCTAATTTGTAAAGGAGAAAGTAACGGTTTCCCACTTCTATAGAGCACCTTAAAATAGATTAAAAGCTTTTCCTAGGCACTAGTATTATAGTTGTTGTGGCCATAGGTGCCGACTCCATGAGTGCTCTGGGACCGGAGCACCCACGGAAAAAAATTGCTGGGTGCTGAGCACCCACCGGCAGCTCCCCATGGCCCTGCCCCGCCCCCCTGCTCCAGCTCACCTCCGTCTCCTCCGCAAGCGCGCCACCGTGTCCTGCTTCTCCTCCCTCCCAGCCCTTGCGCTGCGACACAGCTGATTCGCGGGGCGGGGAGGAGAGGGAACGCTGCGTGCTGGGGGAAGAGGCAGGGCCGGGGCGGGGATTTGGGGATGGGGTTGGAATGGAGGCGGAGCCAGGGGCGGGGAAAGGGGTGGGGGGACGTGGGCACCCACCGGCGCCGGAGAAAGTTGGCACCGCTGGTTGTGGTGCTTTCAGACCCAGACCAGCATAGGGTTCTGTCCCCACCTGCCCTGTAACCCTGTGTGCTTCTGTGCTGCGCAGCTTTGGCTCAGAGCCCCGACACCAGCAACCTGGTCACAGCACAATGGCCTCCCCTGGCGTCCACTGGCCTGGTTGCTCCTTGCAGGGTGACACCAACAGCCCTTCCAGTCTTGAGTCTCCCCAAAACCATCTCCCCTGCAGCATCCAGAGCCTGTCACTGGATACTCACGGAAGCTATTAAGTTCACTGCATCCAGAGAGACATAGCACACACCAGCATGTTTAGTTTAGCTGAGGACTTCCTGCTTCAGCTTAACACACAGACAAGGTTTTATAATAAACTAAGACTAAGTTTATTAACAAAGAACAGGTATTTAAATGATAATAAATCAGACTAGAAGACACAGATATGCTTACAAGGAAAACAAAGCAAAACATGCTTTCTAGTGACTAATACTGAACTTCAGCAAATTACAATCTTTGTCTAAGCAGCTTTCTCAGCTCTAGTTAGTTCCAGCTACTCTTGGTTTCCAGGCCAAGAGGATCCACTTGTCATGAGCTCAAAGGGTGCTGCTCCTCCATTGTCCTTGAGGTGACGGATGCCAAAACGGCTTTTGCCTTCTGCTTATATTTCCCAAACTCTATTGTCTCTCTTTCAAGAGCCAAGAAGCCTTCTTGGGGTGCCAGTTCCACGCCCATTGTGATCGTTATCGGTCTTCCCTCCCGCTCATTTAGCTTGATCGTTTTGTTTACCTTATATGTAGATGTACTTTTCATTGTCCTCTGAAGTATTACCTGGCTCAATTTACATTGGAGAGACAGGAAAACAGGTGAAACAACATTCCTTTGTCTGGGACAGACTGAGTTTATGCCCTGCTTGCAAAACACCTCTTAACATATTTACAGCACATCTATAATTCTTTATACATTGCCCATACGTACATCACACAATCATATTAATGACGAGCCTGTTACTGATTTGCATCAGATACCTTACCTGACACCTTTTAGATACAGATTATAACAACAAATTATGACAACAGGAGCAATGAGTGTGTCAGGCTTGATGTGAGTTAGGGTATGGTGTGCCCGCTGTCAGTTGGCTTTGAGGGGCTCCCTGGCTCATGAGAGCCTGATCTAAATCCCAGTGAAATCAGTGCAAGTTTTTCCATTGACTTCAGTCAGCTCTGGATCAGCCCCATAAGTATCAAAGAATAATCTTCCCGCAGCCCATGAAATTAAAATTCAGTAAAACATTGTTTTACGAAATAAATGCATTTGTTAAGTAAATACATTTCCTGTGTGTGAAATTAATTGTTTGAGTGAGACCTAGTCAATGAATTTCTATTTATTAAATGCATTTTCTAGGCAAATAAGTGAGTGTTGTTTCTCTTACTAAGGTGGAGAACAGAAATGCTATAAAATAGAAGCCAAATTACCAAAGAGAGGGGAAGAGCGAGAGAGCAAGAGGAGACAGAGAGAAAAAGAGAGTGAGAGAGAAGAACAGCTAAGTGTTGAGCATTCTGTGTAAGGAAAAATGAAGTGCAAGGAGAAGCATCAGAGAGCCACATCACACAGGTCTGTACTGACAGCCATGGCACAACAATGAAATTAAAATACAGACAATGAAGTTCCTTAAAAAGACTCAATGAATCTTACCACTTCCTAGAAGGAGGGTTAAGCGTCTTCTATTCTTGTTTTAAAATTTTATATATATAAACTAAAATAACACTGTAGTAGGGCGGCTCCCCCACTCCCGCGGGAAAAGGGTTAAAGTCAGCCCTGGGAGAGGGTTGTGGCTGAGAGCTGCTAAGCTGGGCTGCTTGGGGAAGCGGCCGCAGCTGGGCCACGCCCCAGTCAGGCCACAGCTGGCCTGTATAAAAAGGCTGTGAGCCAGAGGCCCAGAAGTCTCTCTCTCTCCAGGCTGGGAGAGATCAGGGCCTGGCTGCCTGCAGAAAGGGTACTGGGAGTGAAGCAGGGCTGGGGAGAGCCAGAGGAGCAGGGGAGCGCCAGGCTGGCAACTCCCCAGGCTGCAGGGCCTGGGCCTAGGCCCACAGAGGTACTGGGTGGTAGAGGAAGGCAGCAGGTCCGAACCCCCTTGCCTATGATGAGTGGCTTTTACACTGCAGTCTGCCCCGGTGAGTGGGGGCTAGATGGTGACTGGCAGTAGCCTACGACTGAGGCAAGGTGGGAATAGAGGGTTGGGGGTTCCCCTGGGTGGGGAGACCCTGAGACTGCGGGGGTATTGTCAGGGGGGCAGCACCCCAAAGACAAGGGGCACCAGATCCTGGGAGGGACACGGGGGCCAGCGGCAGCGGGACACCAGCCTGCAGAGGGCGCTCTGCACTGGAAAGAGCTAATTCCCTGAGACGACCAGCAGGAGGCGCCGCAGGGGTGAGTCACGCACCATCACAAGCACCCTGCAAGGTTTAAAGTTAAAAGAACAACACAAAGATTAAATTTGTATACATAGGCTGCACGGTGAAGTCGAGTGCATGGTTTGCATTGGAAAATTCCAGTCGCCTGCAGCAAAAACCTTGCCAAGCTCTGCTAGCTGCTTGCACAGGTTTTGAATGTGTGACATATTTGTGCAATAAAAATATGTGCCCACTGAAAGTCTTGTACATTGTACAGCCAAATTGATTTTAGGTGCCCAATGTTAAGGGCAATATTTTGAAAATTCAGCGCAATGGGATTTCAAAGATAGCAATACAGACCGTGATTCTGCAACAAGCTCTGTGTGGCTGACCTCTGCAGTACGGAACTCAATGGAGCTCTGTGGAAGTAGAGGGATCTGCTCACACTAGAACGGGTCACAAATTCTTGAAATTTCAATGAACTTATTTTTGAAAAAGCATTAGAATTTTTGGGGGGGACTGTTTTTTGGCCAGTTTATATGGGGATTTAAACGTTTTGAAACTTTGCAATTTTGATCAAAAATGTTTATGAAAAATGTTGAATTTTTTTCTGAACATTTTCTGTTTTCCAGTCAGTTCTAGCTGCATGGAGCTCATTGCAGGATCAGGGCTGCTGTGTGTGAAAACAGGATCAGGGTCACTGTGTATGAAATCTTTCTGACAATGATTTGCACTTAAACCTAGAATAAGAATAAGAACAGAGATTTTCTACTGTGGTCTCTCATTTGCTGGAAAACTACCCTTATTAAGACAAAGCAGCGTGTTAGAATTTATCTAGCAGAAGGATCCCCAATGTGAAACTCATGTAAGAAAGCACTTTCCAGGACACTTGAACTGAGCAAATTAATCTACATCATCTTTCAAACTATATTCCTGAAACAGAATAATTATGGTTTAAATGTTTCGGATTACATAAGAACATAAGAACATAAGAAAGGCCATACTGGGTCAGACCAAAGGTCCATCTAGCCCAGTATCCTATCTACCGACAGTGGCCAATGCCAGGTGCCCCAGAGGGAGTGAACCCAACAGGCAATGATCAAGTGATCTCTCTCCTACCATCCATCTCCACCCTCTGACAAACAGAGGCTAGGGACACCCTTCCTTACCCATCGTGGCTAATATCCATTAATGGACTTAACCTCCATGAATTTATCCAGTTCTTTTTTAAACGCTGTTATAGTCCTAGCCTTCACAACCTCCTCAGGCAAGGAGTTCCACAAGTTGACTGTGCGCTGTGTGAAGAAGAACTTCCTTTTATTTGTTTTAAACCTGCTGCCCATTCATTTCATTTGGTGGCCACTAGTTCTTGTATTATGGGAACAAGTAAATAACTTTTCCTTATTCACTTTCTCTACATCACTCATGATTTTATATACCTCTATCATATCCCCCCTTAGTCTCCTCTTTTCCAAGCTGAAAAGTCCTAGCCTCTTTAATCTCTCCTCATATGGGACCCGTTCCAAACCCCTAATCATTTTAGTTGCCTTTCTCTGAACCTTTTCTAATGCCAGTATATCTTTTTTGAGATGAGGAGACCACATCTGTACGCAGTATTCAAGATGTGGGCGTACCATGGATTTATATAAGGGCAATAAGATACTCTCCATCTTATTTTCTATCCCCTTTTTAATGATTCCTAACATCCTGTTTGCTTTTTTGACCCCCGCTGCACACTGCGTGGACGTCTTCAGAGAACTATCCACGATGACTCCAAGATCTTTTTCCTGATTTGTTGTAGCTAAATTAGCCCCCATCATATTGTATGTATAGTTGGGGTTATTTCTTCCAATGTGCATTACTTTACATTTATCCACATTACATTTCATTGCTTGATTAATGCCAGAACTCTCTTCACATCACCTTTTCATAAGGCTGTAGATACTCTCTTTTGAAAAAAAACCACTTGATTATATGACGAGGTGTTCAGAACACACAAATCTCAAGGTGGCTTAATGCTTATTTCACAAGGCATTTTGTCATGGAACAACAAAGAAGTGCTAAACAGAAGTTATATATGAATGTGCTTTACAAGAATCAACAACCTGATGAGGGTTATTGCTAAAGCAAGACAAATGGCTAAGATGATGTGCAACGAAGCTATTAAGACAGAGAGAAAAGCAACACAATGATTAGTATTGTGATATCCAGTTTCATATCCTACTACTAATAATAATTAAAAAAATAAAAAGTCCGCATTTGCCAAGAGTTACCAACCCGTGGTATCTGTGTTTGCTCTGTACTTAAATAGGAAATACCCATAGTAGGGATCGGCAACCTTTGGCACGCGGCCCATCAGGGTAAGCCCCTGGCGGGCCAGGACAGTTTGTTTACCTGCAGCATCCGCAGGTTTGGCCGATTGCAGCTCCCACTGGCCGCGGTTCGCCGCTCCAGGCCAAGGGATGTGCTGGCTGCTGCTTCCCGCAGCCCCCATTGGCCTGGAATGGCGAACCACGGCCAGTGGGAACCGTGATCGGCCGAACCTGCGGACACTGCAGGTAAACAAACCGTCCCAGCCCGCCAGGGGCTTTCCCTGATGGGCAGCGTGGCCAAAGGTTGCCGATCCCTGACCTATAGTCATTGTATGATATAGTTGCAGATACTGGGGCAGCTTCTCAGCAGTGTAAATTGTCAGAGCTTAACTGACATCAGTGCATTGTCATGGAACTGTGACAATATATATACCAGTTGAGGATCAGCCCCATTGATCTTTTTTGAAGGTGAGCAGTGTACATGTAACCATAAATTATAAGAAATGGGAAGAAAGAAAATTCTATATAAAATGTTGAAGGCGAAGGGATTTATGACATACTTACAACAGAACCTTTCTGGTTTTTTTGCAATTGTCTATGGCAATCATCAGTCAGGTTTATTTCTCACTATATAAGAGCTAAGTTTTATTATTATTATTTTATTTAGTTGTCCTGTCTATTTTAATCGTACCTATTTATGATATTTGAGTGCCATAAAAACACCGTGTAAGGGAATATATGAAATTCTTGTTTTCTCTCTAACCATCCCCAGGCACTGGGAATTATTTTCTTTAATTTTTTTTTTTATTTGTTTTGGAGTGTTTTTCTTTTATTCATTCTTGGTGCTGTTACTGTGGGGCAGAAGCGGTTCTGAAGTAGCTGTAGTTCAAGGTTGTTCTTGTCACTTCTGGAAGCAAGTTCCATAGTTGTGGGCTCTTGAGGTTGGCTGTCCCATTGTTCCAGTAGAACATAGCTGTCATGGGAGGCTGTGATCATACAGAGTGAGAAAAACTTGGACCAGTCTGATGGAAAGCATCAAAAATGAGAATGGCTTCCTTTGAATTTGGCTTGGTATTGAACAGGGAGCCGGGCAGAGAGTGGAACACTAGGTGTGAGGAGTTTTTGCTGCCCTGTGTTGTTCAGCGGATGGGCTGCTGCATTCGGAACCATTTGGATCTCTTTGGTTCAGTATGTTACTCTACTCAAGCCTGGAAGGCACAAATGATGATTATTATTGTTTTGTCTTACAGTGGGAGCTGGAAGTATGAACCAAGATGAGGTCTGCTGTACAAACATTTAGCAGGAAATGGCCCTTGGCCCAAAAAGATTCCAGTCTAAATAGACGAGATGACAAACGCATGGGAGAGAGAAAATGTATTTTTCCTATTTTAGAGAAGGGAAACTGAGGCACAGAGCAATTAAATGCCTTGCCCAAGTTTACACGGGAAGTGTGCGGCATGACAATTGAACCCAGATACCTTGAGTCCCAGTCCAGTGCCTTTACCATAGGGGCCTTCTTCTGTACAAATGTGCTGCAATAACTAGAAGGAAAATAAAAATGAAATATCTTTTTATACGGCATTTCTGCTAATGAAAAGCATGACTCTGCGAGGTGCTGGGCACCTGCAATTCCCATTAACTTTAGGATTGGGCCCTAAATAATACAGAAGAGAGAGAGAGAGAGAAATGCCTTACAGCGTACATAAGATCAGTGACAGAAAAGCAATAAAATCTTTGAAACATAAATTAGAATTTCAAGCCATAAAATTAGAAGGGATGGCAATAAAATATTGTAAAGAGCATTTATTTCCAATGGATGTGTCAAGACGTGAACCTTCAATTGCCTGCAAACCAAAGTGCTTTCTCTAGAAATATGCTGGGAATCATTTTGGATGCCTTTGGTATAGCAAATATTACAAATTGGACCCAGCAGGCCAGATTCTCTATTCACATTTACCAGTGTCTATCAAGAGTGACTCGACTGAAGTCAGTGGAATTACTCTGGTGTACAAGGAGAATTGGGTCTAGCATCTCAAACCCTTATCCTTTGTCCCTGTTGCTTATGGGGCTGAAGGCTAGCAGCTACCCTCTCATCCCTATAGATCACCTTTCAATCACTGATGCTTAAAGGCTGCCTCCATGTTCATTCACTGCCAAAGGTGGAAGCCGTTAAGGACTCACATCACTCTGTCATCAGTAAGGGAAAACCTTCTGAGGCTGGAGCCAGACTGCTTTGACACACTGCAAGAAGAAGTGAGATGAGCAAATCCAAGGTCACCTCAGATGTTCTCATTACCACAGCAACACCATTTCCCGTGCAACAGCCATGCAACAACCACCTTTGTGTTTCATTGCCATTGTCTGTCAGTCATCGGTCAGGATTGTCTCTAGACATCTCGTGTTCTGAGTCCCAGCTAACAATCTCTGGCAACAGTGACTGATAGAGAAGGTAGCAGAAAATGTCTTCTGATTTACATGCCTGTTTAACAGCTTTATAAAAATGAGGTAATACCCGAGTAGCTCACTAGACTTCTCAGTACTCACCTCTGGAGTGAAAAACCAAGTAAAAAAACATGTAATGAAAAAAAGGATAGAAGACTAGATTGATGGCAGATCCAAGAGATAGAAGGCTCACAGTGAAACTAAAGAGGACACAAATGTTTTGCTTCAAAATACACCATGAAGAGTGCAAGGCTAACATTGTACGGCATTTGCTGTCAAGGGGTGACTGTCTCAGGATCTCAGTTAATGATGTTTCTGTCGTGTTACAAGTGTGTGGGGTAAGGGAATAAGGAACCTCCACTGTTGCCATGTAGGGCCTACTCACACTGTAGCTTGGGGTGGGAGGAGGGGTGCTGCACACCCAGTATGTTTTCCTGAAAGCAATGGGATGGGACAGGGTGGAGCCATGGCTCTGACCCAACTCCTCCAATCCCTCCCTCCCCCCAATGTGCTGGCAGCACAGTTTAAAGAGAAAACTTGTTTAAAAAGTAGCAAGGCTGATTTTAAAGTTCTTCCTTTGATTAGGATAGCCGCTGTCCTACTTTACAAGTTTCATCAAGAAATTACAACACTTTGGGACTTGCAAAAGGTCAGAGAAGGCAAAACCATTGACTTCAACAGGAGCAGAATGGTGTCCCAAGACAGCAAATTAAGAATTCAGGAAAAGATAGGCTCCAATTCTGAGCTGCATTTCCTGAATGCCACAGCTCAGGGACACAGACTGGCGGGCCAAATATGGCTTTACGCCATCTTTGTGTTCCCAGAGATGGGGCTGATGCCGGGGGGGAAGGGCTCCCAGAGTAAATTAGGGCTTGTCTACATCATGGGGTAACGCGTTCTGCGTTCTGCTGAGCATTAATTGATCCGTGTAGACTCTTCTGGTGCATGCTAAAGGTATCTAGTGCAGTTTAAACGAAGTACTGCTTCAAAGAGCACTATTTTAAAGCACACTAGCAGGGTCTACATGGACCAATTAATGTGTAACATGTTAGTGTGCTTTAGAAATCCTCCCCCCACCCCCACCCCGAGTGCATTACCCTACTGTGTAGACTAGCCGGTAGAGTCCCACGGGCTGCTTTACCTATGACACCCTTACCTGTGGTGCCAATGGGCTGCAGAATTGCCCATCATTTCCAAAGTACTATACGCTATAGCTCCTCCCTATCCTGTCCCTGACATGCCCCTTCTTGGCCCCTATAATGGGCACTGAAGGTGGGGAGGGGAATACTAGAGAGCTGCTTATAGCCCTATGCTGCTACTGCTGCATTGTGGGAACTCTCCTGGGCAGGTGTGGTTCCTTTAGGGCCTCTGCACTGCCAAAGTGGGGGGCTGCAACCTGGTCCCCGGTCTTTGAAGACAGACATGTCTGAGTGTGGCCAGGGCTCTTTAAATTAAGCATAGAAAAGAAACTGCATGGATGGATTTTATTTTACGCTGTTACTAACTGATGGAATAAGCAAAATTATTATAAAATTTACATATGGATGATTTTTCTGCTCCAGTCTAATAGCAATTTGCAATTATTAGGCTTGAGCAACATCTTCCAATGTACATTTGCTCCTGGAGTTGAAAATAAGCTAGTCATTCAATGTGCACAGCAGGCTGTCCACAGCACTTCATCTGTAGAATCTCTGACCAATCAAAGTCACTTTCCCAGTGAGGTTTTCATTTGGGTTCTAAGGAGGACTGGATTTATTTAGCTTATTTAAAACCCTGTTGGACTCCAGCACATTTTTTTCCACAGAGGCAGACAACTGTGGAGGAAACCGCATTGGAATCAAACCTGAATTTTTGCAGTGTGTTGGCTTCACTTCTGTGAGACCACTGTTGCCTTATCACTGTCACCATGGCACTCACTAGAAAAAACAAAGGTATCAGAGGAGTTTATTGTTCTTGTTTCTGACTGCTCCTGCCTTTTCTGCTAAACCGTCAGCATAGGGTCCAGTCCTGCTCTCACTACAGTCAATGGGAATTTAATCCATGATGTCAATTGGATTTCCTTCGTTACTTCTGTATCTGTCTAATGGAGAGCTTGACCTTGAGCTGTGTTAGCATCTAAACCTCACATCATTGACTCAACCGGAAATCTGCATCTCCCAGGATCAAGCCACAGCAGACAGGCAAAGGGCCGAATTGACATGGAAACCGAACCATCCTCTCATTCATACTGATGATCCCTCTGGGTCCGGGTTAAGGCATGTTGGTGGGGTAATTTAGGGATGCTCATGTTCATATTTAACTTGATTCTGCACCATTAAAATTAATATGAATTTTTTCCATTGACTTGAATGGGAAGCAGGATCAAGGCCATTGTCCCTAGTCTCGGGGGTTATCAATCAACCCCCTGCGTGAGCATTAATTAACCCAAGAGGTGTGAGTTGGGTTGTCTTTTTAAAGACAGCGGAGGCAGAGCCTCCCAATACTCTTCAGCTAAATGTGTGAATTTTCACTGAAGCAAATACAAAGTCTCTTCTTTGGGAACCATGGATATTTTTTGTTGGTGCATGCTATGTGTATCATTACATCAGCTGTGGCATTGTACACAATAGCTGTGTTCAGTGTGGCCCCTGAGGGCTTTTAAAAGGTAGAGGATGCATCGTCAGCATGTCAGTTTACTCAGATTGAAAATAAAAGCACTAAAAATCAAAACTTTTTGAGGCAGCTGCAGTAGCACGTACAATGCCTAATCAGCCCTTCATGGATGCTATTCCTACTAGAAACATTCTTCTGTTGGCCGTGATCCTGTACAATAGCTACAACGCCACAGTGACTAGAAGGAAAGAACTGGAGGGTAACTTCAGTGCCATCAGGAGGCTTAGCTAAAATTGGTTGAGATTATTAAAGTTAGGGGGAGAGAAAGAGGAAAGCAACAAATGACTAACTGGTGACAGATTGGGTCAGCCCCTCCCTCTCTACAAAAGAAAACTGTGGCAAGTGCTTTTACCAGGAACAACTGACAAACTGTCAGGTGTATGACCCTAATGGGGAATATCATATAGTGACTGGCAATAACGGCTGTTTTATATATATATGAAAGACTTCTGGTGACTGTCTTGTTTGGTAGATTTAATATTTCCCATTCTTATTATTATCATTATTTATTTATATTACAGTAGGGCCTAGAGGCCACAACTGAGTCTGAGGCACCATTGTTTTAGGTGCTGTACAGACACAGAGAGAGAATCTCTGCCCCCAAAAGTTTACGATCTAAATAGACAAGACAGACAAAAGGTAGGAGTATTGTTAGCTCCATTTTTTAAAAAATCTGCCACGGAGGTAGCTCTCCAATTGGTGTAAATTGTCATAGTTCCATTGGCAGATCTTGGAGCTAGAGAATATTATAGAAATACAAGATATAACAGAGTTGCTGTTTTTTCCTCCCAGTTCCAAATCACTGCCAGACAAATGCTTGATATCTGACTATCAGCTACAAGGATGAGATCTCATGCAGGGCAACATGCCAAATATAGTAGCTGATGTTTTGCAAAAGGGACACCACCGTTCTCCGTTTTAAAAACACTACTAGTTCTTTGTCGGTTACTTGAATTATTTTATGCACCATCGATTGCTGTAGCAGCTAGGGGCCTATTACAGAATTATTGCAGTAAGCCCCCTCTTTCCTAGCCCCCTTCTCTCCCTAATCAGACCACATACACCGTTCCCCTCTCTCAGCAGTTATATAACCTGTGTTGTCAAATGAATATAAATATTAACATAAGCAGACTCTTTTCTAAGGCTCTGATCCTGCAGTCCTTATTTACATGAAATCAATAGATTACTGACATGATTAAGGGCTGTAGGACTGGACCCAATGAATGCCCTGCCACCTTCGTGTTGCTGTGCAGATGAGAAAAACACCTGGAAATTGGCCAAAAAGGGGATACTACGACTAAAAAGCATGGAGAAAGAATGTAAATAATTACAGTAAATGTGGGCCACTCTGCTCAGTGCATTTGGGTAAGGAGTAGTGAAAACAGAGGTGGTAACTGACAGGGTAAAATGTTAGTATACATTTGGAAGGGGAAATTGCAGTTTTATCATGGCAGAAAAGTAATAAGTCTTGGAGCTGTGGTGGAGAAATGTCTGGTTATGTATGTGTGTGTGAGACAGAGATCGATCCACTTAACTCTCATTTTACTCACATCACTTATTCATCCCAAGGTGCACCTGGGCATCTGTTTTTTTTAGCTGAGTTGTTGATGGTAACTTTAGAATATTTAAGAGATGCTCATTTCCATTTAAAAGAGCATAAGGAATTAGAAATGAAGGCAGTGCTATGCAGTTGCTGTGCAAGGCTTTATGTCATCTCTAGGAAGGGGCTGCCTAACAGAGAGGAGTTAACTTTTTTGATCTTTCTCCTGGCACTCTACTGTGTTGGTCTCTCGGGGTATCATCTCCAATTCATGTTCTTGAGGCATGTCCAGATATCCTATGCTTTACCCTTCTTTGAGGAGTCTAATGTATAGAAAACCTGTAAGGTATCCCTACAATGGACTTACGGCAAATTTGAAAAGGATGTGAATATACAGAAGATAAGACAAGTTCAAGTATAGATGTCTGCTACTAATATCCCAGATGGTGCTGAGATCCTGCCCTCTAGAAGCAGATGTGATATTCACCTCTAGCCTCGCCACATGGCACAAACTGGTGGCAGCTGCCAAAGTCCCACAGTCCCTGAAACTCAGTGAGGTACATGTGAGGAATGTGTTACATTTTCGTTTATAGTTGGTGATGTGAAAAGCATCTACAGTGGCTGTAATATATCAGTAAGATTTACAATTTAGCTCTATTAAGATCTCCGTTAGATGGACGGGGGAAGGATCCAGGATCAGAATTAAATTTCGGTGTAGAACCTCAACTCTGAATTTCCCACCTTTTCAATATATGTTTCTTGCTAACATTCTGTAATATTTTAAATGTACAAATCTTAATAATCTCCAAGTGGTTTGCCTGTAATATTTATTTATTTAGGATTATTTCATCTCCACATGTTCCCAAAGCAGGGGTAAAGTCTCCTGTGGAGGCCCAGGGAATTGACACGCATAATTTCCATTAATGTTAATGGAAGAAATACTTGTTAAACCCTCCGCCATGAGATAAGAATAGCTTCTATTGAATTTAATCCTACAGTGCTATCCTATTCTCACAGAACAAAGAGCAAATTTTCTAGTCAAATGTTATTTTAAAATGTCAGTCTGTAGTCTCATCAGATTAGCTTTTCATAACGTGGCAAGGTGGAATAAACAATTATTTTGTGCTTATTTTTTAATAAAATCCACTATATGTCCACATCATATGGAATTGACACCTTTACAAGACATGGGAAAGCGTTTGTATCTGCATACTGTACTCAGCTGCAGATGTGAGACAGGTGATGGAACACAGATTTACAATGTGTGCAAGAGATCTATATTCTAGAATGTGGCACAAGGGAAGTCAGTGCCATAAATACTTCTCTAAATGCAGGTAGTAGCATTGAAACATCTGTCTGAAGTCAGGGCTTGCCAAGTTTTCAGAATGGTGCATGCTGCTAGAATGTCCCTGAGATGCCTTTCCAGTGCTGTCAGTGTTAGCTGAGGACATGTAACTGTCAGGGGATCAGTTTAACCACTCCTGGCATCCCGTCATTCAGGGCTTAATTTCCCTCTTCAGACAAGCTCCAACACACAGGCCTTTCAAATAATGTATCCTCCCCTTGGGTTCCGATTTATTAAAGCCGAACAAACACATTTCCTTTGGCTCACCCTGGCGCAAGCAATTCCTTTTCTGCACAGCAGGGTTTCACAATCTTTTTTTACCCCTCTGGGCCTAGTTCTTTCTGCCCCACGCCAGAGCTCGGTTGCAGGTTCCTTTCCCCATTCCTACTACCACAAGGCTCTTCCCCAAGCCCAACACTGTCCTTTTTCTGGGCTAAACCATTCCCTCAGCCCTGGAGGGTTGAGCTACATACCTTCATCCTCTTCCTGGACCTGCTAAAATCAATTGCAAAACTCCCACTGATTTCAATGAGTCCAGGATTTCACCCAGAGGTCTCTTTCACTACTGCTGTCCCATGACACTTGGTCACCTGAGTCAGTTGCAGTCCATAGTCTGAGACTTAACCCCTTGCAGGCCTTGCCTCCCCGTGGCAGCAGCACAGAGATGTTTCCTATTATGAAAAAAAAAACTTGTGGGAGCAAAAATGTACAGGGGTATTTTTACTATCAAATGTTTCCCCCTCCTCTTTTCATTTTTATATGTGTACAATGAAAGTATCTGCAACACTATCATCCTGAACAACATTTCCCAGGTTAGACGTTAAGGTCCTGCCCCTGGGAGCTCCTGAGCATATTAGTACTCAAGAGAACCCAGCATCTCGCAAGATCAGGCCTAAATGACATAGGAATGTAGGAATTGCCATATTAGAACAAGCCAAAGGTTCATCTAGTACGGTGCATTTCTCCAGTAGTGGCCTATATCTGAAGCAACAGAAAGAAAAAAACATTTGTAAGCATTTGGACAATTTTGCATAACTATGTGCCAAGAGGAGAATTTTCTACCTGATCCCAGTTTATGGAAATACAAACATATCAGGATTTTATAAGACTATAAAGGAACTTGGAAAAATGTGGTAGCTACTTTATCCAGCAGGAAATGTATTTCTTGGTTGAAATCCACAACAAACCTTGTATCTTGGTATTAGCTGCAGGAAATTGGCTAATCTCCTTAAGTATTTTTATCTGATTGCTAAGCATTGTGTTTTGAAATTTAAATCCTGGGTGGAAGGGCTCTTTTCTCCTCCTTGTGTCTGCATTGCTTCCACTAGAGTGAGAAAAACAACGGCATAGAAGTGCATCTGTGGTAGCATTTTCTTGCTCTAAAAATGCGAATTGCTATCAGCAAAACTGTAAAGTTGTTTATTTCTGCACAAACTAGTTCACAGCATCATATGAGGGAACAGCCTATGTCAGTAGGGAGGCCTTGGCTGAATATGGTTTCGAGCCCACAGAGCCAGCTGATTTATATTGACCAGGGTCTGATCCAAAGCCCACTGGAGTCAATTAAAGTCTTTCCATAGATCTCAGTGGATCCAGCTTTGAGTAGAATAGGTGTGTGCAGGGACTTCCCTTCATCCAAAAGGGGCTTAGAAGGCGTAATGGGGGTGTATAAACCCTACTCTTCCACAGCCACTGTTAGGGGGTTAGGGGACAGACTAGCTACCTCTCCAGCTGTAGCTGTTTGACCAACAACAGTTGGCATAAGAGGCCACAGCCCAGGCAGATGAGGTGGCTGTCAGAGAGGCTGAGAGTTGCTCTGTCTCAGCAGCAGACACACAGAAAGCCACCAAAGAAGCAGGATCAGAAGCCTTTGAGAACTGGGTGAGACTGCTGGGTGAGGGAGGGAAGACCTTAAGCAGGTGGTACTCCTTCTCCTCAACTCTGCAAGCCAGAGGAGAACTGGACATGCTAGGGCCCTGTTACCAGGTCTGGGAGGATTATGACTTGGGGTACATCTACACTGCAACATAAGGCAAGGGTTAGTAGAACTTAAGTTAGCAAACCCTGGGTTTATTAACCTATTGCTTGAACGTCTACACTCATTTGTAGACTGCAGTATGTGGGCCCAAGTCCAACCACCCATATCCCAGACATCAGATCACCCTCCCAAAACGTGGCCTTTCTACCCTTTTGTTCTTCGTGCAGTGTGGGTAAACTTGACTGTCCACCAAACTTGACTGTCCAGAGGACAAAGAAAGTCAGCCCATGGGAGTGTGGGATACTTTTGGTGGACTCTCAGTAGGGCTGCATCTACACAGCAAAGCAATAGAGTTTGAAACCTGGGTCCCAGCTTGACTCAGGCTCCAACTCTCCACTTCTGTGGAGACCCTGGGTCTCAGCCCTGGGTTAGCATGCTTGTGTGTAGACAGAAAGGGGGATAGGCTTAGCCTGAGTTCCAACCTTGAGCTTATATGGCAGTGTAAACATACCCATAGGAATCTGGGGATAGTTGAACTAGAAGGCTAGGAGAGCAAGGTCTTAAAGGACCAGTATGCTTCCAAGAAACCTGAGTCCAGGCGAGAGAGGCTGAACTCCCCCAGAAGGGTTAATTTATTATTTATTTATTCATTCACACTTGAATTGGATGGACTTGATTTACAATTATTGTATATGTTCCATCATTGAATCACGTACTATTAAGTGACCAACCTATATGAAGAGTCCAAAAAGGGTCCTTAATACCTTTGCATCACACAGGGTGCAAATATACAACAGAACTATATTATGATGTACATTGATTTAAATGTACATGCTGTCTGAATACCATACACAATAAAACTTCAATGGTATGCAATTACTTGTGAAAAATGAATATATTTAAAGCTAAGTTATCGGAAGGGGGGGACCCAAAATGTCTCATGTGTGCCCATATTAGGCAGTCAAATGCCCCTGTGCACCCATTCAAGCTGGGGTTTGGATGTGAGCACAGTTGTGCATGTACCAGCCCCAACGCTAGCAAACGTAGCAGGGTCCTGGTGTGCCTAAGTTGGCCATAGACATATTTCTCCTGTCATTTCTATTTTTATTAGTGGCATTTCTCCTAATTTACAGAGTCTCATGATGTGCATTGAGAAGCCAGGCAGGTAGACACATGTTGGGCCAAATTCACCCCTGGAGTAAATTGCAGCAGCTCCCATTGTCTTGAATGCAAGTTGCACTTATTTATCCAGGGCTGAATTTGGTCCAGTATCTCCACCTAATAATCCTTTTGCATTTTATTGCTGACGTCAAAGGGGAAATGCCATCCCTTCCCTCCCTCAGGCTTGGTTTCTGGGGATAGGATGACAGAAGGCTAAGGTAAGTCAGAAGAATGGGAACCACAGGGGATGTTTTTCCTTTAGGCTGTTTTGTACAAAGTCCTTCAAAACTGGAGATAATGGTGTGCAGCTGCCTGGCAACATGGTGGGGTTTTTTCTGGTGAGATACCCATGTTTTCTTACCCAGCTGTAGTGACAAGGACACCATGTGAGTCGTGCGCCACATTTTCAGTTTTTAATTTGTAAAAAAAAAAAAATCCCGGAATTTTTCAGTGTTTCTATTCCAAACATTAAAACTGGGATGAAATTGGGTTAAAAATTGGAAAAATTGGGAAAAATTGGGAAAAAAGAAAAACAAAAGAAATCATAATATACACATTTTACTACAGTATAATTGACACTTTTTTAATGTACAAAGGGTTTTTTTGGTCTCTCTCAGAATTAGTAGTTTGTGTACGGTTGCATAATTTTCTTCACTCATCTTGAGCCTCTTGCTGTCTTTGAGATAGTCCAACTTTGAAAATAAGCACTCTGCATCAATAGATCCAGGGGTTAACTCAAAGCTTGCCATGTCACTTTGCTGAAGTTGGGAAGTATGTCTTGATGGCTGGTCCAAAAAACCAGCACATCCAGGGTCACATTGTCAGGGTTAGGCATGTTCATGTAAGTAGTAAATTCCCCTTTCAGATTTGAAATTTCATCTTTAGCGGCAAATGGTTGAAACACTCTGGCATAACAGTCATAGTCTGCTGCAAAATTCACCTGGAGGAAGGGGTGCAACACCTGGATGACATTCCAAAAAGAATCTTTGGCACCAAACACTTTGAGGTTCAGATTATGGGCCACAGTCATCTCCCCTTTCTCACTCAGCATTGTGTTGAACATTTTTTTGGTTCTCTCGTGTTCTGGGGTTGGAAGGGTTTGTAGAAACAACTGGGCTTGCTTGCCGTATGTTTCCCCTGCAGCTTTTGTGCTCAATTCAGCTGAGGTTTTGGTTGTCAGGATCCAGTAAACATCTGTATTGGCCAACGAGTTGACAGTAGTCAGAGAAAACGCCAGTGTTTTCTGTGTGTCACACAGTGATTCCAAGTTTTCAACAATGAACGTTACCTTGGTGTGCAGAATCTGGCAGTCATTTTGGTTATTTGCCAGTCTCTTCAGAGTTTCTGCTTTAGAACCAAACAAACTCAGGATGATCTAGCAGACACATTAGCACAGTCCACGCATTATTTACATGACAGGCAGCGAAGTACAAGCTCATCCACCAATGTGGCACAACAGGGGTAAATAATTGGCAGTCGACTCTGCACCCATCTTGCACTGTGTAAAACAAAACCTTCAACTTGTTTGCATGATTGAAAACGGCCCTGAATCCAACGATGCAAGATTTCACATCTTTCATTTCTTCTGTAGCAGTAGCTGCTGACAGTGCAACATTAATCAGATGAGCAGGACAGGTAATATGTAGCAGCTCTGGTTTCTGATTGAGTTTAATCTCCTGTGCAAACTTAGCCATATAGGAAGCAGAATCCGTGTTAGTTGTGGCCATATTTTCCCAAGTTAGTTGGCACATCTCAAACATGTCAGTTTACTGTTGCATGGACAAAACGGGTATGAGCAGAAGGGATGAATGTCATAATCAACACAAAACAATGAGGGTTTATTCACTTTGAAATAAAAAAATGAAAACAAAAGGCCAAGAATCGGATAATCCAAAGCATCAGGAGTCCTGTCAAAAATCAGACTAGACACCACATTTCCATCAATTTGTTCCACCAGTTTAGATACAAAAGCACCATCATTTTCATTCAGATACTTACGAGTGAGGTTGTCTGCATTACGAAGGGGTTTTGCTGCTGGCCTCACACAAAGTCACCAATAGGCCCCTCTGCAATTAACAGTGGTCGTCCAGCGAAACAAAGAGCGTGCACCAATTCATTGACACAAAATTGTGCTGTGTCCACTCTTCCATTAAAGCCCCGGTGAAGGCTCCTGAAATGGACTATTTATCCTGACGCTCACTCTCTTTTTTAAACTTCGTGTGTCGCTTGCTTTCGACATGCTCCTTTATTCTGTCAGGGTGAGTACTGACCTCCGTGCTGCAGTAGGTGCAGCGCAATGCAGCCTCTTCACACCCATCTTTACTTTTCTTGAAAATTTCTAAGCACTGATTTTCTTGTTGGCATCCAGGCATAGATTTCTATTTTCGCCCCATGTTTACCTTTTTATCTTATCTTTATCTGTGGAGGGTTGATTGTTTAAATTCAGCACCGCACTAAATGGATGCAAAGAAATAGGCGGGCCACGTCTCCTTGTGAGCCAATCATAGTACAATATTAATGTTGTTTAATTTTCCGACCTCCACCGTGTGTGTGTTCTGTGTTTTACACTTCAGAACTGCTTGAAACGCAGAACAGCAGGACACAACAATTGCGTAGATTATTAGTGTTTAACAAAAATAAGTACCTGAAAAAAATTGAATGGATTGATAAACAGGTATAAATCAGTAAAAACTGAACTACTTTAATAAAAACTGGTAATTTATCGGTGAAAATCAGTAGACATTGAAAACACAGAACACTACACATGAGACACATGCAAAACCCTGCCTTTAAAAGCACCCATTTCTTCTATGGACCAGGAGAACTGTTTGACCAGGAGCCAAAAGGAGGCATTGCTTCCTGGGCAGCCTCCCTGAACTGGAGAGCCAAATAAGTACTCAGAGAACCTTCCCTGCCTGCAGGTGGGTGGCACTGTGTGGGAAACCTGGCAGTCCATGGAACACGCGGTCTGTGTTTGTTGTTTTAGCCTGTGCAATTGGCCAAGTGCAGGGACCAGAACACTAGAGCAAAAAATTGTGCACATGGTCGGTAATTCCCTGGCATACCACGCTGGGCTCTAATATAGGGGAAAACTCCTATTGCCAGGCAGCCAGTTGACAGAGAACCACACAACTAACAGACGCAAGGTTGAAGGATTCAAACCAGTGCTTCTCAATGTGCTATATTAAGCTCTGTGGGCCAATCTCTCTGTGGATGTAAATTGGTGCAAGTCCATTGAAACCAATGGAATTGTGCCAGTTTGCACCAGCCAATGACTTTATAAATAGGCTAATCAGAGTTCAAAATATGGACAGTGAAGATACAGCTACCAAAAAGTGCTGCAGGCTGAGTTGTGCCCCTTGCAATGTCCTGTCAAAATATCTTACATTAAACAGTTGGAGAGGAAACTGTGCAGTTGGCATAGCCTTTCCTACTAGATGCATTTCAAGAAAATAAAAATAACATTGATGTATATTGATTTTGCAGGTTTTTTTTTTTTATAATTCTGATGACTGGCTGGGCAAGCAACCTTTGCTTGTCATGACTGGGACGAGGGTAGTGCACCCTCCTCCGGCAGTGTCTTTCCGTCATCCTCTCACCTGCGGACCCCTCTTGCTCCAAGAACTGCAAACGCCTCTTCATGACTTGGCCCTCCGGCTAGGTCACTACATGGTTCCCCCTTTCAGGGGGGTGTAAAAAAGTCCCACTATACAAAATGGCAGTCTTCCCTTCACTGCTCTGACCATGCCACTCCTCCAGTGGCTGGTAGGGGAACCCGAGCCAGTCTGCTATTCTGGGTTCCAGCTCAGGGGCCCTCTGATCAGCAGCCAAGGTCTGTACTCCTATTCCTTTTTGCTTTTCCCCTGAGCCTTTTCCTACCTTCCTGGCTTCCCCCATCTCTGCGTTTGTCAGCCTCCCAACTCCCTCCTCCCAGGGAGTAACTATGAACTAACCTCGATAATCCCAACACACCTCCCTTCAGCCAGGGAATGACTGCAGACTACCTCCCTGCAGCCCTTCTCTTGCCAGCTACTTGGCTTTATACAGGCCCCTCCTGTTCCAGGTGAGCCTCATGTCTGATTAATCAATCCCTGCTCCCTGGCTCCTCATGCAGGTGCCTCCTATAGATTAATTGGGCCTAATTTACTCTCTCAGGGCCGGTGTGGGGAGTATACCCCATCATACACCTCTAGAGCCACATTGGCTGCATCTGGTTCCACTATGAAGGATGAGTCAAATCAGGGGGTGCCAGGATGGGGCCCTGGTGAAGACAGCCTTCAATTGGTCAAGAGCGAGCTGGGCTTTGGGTGACCAAGCAAGTCACATGCCTTTACAGAGGAGGGAAGTCAGGGGAGTTATGAATTGGGAGAAGTTGGCAATGAATCTCCTATAAAAATGTGCAAAGCCCAGGAAGTGCTGAAGTTCCCGGAGGATCTGGGGTGCTGTCCCGTTACGGATTGCTTCCACTTTCTGTGAATCCACGTGGATTCCCTCTGGGGAGATGTACTTCAAAAATGCAGTGGTGGCTTGTTCGAAGGTACACTTTTTCCAGTTTGGCGTACAAACCATGCTTCTGTAGTCTCACTAAGACAGACTGAACATGGTGGTAGTGCTGCTCTAAGTTCTCAGAACATACCAGTATATCATCAAGGTAGATGACCATGTACTGGTCCAGGATATCCCTGAATATATCATTTTTGAAATGTTGAAATGATGTGGGAGTATTGATTTAGCCAAATGGCATCACCAAGTATTCAAAGTACCCATATTGTGTACAAAAAACAGCCTTCCATTTGTCCCCAGGCCTTATGTGCACTAGCTTGTATGCCTCCTGAAGATCTAGTTTTGTGAAGATCTTGGCAGTTCTCAGGTGTTCCAGTGATTCCAAAATGAGGGGCAAGGGATACGGGTTATGAATGGTCACTTAGTTCAATGTGTGATAGGCTACACAGAGGAGTAGTGACTCATCCTCTTTCACAAAGAGGACTGGTGCCCCCACTGGAGAGGTGAATCGCTGAATAAAGCCCTTGTCTAGGTTTTCCTGTATATACCCACATAGTGATTCCAGCTCTGGTTCAGATATGGAGTATATCCATCCATAGGACACCTTTGCCCTGGGCTGGAGGGCTATTGGGCAATCACAGTCTCTGTGTGGAGGTAGTGAGTCTGCATTTTTCTTCTCAAACACATCAAGGAAGTTGCAGAACTTGTCAGGGAGGCTGAGATTCTGGCCTGGAGCCACTCCCAACTGGCTGTCCCTAACCATCTGAGGTTCTGCTTCCGACAATCTCCTCCCATCCTGGGGCCCTGGGTGTAGGTACTTGGGGGTTGGTTGCTTTGTTGGAGGCATACTTTTTTGACAGTATTTGGAGGGGAAGCTAATGGTCCTCCACCACCAGGAGATACATGGGTCATGCTGCTCCAACCAAGGAATTCCAGGAATTATCGGGAAGAATGGAGAGTGGATCACATCAAAGCATATTGTTTCTCGGTGCTCTTCCACTACAGCCTCTAAGGTGACAGTCTTTTGAGCCCCTGTCCCAATGACCCCCCTGTCCCAATGATAAGATCAATTGTCTGCACCAGGTACTAAAATGAAATTTGCCAAAGGAGGATCTGGAGGGTTTTAACTGCCTCAACATCTATAAAGATAGCAGCAGCCTTAGAGTCTATCATTTCTAGTTTGATCTTGGGGCAAGCAGGGGGATCTGCTGTGCCTGCCCCAAGATCTGCAACCACAGTAGCAACTGTAAATGTGGGGAAATGCCATGATGCCCAGGTCAGGTTCTGCTTGAGGGCGAAGAGGTGGTGGTTCCAGAGCATGGAGATCTGGAGGTGCCCAGGCTCCATTCCCCTACTGGGCCTGAGTTGGTCCATTTCCCAAGTTCTTTTGAGATGTCCAGGAGGCAAGGGAGTGTCCTGGTCCCCCACAGTAACAATAGAGGTTCAGTTGTTGTCAATACTCTCTCTCCTCTGGAATCAGACATCAGCAACCCAGGTTGACCTCCATGTGTTCAGGACTCGGTTCTACAGGCTGCGGTGTGGAAGACCCAGGTGGGGCTGTCAGGCCACTTCCCTTTCCTCCTTCTGCTCACACAGCCCAGAATCAATGCGCAGGGCTAGGTCGATAAAGGCACCTACATGGGTGGGTTTTCAGGGCGAGCTAGCTCACCTTTTACATCAGTGAGCCCCCACCAGAACTGGTAAAGTTGGGCTGTCTCATTCCATTCAATATCAGCTATAAGCTGTCAGAAATGGGTGGTGTAAGTGGTGGCTGGCCCTTGCCCCGGCAAAGCTTCTGGAGGGTAGCCTCTGCAGAGCGGATGGGATGCAAGTTGTAAAAGATGGTCACAAAGGCTTGCAGGTAGGCGCCCCAGTCAGAGAGCACTGGGCTGTTCTGCTCCAACAGTGGGGTGGCCCAACTGAGCACTTCATTGGAGAGCAGGCTGACTACTAGTCCCACATTAGTCTGATGTGTGTGGGGGTGGAGCAGGAAAAGCAGCCTGCATTGATTCAGGAATCCCTGGAATTTCTGATGATCCCAGTTGAACTGTTTGGGCAGTGGCAGTGCGGGGGCTGGTTCAGGCAATGCATGGTCTGTTCAGGCACGTAGTGTTGCTGCTTCTCCCTGTGAGTGTACAAGCTGCTTGCATAGGGTCTGTCTGCACCTCGGCAGCGACCTGTGCCACCTGAGCCTGTGATCAGGCTAGTTGCTTTCACGGGGTCTGTGCTTCGACTGCACACTGCATAGCATGGGGTGTGGTGTGAGATTCTCCGGCTGCAGGTGGGTGATTTGGTCCTATGGGTTCTGGGCCCTCAGGGAGCTGCTGATTGGAGGGAGGTCCACCCCTTCCATCGTCTGTGGAAGGGTTGGATAGATGGGGGGGGGGATGCGAAGGTGATCTGAGCAAACTGTCATGACCAGGATGAGGGCAGGCAGACCTAGTGGTCGGAGCAGGAGTCAGGAGTCAGGCTGAGTCATGTACCTGGAGGTCAGAGTCCGAGATAGGCTAGAAAGCAGACTGAGATTCAGGTGTCAGGAGACAGGCAGGGTCAGGTTATCAGGAGATTGGGGCAGGCACCTGGTTACAGATAGCAATTGAAGAATAAAGTCAAGGACAAACCAGGGTTGGAAGCTGGAGTCTTTGGTCTATCACAAGCAGGGTCTAGAGCAGAGACAGGCAGGCAGACTGGATTGGGTGCTCAGACAGCTTCCCATCATGGCTGCCTGGTTTAAGTACTGGTACTGGCCAATCAGTGGACTGTGAGGGGCTGCCACTCAGGTACTTCCTGCCAAGCCCAGGTTCAGAGGGTCCTCCTGCGGGAGCCCAACCGAAACCTCAAGTGGTGATGCGCAGGTGTCAGCACCTCAGAACCCCCCAAGTTCCAGTCCTCCAGGTTCTGACACTGTGTCACCACTAAAATGGAGATAATAATACTTCCCTAGGTCTCCTGAGAGAATTCATTAATGTTTGTAAAATGCTCAGGAATTGTTGCCTGGCAGATTCTGTAGAAATGTAAAGTGTTGGTTCTCAAGCCAGAGCCTCTACAGTGCTGTAAGACATGTTGTGTGTTTGAAAAAGCCATCATTCTTCATACAACACAGAGGAAATCTTAAGTTTGCTAAGCAGAAACTAACTTCTCTCATTAAAAAATAGGTCTTTGTATACCTTTTTTTTTTTTTTACTAAAATGAAATTTTAATTACATCTGTGTAACTCAAAGCAATTTTCATGTAACTATGGAGCTTTTGTTCACTTTTTTGAGTATTAAGGATTCAGTGTCATTCTCTTTTAAATATAACTGACTTCTAGTAAAGTATAATTAATGGTCACAATCAGTTGATTAAATGATGCTTTGTCGGATTTACCTGCAGCCACTACTGATGTTTCCTAAAAATCCCACAGTGGTTTCCACATTCTTCTAACAACTGGAATGTTTGTGATACCAAAAAAAAGGCAAATAGAAAAGCCTTTTGTTACAGTTATAATTTTATAACATAGCTAATGTTTTAACTTGACTTTTTGCTTCAGAGAGCCAAAAGAGAGATATCATCAGAATCGTTGCACAGTTTTCATTGAGTTACGTGAACTTTGCATTTGCATTGGCTGTCTCTTCTGGGATACGTTTTTAAACTCTGTTAAAAAAATAGCAACCTTTTCTTCATTTGAGCTTTCTGGGAATTCCCAGAATTATACATGTATTTGGCCTCTTGCTGTTTCTTCTGATACAGACAAGAGTGCTCTAAAGGCAATTTCAACCTGGGACATGGAGGATGACAAACTCTGCCTAGAACAATTCTACCTTCCCCTATGCTGTGGAAGCACATGAGGTGGGCTAAATCCCTTGCCTCATCTGCTCCCTGCCTTTTCCATGAAATGGGGTTCTTAAAGAAAACTGAGGCTTATTTCTGCCTGTAGCTCTGTTCTCACTGTGACCTGGCTGTTTGTTTCATGAACATGAAATTGGCCTTCAGTGTCAAACTATGCAGATTCCCAAACCACTGGATAGCAATTCCTATGGACTTAAGAAATGTGTATGGTGCTGAGTGACTATTTATTTATTAAGGCTTAAAAAACTCAAGAGTTTTAGAAGGGGGGTTGTCACAGGGTGGCTGGCCCTAGTAAATGAATTAGGTCCAACTCACCTGTGCCAGAACAGGTGCTCCCATTTAGCCAGTGAAGAGGGTGAGACAGCATCAGGGGGCTATAAAGGACCAGGGAAAACAAAAGACAAGGCAGGCTGGGCCTGGGCTGTGGCCACTAGCCAGTCTGCAGGCTGACTGTGTAGAATGGGAGAGGCTGAAAGCTGGGGCTTGGGCAGCTTAGGCTGATGTCTGGCTGGCTGAACAGAACGGGAAATACAGGCTGAAAGGGAAAGCCTGAAAGTTATGTTGGAAAATGACAGAGAAGAATCAAGGGGTGAGGAATGGTGTCAGATTAGGAAGAAGAAAAACAGGAATAGAAGTATCTGAAGAAGAGGGAGCAGATAAGGATGGAAAAAAGAGTGAGAAAAAGTATCAACATCTTATAATAATCAAATGACTAGCTGAAGATGTAATGATAGGAGATCTTAACCCCTTGAAAAGAGTGGAATGGGTTAAGCAAGTATGGGAGATATATTAAGAGCTACAAGAATGCAGGGTGGGGATTTATTAGTAGAATGCACACATAAGGGAGAGGCTGATGAACTTCTTAAAACTACAGTTTTAGGGAAAATAGAAGTAATTTGCCGGCTACCTAAATTTATGACAGAAGCAAGAGGGGTAATATATGGTGTTCCACTAGGCATGACAGAGGATGAAATTAAAAGCGGCATAGGCAAAGGCCAAGTGCTGTTTGTTAAGTGGCTGATTAGCAGAAGAAGAGGAGAACACAAACCATCCACAGCCACCGTAGTAACATTCAAAGGTTGAACACCTCCTGATACAGTTGTTGAAGGATATCAATTCTTCTGGGTTAAACCATATATCCTGGCCCCTTTGAGATGTTATAAATGCCAAAGGTTTGGGCATGTGGTGGTTATCTGTAAGGGGAAAACGAGGTGTGGCAAATGTGGAGGAGAACACTCATATGAGAACTATATGGAAGGAACAGAACTGATTGGCTACACTTGCAGCTGTAGAGCGCTTTAAGTTAAACCAGCCTTCGGAGCGCGCACTAGGGAAAGCGCTCCAGTCTGTTCACACTGAAAGCTGAAAGCGCACTGGCGTGGCCACATTTATAGCACTTGCAGCTGCATTGGGAGCAGTGCATTATGGGCAGCTATCCCAGCATTCAAGAGGCTGCAATGTGCTTTTCAAATGGGGGGTGATGGAGTGTGTTGTGTGTATGTGGGGGGGAGAGAGAGAGTGGGTTTTTGGGGTGCTGAGAATGTGTCAGCATGCTGTCTTGTAAGTTCAGACCCTTCTCCCTCCCCCACCTCTTTCTCACTCACTCAAAGCAAACAGTAGCGGCTTGTTTGTTTTCTCGGACCAGATAAGCAGCTGTTCTCAGAACTGGAGCTTTGAAAGGGCACTTCCGCGTCCCGAGTTCACAACAAAGACAAGAGACCACTTCAGTTAAGAGGATTATGGGGCGTTTCCGGAGGTCAATCAGTGCGTAATAACACTACTCCTCGTTTACACTGGAGCTGCAGCATCTCACCCAATAGGCAACAGCTGTTAATCCTCTCGGGGAGGTGGAATACCAGGAGCGCTCCAGCCAGGGAGTCAGAACGCTCTCCGTGCCTTGCCAGTGTGGACGGGGAGTAAGGTAGAGCGCTCTGGGAGGCTTTATTGCGCTATAACGTGCAAGTGTAGCCAAAATGTAGCAATTGTGGGGATAAGCGCAGTGCAGCATACAAAGGATATGCGGTCGTGGAATGAGCTAGAGAGATACAGGAAATTAAAACTATCCGTAAAATATCCTATGCAGAAGCTAACCAAAGACATTAACTGAGGAATGTGGAGGAGGAAAATGCAAGTGAGTTACTGGTACATCACACAGTTCATGGCAGGAAAGATAACATAAAGGGAATAGATGAAGTCGTACTACTTGTAGGCAAAGAGAAATTTATAGCATTTATGATAGAAGTCATTAATTGCACTTTACAGACAGGGAAGAAGACTGAAAGAATAAACATTATGACACAAGAGGCAGAAAAATATTTGCATATAGACCATCTCTTGATAGACTGCATTCATGCGATTTTAAATGAAAGTAATAATGTAGTTTAAACAACATGGTTCTATTGGTTTTTTGCTGGAACGCACATAGTTTAATAACACATGGGAATTTTAAAAAACCCTGTTTTTTTTAAAATGTAAAACAAACCTGGCATATGATGTGTAAAAGAAACATGGTCAGTGAGAAAACTTATGTTTAGGCTTTCAGGATACGATGTAATCATACGTGACCGAGAAATAACAAGAGGAGGAGGGGTCTGTATATTTATCAAGGAAGGCCTTAGCTATGTAGATATAGAAGTACAGAACTTAAGTTTTGAGTACAATGCTGCTGAGATTCCTCTGCAGAATAATAGCACCTTTATATGAATCTATAATGTTTTCAAACCATGTAAAAAACTCGACAATCTAGACTTGGAAGAGTTAGTTAGGAGTGTCAAAGGCCTGTATATTATTTGTGGAGATCTTCACAGCCATAATGAATTATGGGGAAGCAGGAAAACTGATTATAAGGAAAAATGCCCGGAACAGTCCATTAGGCAGACAAGGTGGGTGAGGTAATATCTTTTATTGGACCAACTTCTGTTGGTGAGAGAGACAAGTTTGAGCTTCCACGGAGCTTTTCTCACCAACAGAAGTTGGTCCAATAAAAGATCTCTCACCCACCTTGTCTCTCTAATATACTGGGACCGACATGGCTACAACAACAGTCCATGGAACAGTTCATTGACATGCACAGTCTGGTATTGCTCAAGACTGGAGCACCTTCAAAGTTTAATTTGGTGGATGAAACCTTTCCATGTTTAGATCTGGGAACTGCAGCAAGCAAAGTAAATGCAGCTTAGACATCTATAAAGAAGATGGATAGGGATGTGATCACTTTCCTATGCTAATTACATATCAAGGCCAAGGTAATGATGAAAATACTGAAGGAATTCCTACCTGGAGCCTTAGAAAAGCAAACTGGGGACTCTTTAAGAGAAAGTGTGCTGAATATCTGAGTACCAGTTGTATAAATGATACACTAGAGGAATTTCATGATAATATGATAAAGGTAATGTAGCAGCAGCAAAACTACCTATATGTAAGACATCATATTGCCACAAACTCAGAAATCCAGTTCCCTGGTGGAATGAAGATTGTAAAGCAGCAATTAAAGAAAGAAAGAAGGCATACAAAAAGAAGCAAAAAGCACAATGAATAGCAAGGACTTAATGAATATAAAAGATGTAAAGCAGTGGCACAAAGAATTATTAAAAAGGCAAATAAGGGTAGTTGGAGAAAATATTGTGGGGAAATGAACAAAGATTCCAAGGTGTCAGAGGTCTATAAACAAGTTAAAAGAATGAATGGGATATGGAGTTAAAACAAAATTTATAGCTGCTCTTATAGTAAATAATAAAGTTGAAAGTTCTAACTTAGGGAAAATGGACATTTTAGCAAAAGAGTTCCAAAAAGTTAATAGTGATACAAAGCAAATTAAAGAGTTTTGTAAAGAAAAAGAATGTTTGCTGAGGAAAATTGTGAGCACTCTTAGGGCAGGTCTACACTAAGGGGCTAATTCGACCTAAGTTACGCAACTCCAGCTTCACGAATAACGTAGCTGGAGTTGACATACCTTAGGTCGACTTATTGCGGTGTCTATACCATGCTGGGTTGACGGGAGAAACTCTCCCATCAACTTACCTTATGCTTCTCATTCCAGTAAAGTACCGAAGTCGACAGGAGAGCGATCGGCGGTTGATTTAGTGGGTCTTCACTAGACCCGGTAAATCGACCCCCGGTGCATTGATTGCCACGTGTTGATCCCCCGGTAAGTGGAGACAAGCCCTTACATGACTGGGTAGAATATAAAGATGATGTATTGAATGCAAATTTCAGCCTCCAGGAACTCAAAAAGCTATAAACAAAAGTTAAAAATACAGCCCCAGGTAAAGAGAGCATATGTAATAAAATGCTCCTCCCGGAAAGTAGTTAGAATTTTATTGAAATAATATATGCAGAAAAGGAATACTACCAGCAGAATGGAAGCAAATGATGGTTATACCAAGAGGGAAACCTGGCAAATTACTCACAAGACCTCAGACATATAGACCTATTATCCTCACATCGTCTGTAGGCAAAATTCTGGAAAGAATGATAAATGACAGTTTAGTGACATACTTGGGGGAAAAATTAAATTATAAACTGTGTACAAAGTGATTTCAGGAAAGGAAGATACAGAGTTGAGCATATTGTATGATTAGAAACAGAAATACACAAAACTAAGAGGAATAGAGAGTATGATAGTTGTCTTTTGGACATTGCAAAAACACGTGACATGCTATGGAGGGAAGGCTTGCTGTATAAACTAGCTGCCTATGAAATAAGAGGAAGAATGTTCTGGTGGCTAACAGACTTCTTAAGTGAGAGAACCATACAACCGTATTATCTCTCCAGTTGTGGATTTGGAATTGTATGATAAAACAAAGGGAAGAGCTGGACNATATTTATGAGTTTATACCTGACAAATGGTGTCAGCATTGCCAAATCTATACTGATATCATAGAGTATTATTAAAACCAGTTATAGATTATGGATGCCACGCCATTCAGCTTCTAAATCAATACTAAAAACATTGAACCCAATCCAAGGCCAAGGTCTGCCAATTGCATGTGGAGTGAGTATTATGACTCAATTGTGTCTGCTGCAGGTAGCAACTGGCCTATAAATTTAAGGATGAAATTGTTAGATTTAACCTTTAACCTAAGAAACAATGAAGATAAGAGTTTAATATAACAGTGCTGCAATATCAAATGTACAAGGACTATTAGGAATTAAGTAGACAAGAAGTAACTGGGTGCCACAGACTCCCACATGCTAACAGGGTCAAAAGGTGGGTGGAAAGGAAGATCTCAAAGAAATTAAAATGTTTAGTCATGGGAGATCAAACTATTGTCTCTCCAGTTGTGGATTTGGAATTGTACGATAAAAGAAAGGGAAGAGCAGGACTGTCAAATATGACAGCTATGATTTATGAGTTTATACATGGCAAATGGGGTCAGCATTGCCAAATCTATACTGAAGGCTATAGAGATGCCAGCACAGTAGAGTGGGAACATCCTTTTGTATCCCTGAATTTGGAATTAAGAGATCTATGAGATTATCCAATTTTGTGGCCGTTATGATGGACGAATTGATAGGCACACTTTTGGCACTGACCTGGATAAGGGATGTATGCCCAACTATGATTGTTATCCCATCTGACTCTTTACTGGGTGTGTGACGGGTTCGGTCACAGAGACCCCCTTGGGACTGTCACCGGATGTGCTGAGACTACCTCTAAGCCCGTTTTCTCTGCCAGTTTGGGCCTCCAGAACCCTGCCTTGTTGAGCCAGACACGCAAGCCTGATGCAACACAGACCCAGGGTCTGAACCACGCCCCAAAGCTGCAGACTTACATGAAAACAGCTTAAGAAGTGCTCCTATCTCCAGCACTCAGACACCCAGCTCCCAATGGGATCCCAATAAATCCGTTTTACTCTGTATAAAGCTTAAACTCATTAATTGTCTGCCCTCTATAACACTGATATGCACAGCTGTTTGCTCCCCCAGGTATTAGTTACTTACTCTGAGTTAATTAATAAGCAAAAGTGATTTTATTAAGTATAAAAAGTAGGATTTAAGTGTTTTCAAGTAATAACAGACAGAACAAAGTAAGTTACCAAGCAAAATAAAACAAAACACACAAGGCTAACTCAATACATTAAAGATCTAGTTAAAAATACTAACTTATCACCCTAGATGTTATCTCAGGTACAATCCTTTTCAGACCAAAGTTGTAGTTTATGGCCTGGATCGAGCAATCACTCACACCCCCATAGTTACAGTCCTTTGTTCCAGTTTCTTTCAGGCATCTCTTTGGGGTGGAGAGGCCATCTCTTGAGCTAGCTGAAGACAAAATGGAGAGGCTTCCAGGGCCTTTTATATTTTCTCTTTTGTGGGCGGAAATCCCTTTGTTCTTCTGTGCAAAATCACAGCAACAAGATGGAGTTTGTAGCCACCTGGGCAGGTCACATGTCCATGAATGATTCAGCTTTTTGCAGGCTAACACCATTGTTTACATGTTAGTTTGAACGTTCCCAGGAAAGCTCAGATGTGGATTGGCATCTCCCCAAGTCCATTGTTAGTTAAGTACTCTTAATTACTTGAATAGCCCCTTCACAATATATTGGCCAAACCTCCCTCATGTGTTTCCTACAGCAAACACTTCAAATACAAGCATAGAGCCAACGCTTATAACGTCAGAAATAAAAATGATACATGCATACAAATAGGATGAATATATTCAGTAGATCATAACCTTTGCAAAGATATGTTACATGGCATATCTAGCACAGAGCATATTCCAGTTTTGTCATATTTACACTCATAAGCATATTTCCATAAACATATAGAGTACAACGTCACAGGGTGTAATGGTGATTAGAAAGGGAGCTTCAGAAAGGGGGAATGACTTAATCAATGATATAATGTTCTTAACTACAGAGAGAGTACAATTGGGAATACATATAGTAATAGTGTGGATTCCAGCACATGTCGGGATACCAGGCAATTAAATGGCAGATAAAGCAACGAAAAAAGCCTTAAAAATGAGGAGGTTGATATAAAGATCCCTCTGAGTAAACAGGACTTTAAAAGTTTGGTTAAGAAAGAACTTAAGAAGAAGTGGCAAGAACTATGCACCAAAGAGGAAAAAGGACAAAGGTTCTATGAAATATGTCCTAAACTTGAGGATAATGTGTATTTAATAGCTATGATAGAAGACGTGAAGAAACTATATGGTGCTGACAGGTCACTGTGACTGGCACTTATGCTTGTTTAGTAAATATGAAAGACAGGTTGTGTGACACATGCAAAGTTGAAGAAACAGCTGAGCATCTGTCATTGCAATGCAGGGAGAATTACACAGAAAGATTCTTTATGAAGAACTGAGATGCCTTCTGGTGAAAGAATATAGTGAGGAAAGATTGGTGAGAGTACCAGGAAAGTGGGGTAGCATTAAAAAAGTGTTACTTCGCTTTTTTAAGGATATAGGACTGGGTGAGAGAATACAGATTTTTTGCTTATGCAAAAACTGCAGTAGATGGTGATCATAGCCTCACATGCTCAGGCTGCTGTGCCATAAAACAACAGAAAAAAAAAAAAGACAAGGAAAGCCCCAGTGAGAGAGACTTCTAGTGAGTCAGCCCAGATTGGTTCAGTTAGAAAGGACAAGTGAAAGCTGCCAGAGACCAGGGGACCTCTGGAGTCCCAGAAGGAAGCAGAAGTTGGTTCCTGGGAGAAGGTTGAAGGCAGGAGAGCAGTAAGGGGTGTTTGCTGACTGGCCTCCCCAAGCCAGAGAGCCAGGGCAGGAGGCCAGAGAGCAGCATAGGGAATTGCCTGCTGGCTCTAAGCCAGAGAACGGGAGACAAGGACTAGAGAGGGCGGAAGTTAGGGGAGCAGCAGAGGAGCTTGCCCACTGACATCTCCAGGGCCACAGAGCTGGAACTATGAGGGAGCCAGAGGGAGTGAGGGATGTTCCCCTAGTAAAGATGATCTCTTAGCAGAGAAGCTGTGGGGGTTCCTGCTGGGAAAAGTGGGGTTGTGCTCTAGCTGGAAAGGCTGGCTGGCTGTTCTGGGATGAGGATGGCAGAGGATATTGCTGGAGAGCTAGGCATGGTGAGGGACACCAGGGCTGTAAGTTGTATATTATGTCTGGACTATGCTAGGGGAATTCTGGACTATGGTTGTGGGACTTCTGTTACGATTGTTGTGTATGGGACTTCTGCTATTTCTGGGGAGTCTGAAGAAGGGAAACTGAGGCAGGTGTGACTGTTATGTGGTGGCCTGCCACTTGGCAAGGCATGACCTGCTGAGGCAAGGCAGTCTTCTTACAGGTGTAAACATTCATTCTTCAAGGCATAATCCAAACTCTACTTAATGTGGGTTTAGGAAGAATTTTTCCCTGGGACAGGTTGTCCCATAACCCAGCTGCAGAGTTTCTTGCATCTTTCTCTGAAGCAGCAGGTACTGCTGGAGACAGGATACTGGCCCACATGAACATTCTGTCTGGCAAGTCCTCTATTCCTAATCAACTTCAGATTTTTTCATTCTAAATTTGTCGGCCATGTTTTTCACATGCAAAACAGACATACGTTGAAAAACCAGTTGGACAAACTGTCAGGGATGGTCAAGGTTTACTTGGTCCTGCCGCAGTGCAGAGGGCTGGTCTTGATGACTTCTCATGGTCCCTTCTAGCCTTACATTACTATGATTTATGAAGGGTCTTGCATTCAGAAGTGATGTCAGAACTTTCATCTTTAAAAAAAAATCAAGCCAAAACAAGTACCCATTATGTCATGTATTTTCCATCCCACACAAATCAATACCTGATTCAAAAAGGAACTTATGCAGCTTCTGGTAAAAGTGAATCCAGCTCTGAGTTTCACTAAATGTGTCACTAGGATTTCAGAACTTGAAGAAGAGCACATGTGTACAGCAATATCTATTGCAAGAAGGAAACAATTTTATAAGGGTGGGGTGGGGTGAGTCCTGTCATAGGAAAATTGTTGAAAGTACGGTGGTGCATTCTGGAGGTAAATTCTAAACCAGTGGCCAGTACAGCAGCAGTGGGAGGGTGTCACTAGGCATTCAGCAGGTGCATAGGAAATAGCATGAGGGCTATGTTGCTTTCTGCACCACTTGACATTAATGACTTAGGTATGCTGTCATTTCTGCAGCTAATCTTACAACCATCTCTGCAGTGAACAGCATTAAATTATGCATGCCATTTACCTCAATTCCTCACCATTCTGCAATCCTTCATAAATATGAAAAGCAGGACTGCAGATAGCTGTCTTCAAAGTTTTCCAAAGTTATAGGGCTGATTATGCAAACCCTTACACTGGTAGTGCCAGTGATTTCAGGGGGACTTTTCTAAAGGGCAAGGATTACTTGTGTGAGTAAAGGATTGCATAATTGCATCCTCTGCAACAGTAGGAAGTAAAGGAATCCACTTAACGCACTGTAAAGAATCCACACGCTATGGGAACATAGTGTGGCATTGGGATGTTAAGCCATGCTGCCTAGAGAAAGCTCTGAATCCCTGAAATATCAAGCACTCCAACCAAAGTAAAATAGCCATACCAAATGAGCACAAAACCATAACTGAACCCTCAGTCTAACAGCAGAACACACATGACCATTTTCTGTCTGGGGAAAAGGGGACTGAAGATGAAGCACAAAACTCTCAACTCTAGCCTTCCCTTTATACACCTGCCAGGGCTGCTTTACAGACATAATAAATGGAGAGGCAGAAAACCCAGAAAAACTGAGTCTGTCACATGCACCTTCTCCTTTATTTTGAAGCTAAACTACTTGTGGCTTTCTCTTGTGGAAGTGGAACATCTCCATGTCTCTTCCTCAGGCTTGTCACATGAAAGCAGCGTTAGATGTTACAGGACTCACTTTTCCCCTTAGGAATGTACATGGATTTCAATGTACTTATTGAATCTAGCATTTAAATAGGTGTTATAGTGATACCCTCTATTGTAGTTGCACTTTTAGTAAGTATAGTACGAGATTAAGTGACACAGCATCAAAGTTTGCGGTAATGCATGACATGTATATTTACTTGTCAAATGTTAACATGGTAGATTTAAGACACTAAATAAAATTTCCCCCAAAATTTCACTAGTGCTCAGAGTTGGCTAAATTAATTTTACTGAAAATCCTACCCCAGATTTCATAAAAATAAACTTTTACAAAACCTACAGGAAATAGAAATGTGTTATTTTATGAAAACCTCCAGCAGTTCCCAACTGACATCATTGTTCAAACAGAGGGAAATGTAAAAAATAAATTAACTAATGAAAAGTGAATCGGATTTGGAAACTGATTTTAGTAATTGAAAGTGTGGTTAGCAATATAAGTAAGGAACTTATTTGTTTAAAATACATCATCTTACTCCTGCAGACTTTGTTCATGCAAACATTCCCATTGAACTCAAGCAAACTAGCTATCTAGCATACTTATATGGCCTCTATTAGCATGGTACCTTTAATGCATTTCTCCTTAACAACCCTGTGAGATAAGGAAATACTATTTTTCCCATTTTACATATGAGGAACGTAAAGACTAAGTCCCAGATCCTTAGGTATCTAAATGACTTGCCCAAGCTCTCAGAGAATTCTGGTAGAAATAGGAACTGAACCTAGATCTTCTAAGTCCTAGGCTCTGGCCCTCACCATGTACCAGCCACAATCTCAGACTGACTTGGGTAAGGGTTATTCTTGTGAGTAAAAGATGCAGGCTCTGGCCCTTTGACTTTTAAACCGACAGTCTCCTTCTACATAAATTAAGGTACACAGCTAGCCCTGGGTAACAATAGCATTTTCTTCAAGCTTCCCACCATTGAACTCCACTGCTAGTACAGTAGTGGGAGTGCTAGTGCAGTTTGGCCACAGGAGCCAGCATTTTAACCATTCTCCTGTCTAAATCTGCTTTGAGCTGGGTTAGATGAAATGGTGGGTCAATATGCCCTGGTACTATCAGTGGAACTGCACTAGTGGTAGGGCAGAGGTGGAAAAGTAGAAGAAAAATGCTGGTCTAGACACAGCCCTAAAGAATATCAGAGGGGTAGCCGTGTTAGTCTGTATCCACAAAAACAACGGGGAGTCTGGTGACACCTTAAAGATTTAAGGCACCTTAAAGTCTTTAAGGTGCCACCGGAGCCCTAGAGAATATTTGATGTATTCTGCACCCAATATATTTTTGGTTTTTCTTTTTTGTTTGTTTAAATAATGAATAAGAATTTTTTCAGCTCAAAACATAATTAATTAGTAGATACTAGCAAATTATATCTGCTATAAATAAGTATTATTATGATGAATTCATTCTTTTAAAAGAAGTCTATGTGAAAGGACGCTGGATTAGATGTCAGGATCACACTAGCATGACATTGTCTTTTATGATGATCATTAAGGATTTTTTTAACATAGAAATCTTTTTGCATTGCATTAACTATGAATGCATTCCAAATACAAGATACTAATCTCATACCACTATCATAATAGTTTACTATGGGATCATTATTAGATTGTCAGTTTCCACAACAATACTGAATATAAATATACTTACTAATATTCATATGAATGGGGATTAAGGCTTTGTACATTCCAGATGTGGACATCTGTAGGGAAGAAACAGGGTTCCCATCTGCTTTCTGGTTTTTTAGTAGTCTGGATAAATCTAGGTGATAGGTGAAAGCTACATTTCACATAAGTATTTTTCTTTTTTTAATTCTAACTTATTGATCATCTACTTTTGTACTCTTTCTAGGCCATTTGAAATGACTGGTGAGCATGATAAGTACATAGATCTCTGTATTTTTGTTGCGATTGCTGTTTTGTCCAAATTTATTAAGTGCCAGCATCAGTCGTATGCTGTGAGTGTCCTGCTCTGTGCAGCTGCTACATACAACTAGCACGATGGTAAACCAGTTTCATTGTTGTGTTCCAGTCATAGCCTGCTAAAACAAGCACTGCTGAATTGGGACAATAGGTGAGAAGTGCAGACAATATTATAACTAATGTATGGCCAAAGTCCCTTGGGTCCAGCCATGAAAGATATGTTTATATCTTTCCAGATGTCCAAACCTAACTATTTTCTGATGTTCTAGCCACTGATCACTAGATGTTTAGCTAACAGCAGAATCAAATTAGATATTTTTTAAAAACTTTACAAACCAGCCTCTTTTTTGACAATAAATGAATAGTTATAGAATTCAGTTCTGTGTAAGTGACAAGGGACTGTACCTTGTTACCTCTTTTGGGAGCTGTCAGCCTTTGGCATTAGGGACATGTACAGAAGCAGAAATCTCCTGGTAGTGAAAGGAACAATTTTCATAGTGAAAATGAGCTTCAGGAAAGAAGGCCAGGAGAAATGTATCCTACTGGGGCCCAATTTTATTTTAACTTACAGCAGTTTTGCACTGGGTTAACTCTCTTAACGTAAAAGGAGTCACACCTGATTTACTTTGGTATAAATGAGATTACAATCAGGCTCTTGGTATCTGATCCATATGTCAGTAATATCATTATTACAAAATGCTCTGCAATCCTGCAATCTGACCTACATGTGCATACTTCTTAAACATAATTTAAGAGCCATACTAAACTGTTAGATGGGCACTGCTGAATGGGGTAGTGGTTATACATTTAAAAGCCCGATAGAAGCTTCCTCACTAAACTTCAGGGACAGAGATTAAATTTGGAGATACTTGTGCTTGACTACAAAAATGCAGAATTAAGCCCAGTGTGTGCAGTTCTAGTTTAATGGATAGCTACCTGTTTTGCTGGGACTCTGAGATGTGATGAGGTATAAATGATGAAGTTTGGTATCAGCAATTCGAGTCTTCCTTTTATAATTCCCATTCCATTAATATATGTACCTGACTAGCTAGAGTGAAAATTTTGCCTGAAGATTCACACAAGGTGGTTGTGCCCTGGGCCTTCCTAATTACTGATTTGCAACTGTGTGTCTCAGATGCTCAAAATAATGAACAATGTGAAACCAACATTTTTATGCTGCTGCATAGAAGGTATGTGGGGGGAAAATGACACAAATTCAAATACAAACAGCCACAATAACCCTGTGCTGAGAGGGGGATAGACAAGATGACCTAATAGGCCCTTTCCATTTGGAATGTGTATAATCCTAAAGAGGTACTGAATCAATTTCCTAAAATAGTGCCCTCATCATCAGCATCTTCCACTGATCTTTTATAAACAGGAGCGTTGCCATGCTAGCTAGACACCTTCATCTGTCTGTGAACATCTCCAGATTTGCCAATTTTTGGGAGCTTTTTTCCAGAGACACATCTCTAGAAAATCTAGAGATCTGGGGCCCACTGCACAATTTCAGGGTATTATAATGACGACTATCCTTATTTACTCAGGGCCTCCAAAGACTTGGGGTTTTAATAAATCAAGAAGTGTGTATGTTTATCCAGGAATACAGTGGCCCTGTGAGCTTCTATGCCCCTGTGAGCCTCTATGCCCCTTCTGCCTCTCCCCTCAAAAAAACAACAACAACAACAAAAAACTCTGTCATCCCCACAATCTTTCTTGGGGGAGACTTCTTATCCTGCTTTCAAGGGGAGGACAGCAGGGCCATTTACCTCTAGATTTTAGGAGGAGGAGGACAGGCTCTTTCCCCCCCTCCATACTGTCATTGTGCATCCTCACGTGTCTTGTGGCATGGGGGATGAATTATGTTATGCCTATGTTTTTCAGTGGTTATGCCTATGTTTTTCAGAGGCAAGGAGCTAACCCTTTCAAAGAGAAAGGATGACCTAGTGGTTGGGATGATAGCCTGAGATTCAATCCCTGCTCTGCCATAGACATCTTGTGTGACCTTGGCCAAGTCACTGAGTCTCTCAGTGCCTCAGTTCCCCATCTGTGTAATGAGGATAACAGTATTTCCCTATCTCACAAGGGTGTTTATGAGAGTGAATACATATAAAGATCATGAGGTGATCAGATACTACAGTGATGGGAGTCATTTAAGTATCTAAGATAGATATAAAAAAAACTGTTGCCAGTCCCATCTTCCCATCCCATAGTGGGAAGGACAGGAAGAAAGATCTGCTCCCAGCCTCCCAAACTGCTCAGGGGGTGATGGGAAGCCATGTCAATGGAGCTCTTCAGGAGAAGACCCAGTGCTGAAAACAAGTATTTGAGCCTTTGAGGTTGAGCTGAGGAATGGCTCTGTGAGGGAAGGCCAAAGAGGCTGGCTCTAGAATTTGCGATGTAGCTCTAGGAGTTCTAGCCTCCCTAAGGGGAATATACAGGGCCAAAAAACCCACCACCCCAACCCATGGCAGCAAGTCTCAGAGCCTGGGTCGCCTGATTCAGGCTCCCAGGACTTGCAATGCAAGGCTAAACATAGCAGTGTGGATGTTTGGGCTGAGCCTGGGCTATGAACCTGGGAAGGGTTGTGGAGCTCCAGCCACAGCATGTACACTTCTATTTTTAGCCCCATAGCATGAGCCTGAGTCAGTTGACCTGGGTTCTGAGACTTGCTGCCGCATGTTTTGTTTTCTGTGTAGACATACCCTAAGTCAATTCTGTCCTGACTGGCAAAGGGTTCACTGTTCTGTAAAGCAACTCTTATCAGGCGTGACAAACTCATTACGCCTAACATGCTGCTTTCATAGTATTTATCCAAAAAGGGATATCTGAGGTGTCTAATACAAGCTTGTGTCACACTGATCAGCATAATCATTGTGAGATGTCTGTACAATGATATTGAAAGAGTTATGTGCACATTCCCTGAAAATATGATCCTAAAAAGTCTTTATTATGACAGAGCTGACAAGAAGCTTTCTTCCAGACAAGAGGTAAGATGTGTATCTCTCTGTCACATGTAAATTAAGCATTGTAAACCAAATCTGCATATGGAATAAATGGGGATGGGAAGACACCAGAGACTTAATTACGAGGGGTTGTCATGTATCTGGGCGGCAAAAGACAATGAACTTTGGGGCTAGAAGTAGAACGCAAAAAGAACAACTGGTTTATCCTTCACTGAGGAAGCAGAAAGGACAGTGCTTTTTGCATTCATGAAAAGTGGATCCCAGCCATGTTGGTTACTGCGGTGAGGAGGTTGTTTTAGATAAGAAACTGCTTTAGATAAGGAGTTTAGCCTGTTAAAGTTAAGCTTAAACTCTAAGAATTATGTCATTACTATCTCTTAAAGCTGTATCTTTGATAAGAAACATGATTGTTTTCACTATAACTATATCTCAGTGCTGTGATTGTTATAAAGGATCTGATCCTGAGTTGTACCAGTTAACTTGTGTCTACATTGCTCCCTTGGGGACAGTGACCTGGAAGTTTCTGTGAGTGTCCAGCAACAGGGGCTGGATACTACACGGGGATGCTTTCAGAGGGGCTTGGGCAGTGGCGGATTAACCACTGGGCCAATGGGGCCTGTGCCCAGGGGCCCCCAGCCAATTGGGGGGCCCCTGGAAAAATGGGCGCTCCAGTGCCCCAACCCACTCTGTCCACCCAGCGCTCTTGCTGGGGAGCGGGTTTGGGGTGCAGTGGCTTACCCTGCTCCACCCAGCCAGTGCTCCAGCTGGTGAGCAGGGTCAGGGCGCAGGGGCTTGCCTTGCTCCACCCACCCGCCTGGCACTGTTGCTGGGGAGTGGGGTCGGGGTCCAGGGGCTTGCCCTGCTCTGCCTGCCTGGTGCTCCTGCTGGGAAGTGGGGTAAGCACCGCGCCCCAATCCCACTCACTGGCAGGAGCATGGGGGGTGGGGCAAGCCCCCGTGCCCCAATCCCATTTCCCTGGCAGGAGCGCTGGGGAGGGTAGGGGGGACTGCAGGCAGAAGAGGTGTGGAGGGGCCCCCACTTGCTCTGGCCCAGAGCCCCACAAACCCCTAATTCGCCTCTGGGCTCGGGAGCTGAGGTACAATTGCTAACCTGCAAGGCAAAGTAAGGGCTGGCAGAGTCCAGAGGAAATTGTTTGGGAGGCTAACAGGCTGGTGGTGTCAGGGAGCTGACACCCACTTAAACACCAGCAAGTCTCCCGCTCACTGGAAGCCAGGGCAGGGGGAACAGAGTAACTCACTGTTCTGGGCACCCTGAGAGAGCATCACAGTAATAATTACAGTTTAATTGATTCCTCGGGAAAAAGAAGTATGCATATGATTTGAATAATAATTGGAGTATGCTATTTGCCTTAAAGAATAGCAGTCTTGCTGGAGAGATTGCACGCTGACCATCTGCAGAGAGAGGGCATTCTATCGAATTACGTTTTAATGCAAACCAATCAATAAGTAGAGTTTGGATGGAAGTGTTTCTACACTGGTGCCTTCACTGCAGTCTGACATTAGCAGAGCTATTTAAATGATTTACAGCCTTGTATTAAGCCCAGTATCCATCTGTCATCCTGTCTGTAATTTAGTTCTTGCTACCAAGATGAAACATCTCTTCAAAATTCATCTTCGTTAGTGAATCAGAAATAGCTACATTTCCATTCAGCCTTTCATTCTTTTCTTCAGATTTTTCCTCCACTCGGAGTAAAATAATCAAGTGAAAACAATCATTTCAACCAATGGCTTCCTTGTCCTGGAAAGTCCATATAATCCAAGACCATGCAGTTGCCCTTCCTCTCCCCTCATTGTGATCTGGTCAGGAATATGATTTTACTAATGCTTTCTCTACAGTATGTGGATGTTTCTGCACTCCCAGCTTTAGTATTGAAACATTAATGGTGAATGGGAAATGGCTTTTGCTGTACAGTAGTTCTCTAGTTAGCAAAAAATTACATTGCTTACTCAGGAACCAACATGACCTTATATCAGCTGTACAGCTCTGGATTCTGGCTTTGATCTTACTCCTGTTGCAAAATAAGCTTTGCCCTTCTGTCTGTATACCTGTCACAACAATGGAGGGGCTGTGCATACATAGCAGGGTTTTGTCGCTAGGAATGGACAAAGAATTAGCTTTGTTGGGGAGAAAAATGTGTCCCCTCCTCTCACATCCTACTTTCTAGCCACATTCTTTTCCTTTGTCCTTCACCAGTCACTGCCCCACCAAGCAGTCATCCCCTTTGTGCTCTTCTTCAAGAACCCTCATCCTTCCAGTGCCATCCTTCATATCCCCCAGCCAGTTAGACAGCCACCTGCTCCGTGCTCCCTTCATCTCTCCATTTCCTTTCTCCCAGTCCAGCTTTTGAAAACACTGATGTAAGGGATTTGCCTAAGCTCACCCAATGAATCTGGATCAGACCCAGGAACATAACCCAAATCTCCTGCCTCCTAGTCCCATAGGAGCTGGAACTAGGGGTGCTGCCGCACCCCCTGGCTTGAAGTGGTTTCCATCATATACAGGGTTTACAGTTTAGTTCAATAACTCTCAGCACCCCCATTATACAAATTGTTGCAGTGCCCCTGCCTAGTCCTAGCTTTAGTTATTCGGCCAAGATTCCTTAACGTTTAGCTCTACTATCCGGAATGGGAACAGAATAATGCCACCGCTGCAAAGTCAAACCCATAGAATCTGAGGGTGAAATCCCGCTCCAGTGACTTTAGTGGTAAAACTCCCATTGACTTCAATGAGGCCAGGATTTCATCCCTTGTCTTTATTGTGATATAACTGTCAATAGACTCTCTTTCCTAGGCGCATTCCTTGTGAGATCTATTCCTGTGTAAGATCAGTGTTATCCTCCGCTTTGGCATTAACACTTTAGTAGGCAAAGCACTGGTTTCTCAGAATAAGCTCATGAAAAAGAAACAATAGTTGTGGACAGGCAGAGCCCCTATCCCATCCTCAGTAGAGCACCCAGACCCTTTATTAATAAATAAACTCACTCCCTTACTGGGTTTGGCTTTGCTGGTAATGCAAAAACACTAGCACACACAATATGAGCCTCATCTTCTGAGACAGTGTGGCCCACTGGATTGGACTCAGGAGACCTGCATTCTATTCCCAGCTCTGCCATTGGCCTGCCAAGTGACATTGGGCCAGACAGTCCCCTCTGTGCCTCAGTTTCCCTGTCTTTTGTAAAATGCCTTGCGATCTATTGATGAAAAGTGCTATATAACAGCTAGGTATTATTTTCTTAAATTTCTTCCTTGAGCCTGCTTGTTGTTAAGATTCTCCTCTACTTCTGTCCTAGCTTCTTAGTTCCCACTCCCAGCTCCCTTGTATGCAGGAGTAACAAGCAGCACCTGCCACAATGAGTCAGCAGAACTTCAGAAGCTTTATTTCCAACACCTAGTGACAGGGTGGGTGGACAACAGAGCCCTACCACTTTGTTACGCTATGTGATAGTGATAATGTTAATCAACTGGTCTGCTGTGGTGGCAAATTGCTCCTGACATACTCTCTGAAGACCTGTCTGAAGGGTATGGTCCATGTAGACAACCATTGCCAGGAAGGGAGAAACAGGAGGAAGAACAGGACCTGGAAGAAAAGGGTGAGCAATATGAACCAAAGTCTGGATGGTTTGCTCTAAAAGGCATAAACTCAATAGCACAAGGAACAAATAACTGGGTGGGTGGTGTGGGGCAGTGTGTGTTCAGGAGGTTTTTGGAAAATATTAGAGATGGGCACAAGCCATTATCCTGGGGGTGCACAATCCCAGATGATGGTGGTGGTTTATTCTAGAACTGAACTTCATAATTCACCCCATTCGTATAAGGGCTAACCCCTGGTTCTGAGTACTCCCAAACTTAGCAGGTCAGGCCTTTCTCTAGGAAATATAGACAATGAAATGAGAGAGTGCTGTGAAATCCTGCCTTACTGTTCTACTAGTGAAATGTGTAGAAAATGAGACAATGCCTAGTTTTCTAGAAGGATGAAGGAACTCATTTTATACTAGGGTAAATCCAGAGTAACTCTACTGATTACATTGGAATTACTCTGGCTTTACATTAGTGTAAATGAGTTTAGCACCTGTTCCAATGGGAATACTCAAGTGAGCAAGGATTGTAATATTGAATATTTAGTAACATGAGGAATGTAAGCTTTCATCTTCCAAAGGGTGATTAATAAATAGCAGTGGGAAAGAGATTTTAAAAATTCAAATACATTGGTAACTCATTCCCCATGCAGAGATTCTCATAATGAAAGGCTTTTAGTCTGCAATTTGTATTAATTTCTGAGCAAGATAGATTATTACACTTTGTAATATTCACTTGTTTGCTGTGTTGTATTAGTTGCTAAAAACAACCTTCCCTCCAACGTTGCTTTATGCCCACTGTTCCTTTGCACAAAATGGCAATGTTCTTGCCTCTGCCTGAAATGTTAAACTTTGTTTGTTTGTCTGGTAGCAATATGTTCTGAACAATAAAGACACTTGAGTTGTGAGCTATAGGTTGCCATTTTGATCATATGGGTCAGTGAAACCAGATTGTGATCTTGTACTCTTACTTTTATCTTCACTTTTGCAGATTGCATTTTTATCAATAGCATCAGTAGACAGTGCTGGGACATCACAACAAGAAGTAACATTGTGACTATAATGACAACATTGAGAATATGTTAATAGCAGTCCAAATTAGCTTGTCAAGAATCATGGAAATTCATTAGTGATATGCAAACCCTATTAGGTCAGAGTGCAGGATCGTTCCTAACAATATATGTAGGGAGCGGGGGGGAAGTTCCTTATATCTCCTTGTCAAGTGCTGGAAATGGGCCATTTTCATTACCACCACAAAGACTTATTTTTCTCTCCTGCTGACAACTGATCACTCTCCTTATAATGTGTATGGTAACATCCATTGTTTCATATATGTATGTATATATATCTTCCTTCTGTATTTTCCACTACATGCATCCGATGAAGTGAGCTGTAGCCCACGAAAGCTTATGCTACAATAAATTTGTTAGTCTCTAAGGTGCCACAAGTACTCCTATTCTTTTTGCGGATACAGACTAACACGGCTATTACTCTGAAACCTGTCGGAAAGAAGTGTGTTCTTTGACATTTCTGACACATTGCACTGGGTTATACTGGGTAACCTCCTGCAAGCTCTGTTGTTGTGTTTGTACCATACGCTGTAACAGTGCAACAGGACAAGATACATCTTAATGTAACAGGGATTACAATAAATTACAGCACAAGCCTGGTTCCTTCTGTTTCAGTCTGCAAGTGCTCTTATCTCTTTGATCTTTCATATTTGTCCAGGTTAAAAAGCCCACACAGTTAATAACATTTTTAGTTTTCTGAAAACTAAAGCACTAGATGGATGGAAAAATTTTTACCCTGTGCCATCTGCAAAATCCACCTTTAACCTGTGTTCTAGGATGCGGGGCTACAGTGTAGATCTGTGGATAGGCCTGGGGTTGGGAGCCAGGAGACTTGGATTCTATTCCTGGCTCTGCTGCTGTCTTATCATGAGCAACTCCTATAGACCAAGATCCACAAAAATGCTTAGGTTCCTCACTTCCTGAACTGATTTCAATGAAAGTGAGGATCCGAAATGCCTTTGTGGATCTGGGCCACAGAGTTATTAACATCCCAAATCAGAGTAGTGGGCCATCTAATCCAGTATCCTGTCCCTGAGAGTGGTCAGTATTAGATGCTTTAGAGTAAGATGCAAGAGACCCTGGAAAGACTCAAAACAACATCCTTTGTCTCCACTTAATCTATGAATCCAGAGACAAGACAAACCTGGGTGTCCTGCTTATCCATAAATCACCAGGGACCAAAGGCACCCCAGAGGAGCTGACAGAGACATTGCCTGACATGGTGATGTACGGTATTTCACAAGGCTCACCATCTTGGGAGACATCTTCATCCACATGGGCAATGCCTCTTGTAGGATAGCTGCAAACCTTCTCACAGGTGATATCCAGACTCACATATATATCAGCCATACCCTGGCCTGGATCCTCAGGCTGGTTGTGTATATAAAATTGCAATAACCTTCTTTTATTCTAGTCAGACCCACTGGAAAGTCAGAATCCTTTCCACTGCAAATCAAGAAGAAACCACCACTGTGAATTTGCAGTTGACCCTTTGGCATCATTGTTCATAGATTTGTAAATAATGAAGCCAGAAGGGGTCACTATGATCATCTGAGCTGACCTCCTACATAACATAGGCTGTAGAACTTCACTCAGTAATTTCTGCAGTGCAAGGACTTATTCTTCCTACTCCATTAGTGAATACTGTTGAACATAAGAACTGCCATACTGGGTCAGACCAAAGGTCCATCTAGCTCAGTATCTTGTCTTCCTACAGTGGCCAATGCCAGGTGCCCCAGAGGGAATGAACAGAACAGGTAATCATCAAGTGATCCATCCCTTGTCGCCCATTCCCAGCTTCTGGCAAACAGTGGCTAGGGACATCATCACTGCCCATCCTGGCTAATAGCCATTGATGGACCTATCCTCCATGAACTTATCTAGTTCTTTTTTTAACCCTGTTGTAGTCTTGGCCTTCACAACATCCTCTGGCAAAGAGTTCCACAGGTTGACTGTGCGTTGTGTGAAGAAATACTTCCTTTTGTTTGTTTTAAACCTGCTGCCTATTAATTTCATTTGGTGACCCCTAGTTCTTGTGTTATGAGAAGGAGTAAATAACACTTCCTTATTTACTTTCTCCATACCAGTCATGATTTTATAGACCTCTATCATATCCCCCCTTAGTCATCTCTTTTCCAAGCTGAAAAGTCCCAGTCTTATTAATCTCTGCTCATAATTTTTGTTGCTCTTTTCTGAACCTTTTCCAATTCTAATATATCTTTTTTGAGATGAGGCGACCACATCTGCACGCAGAACTCAAGATGTGGGTGTACCATGGATTTATATAAAGGCAATATGATATTTTCTGTCTTATTATCTATCCCTTTCTTAATGTTTCCCAACATTCTGTTTGCTTTTTTAACTGCCGCTGCACATTGAGTGGATGTTTTCAGAGAACTATCCACAATGACTCCAAGATCTCTTTCTTGAGTGGAACAGCTAATTTAGACCCCATCATTTTATATATTTTCCAATGTGCATTACTTTGCGTTTATCAACATTGAATTTCATCTGCCATTTTGTTGCCCAATTTTGAGAGATCCTTTTGTATCTCTTCGCAGTCTGCCTGGGACTTAACTATCTTGAGTAGTTTTGTATCATCTGCAGATTTTGCCACCTCACTGTTTACCCCTTTTTCCTGATCATTTATGAATGTGTTGAATAGGACTGGTCCCAGTACAGACCCCTGAGGGACACCACTAATTACCTCTCTCCATTCTGAAAACTGACTCTTTATTCCTACCCTTTGTTTCCTATCTTTTAATCAGTTACCAATCCATGAGAGGACCTTCCCTCTTATCCCATGACAGCTTACTTTGCTTAAGAGTCTTTGGTGAGGGACCTTGTCAAAGTCTTTCTGAAAATCTAGTACAGTATATCCACTGGATTTCCCTTTGTCCACATACTTGTCGACCCCCTCAGAGAATTCTAGTAGATTGGTGAGAGATGATTTCCTTTTACAAAAACCATGTTGACTCTTCCTCAACAAAATATGTTCATCTATGTGTCTGACAATTTTGTTCTTTTCTATAGTTTCAATCAGTTTACCCGGTACTGAAGTCAGGCTTACTGGCCTGTAATTGTTGGGATCATCTCTGGAGCCCTTTTTAAAAATCCCAACAGCTTGTGCTTGTTGGCAGTCTCTGCAGAGGCCAAGGAATTAATGGCTCCAAAGAATGTGTTACCCTCTCACCCTTCACCATCCATATAGGGTTGAGTCCCACTGGTTTGACAGATTAGGGAGATAAACAGGTGAACAGAGAAGCTTAATTTCCAAGAGTGTCAATTTGCTTTAAAGTCAAAGCTGGTAACCTTGCTTCCTATCAACCAGCTCCAATTAAATGCCTTTTGGTAGGAACTTCCATTTGAGTAACTTTTAGTATGAGAGACAACCACAGTATTTCAAATGGAATAATGTATCCGTTTTTTTTTAATCAGGAGAAAAACTGAACTGGCAAAAAAAATTCTAGGAGAAAAAATATAATTTAATCCGAATAAAATCTTCCATATAAATTTAGTATTATTTCTTTTTCTTGTGAGATGTGATTGGGATAGTTTCATTTGAAGATTATGCAAGTGGTGAATTAAATAGATCCAGGCAATGCAAATATATTTACTATTGTCCAGGAATGTGTATAATAACATAAATCTACATAGGAATAATGGCTGAACTACTGCAAGAGCTGCGAGGCTAGAGGTTTGGGATTACAGGGATTACAGGTTGGGATTATTTAAAGTATCCTTTGACGTCGGTGGTTTGTAGTTAAAGAAATGAAGACAACAGAATTAATCATATTTTTTTTAAATATAGTTTGCTTGCTTATAATAATGTATTTCAACATGTGACATCGCAGCTTTTGTATTAGAGTAAGAAAGAGGCATTTGATGGCTATGCATAAAGATAACTAAAAGGTACAGGATCTTCGATAGCAGTCCTTATTCAGGAGGTTTTTCCCATCGAACTGAATGGATGTATAGCTTTGGTAAGGACTATAGAAGCAGATTCACATTTTTAATGGAAGAAATCCTTGGTTGAGATGAAGTGATTCTATCCTTCCTCATACATATTAATTAAAAGAGTCTTTAATTAATATGTATAAGTACTGCACATATTCTATTTTATAGCATATTTTCACATGACCCATTTTTTTCATTACTCTCCATATCTGTATGGGTTCGTACAGTGTGAAAATCTTAGCGCAAAATTTAAGCTGAAAATAAAACCTACACAAGCAAGTGTCTTGACCTGCAGAAAACCTTTTCATCTGAGCTCCATGGAAAACTCAGCATGTACCTGCCTCACTTAGTGGCATTTAACTGAACCTATACAGCCCTGGCACACATTTGTGTGAAAAGGGCACATGGCCATGGAAAAACATACTCCCCCTTTTTCAGCAGATGATGATTGCATACCATATTCCATTCAGAACAGATCAAGGTCTTCTGTATATACAAATATTGGGTTACACAATATGCCCATAGAGACTACTGAAAATGGAAGCAATAGGAATGTGAAATAATGAAATTCTATGCTGCAATCTTAACTCATATGAGTAATCTTTGTTTATGCAATTAGTCTAATTGAAATCTGCTCATGTACAGATCTTCAATGCAAGGAGGTGATGCAGGACTGGGCTCTGGCCCTGTAAGGTACTTACTCTGTCATAATAATATGTAACTGTAGAAAATGGACAACAACATTAGGGTGACCAGACAGCAAGTGTGAAAAATCAGGATGGGGGTGGGGAGTAATAGGAGCCTATATAAGAAAAAGACCCAAAAATTGGGACTGTCCCTATAAAATCGGGACATCTGGTCACCCTAAACAACATTGAATTCTAATTTTTAAGAAATGTGTTTCTACCCAAGTGCACAGAAAATACATGATCATAGAAGTGTAGGACTGGAAGGGATCTCAGTAGGCCATCTAGTCCAGTCCCCTGCACTCATGGCAGCACTAAGTAATAACTAGACCATTCCTGACATGTGTTTGTCTAACCTGTTCTTAAAAACCTCTAATGACAGAGAGTCCACAATCTCCCTAGGCAATTTGTTGTAGTGCTTATTTACCCTGACAGTTAGGAAGTTTTTCCAAATGTCCAACCTAAACCTTCCTTCCCATTGGAGGGGGGGAAAACCAATCTGATCACTGTTTGCTGATTAAATATATTTAGCCTCGGGGGTGGCATCCTGATGCCACTGAAATCAAATGCAAAACTCCCATTGACTTAAATGGGGCCAGGATTTCATGCATGACATGCTATTGCAAACAAATTGGAGATCTGTTTTGTGCTGACCTGTTAGTTCTTCTGTGCTGCTGTGCTCTCAACAAGATTATTTAGGGATTATGATTCCATTGTCTTTCCCCAAAAGGTAGCTAAAATGAGTAGCACTAAGCAACACATTCCCCAATTCATTGTTCATACGGTGTATATCACAGAACCAACGTTGCTTTCATCTGGAGATGGGTCTCAGATGCCAAGTTTGGATCTGGATCTGAATTGTTTTGGATTTGATGTTTTGAACTCTGCTTTAATAATAGAAAACATGTCCTTCTGAACGGAGTTGCTCCTGTAACTAAAATCAAAATGAAGGCAGGCCATCTTCTCTTGATCCCCCAAAGCAAGAATCCAGTAACATTTTTACCATGAGCTACATCCTTTCATCATCTCCCTGAAGTGCCTAAGGAATTCAGCCAAGATTCACCCTCAGACTTCCCTGCTGCTTTGGAGAGAGAGGTTTTCCTGCAATGAACATCCTTCCCCCAAGATCCCTGCTGCTCTGGGGAGAAGAGGGACAGTTTCAGGATGTGAGCTTCCTACGTGAGGATCTCTGCTGTTCCTGGGGGAATGGAGAGAATTAGGTATAAGCTTCTTCTTTTGAGAATCGCTGTTGCTCTGGGAGAAATAAGGCCTTGAGTAATCTCTCCCTGAGGATCCCTGCTGTAGCATAGTCTAGTGGCTTATGATACCGAATGTATAGCTTGTTTCTATACATATAGCAGTATTAGACCAAAGTCATATCCACTTATCAGCATGGGTAATGTGGCGAGACTTCAGTGTATCTAATCAGTAGCAGGCTGCATGCTCTAAAGAGCCTAATTTTAGTCTGTTAAGGAGCATACTGTGGTAAATTCCACTTATCACACTGCTCAGGTAGGTTGTAACTCAGGGTGTCTGGACTTTCATAGCAATAAACCAGGACACAGTTTAGGAGAGGCTTAGGAAGGTGTGTATGAAAGGGTTTGGCTAACTAGGGTGACAGAGCCGGAGAAGGGTGCCCACTCCTCCTACAGCTGGGTGAAAAATTTCAAATTTTGAATATTTTTGACAAGAAGCCATTTTTTGTGCCACAAATGATCCCACTTTTTTACTAGCTCTACTTTTGCAGCCAAGCAACACCCACCTCTTCCTCCAAGTCATTCTCACAACCCTTAGCCCCCACTCTTTTTGGAATAAGAACTGTGATAGGTTTCAGCTAGAAAGCAGAATAGAAGGATTATAGATTTCACCCCTCTGTGTCTCCTTCTATGTTCTCCCAGACTCAGTTCTGTATGTATTTTCTGTCCTGAATTTGAAGTCTCAGATCCTTTTCTTTTAGAGATCTCCCCTGTTTAGAGTCCCATCTTCCCATCTCCCCAAATTTCCTGCTCTTCTCCTTTGGTTTCTATACTCTCCTCCTGGGTTTTCTCTTCTTATACTTTCTATGCTGCTTCGTCTTCTTTTCCCTTTCTCTACATTTCCACTCTGCTTCTTCCTTTTCCCTTTCTTCTCATCCTTTGATCTCCTCTCTCATTCCTCTTTCTTCCCTAGCTCTCACTTGCCTATCTCCCCTTCACTCTTTATGTGCCCCTCATCTGTTGCACATTCACTTTCAGACTTTTGTTTTCTTCACTTCTCCTCTCATCAGAAGCAGGTTCTCTTTTGTCCCTCTGTGCCTTGCCACAACGTGGTGTTCATCGCTTGTGCAGGGAAGGTGAGGAGAAACATAGATGATGGCACAAGCTGAGTCAAGAGCCACCTGCATACGGTGACTTAGAGGCTGTTCTAACTTCTGGCAGCCTTACTGGCTGTATAGGTATGAATTCTGATACAATCTTTGATTATGTGATTACAAACTCTTTGTTTCACAGGACCCCTGCCTTGTTAGGACGGGACCCCTGAAATAGGCAGAAGGTTGCAAGAAGGGAAATAATTTTGTTTTGTGTATAAGGCGTTTTACTATGACCCTGAAGAACTATGCTCTATTCCTGCCTCTGCCACAGCCTCCCTATGTGATGACAGGAAAGATGTTGGGCTGAATTAAGGTTGCATAGGGCACCCTTTTAGTGTATCTTGAAAAGAACTATCTCTATTTAGAATGATGTAGATTTCCTCCAATATCTGGAAGCACTGATTAAAATCCTAAGGCTGAACACTGAGCTCTCCTGTTCAACCAGATGCGTCACATGCAAAATGTATTCAATACAAAGTAAGGAGCAATCCGTCAGAGGGCACTTAGCCCTTTGGATAGTATTTTTCCCTCTGGTATTGTTAAGGCTTGGGGAGATCATCACCTAACACTCTTTACGGTGGCGGTAGATAAAAGACAAGATCATCATGACCTGGTCTTATCATCTCCTGTTTGCACAGAGGGTTAATATGGATCAGTAATAAAAGCATCAGTCTGAAAAATTAATAATTGAAAAAGTGCTGGTCAGAACTGAATAATCATTAGTCTTGTATGTCTAATTTCCTTTTTCTCCCACCCTTCTTCAAGATGAGCCCTCCTGCCTTGCTAGCCCCACCAGAAATCTCACCATGACCAGCAATAGAAGTCACCCTGAGCAGGCACAAATCCTTACTCCCCATGCTCACTTGCTAGCCTAAACTTCAACACAGAGTCAGTCTGGGCTCTGTACCAGGAAATCCTTGCCATACACTCAATTGCAGCTCTGAGTTGCCTGCTTCCTCTCTAGATCCTGTGCCCTTGAAGGCAAAGCTCCCAGATCAGGATGTCTATACATGAGGGAGCAGGAAGAGAGACCTGCCAGCAAGGGTGGGCACTAGGAGTCCAAGTGCAGATCAAGGAAAAGGGGGGCTCTTTCCTGGCAGGGAGAGAATGGGGTCTGTTGGGGCGTATTTTAGGCAGGAGTCTACACCTGGCCTTGCTTCCCAGCTGCCTCCTTTCTCTTCACAGTCCCCCTTGGATAATTACATTCTGGCTACCTATAATACCCCTGTGGTTTCATGGGAGATGGTATTTTTCTCTTCTTGTCCTAAATTGTTATGTAGTGTAACTGTGTGCTGGGGCAGTGTTGTCATGTTTTACCCCACAGGTAGCTACACTCCAGTAATGGGTGAAAAGCTTGTAGCTTGTAAAGCCCATTGAGATGCTCCTGGCTGAAAGGCACTATAAAATGCAAGGTTCAAATCACCTCAAAATGCTCCAAAAAGCATGTAACAAAATTAAAATATGTATACAAAAGGGGACACACATCCGGCAAACCACCCCCCCATGAAAACGGTGTAACAACCACTAGTGAGCATCCATCAAATGGTGGAATCCCCTGCTGCACAACATACCCATAGAAGGACAAGAGGATGAGAACTAAAGTGTTGTAAAGCCACAATTAACATGGCTGCAAGTAAAAACCTCCATCCCCTACAAGAAGAAGTCACTTTGGGAGGACACTTGGTCATACAGAGTAATACACCTGGAAGCAATGGAGCAGAAGAGCAGCAGTGGTGTTCAAACGGTGAAGGCAAAACCCTAAATTCAGCATATGGGACTGAAGATGGGAAAGGACCATCAATTTGTTTAACTGCACACCATTATGCTATGGGTCATAGTGGACCTCTGCAAGTAACTCTCAGTGAACAGTTATATAGCCCCCTCCCCGCCCACCCCATGTCAGATGAAACAAGTAAGACACAGACACTCATGTGAAAGAAGAAATCAGCTTTAATTATGCTGTTCCATGGCAATAATCTCATTGCACATAGGCTGCATACAAATATACCAGCGATGGCAAAGACATGAATAATAGAATGAAAAATAAACATATCTATGTAAGCAGGGAAAATATCCTAGATGTTATTGAGTGATGATGAGCCATTCAGTCAGTCCAGCAAATACATGTAAGTATTTTTGAGGTGAAGAGCAGAGGTACTCAGCTAGCTTCTTGCCTTCAACTGGGCATGCACATTACACATAGGTTGCACACAGATATGGATAAATCACCAAGGATAAGTACAAAAGAATACCAGAAGTCAGAAAGGCTAAGACACAAAATGAGTTACACCTAGCCAGGGACATAAAAGTCAATAAGAAGAGATTTTATAAATACATTAGGATCACGAGAAAGACAAAGGAAAGTGTCAGTCCACTACTTAGTGGAGAGGAAGGAGAACTAACAAGAGATGACATCAAGAAGGCTGAGGTGTGTAATGCCTATTGTGCTTCAGTCTTCCACAGAAAAGTTAACTGTGACCAAATGCTTAACACAATTAATATTAACAACAACAACAACAACAACAGGGAAGGAACATAAAAACCAGAACAGGGGAAAAACTGGTCAAATTGTATTTAGGTAAGTGAGATGTATTCAAGTGAGTAGGACTTGACGAAGTTTACCCTAGGGAACTTAAGGAATTAGCTGTAGCAATCGCAGAAGCATTAGCAATTATCTGTGCAAATTCATGGGAGATGGTGATGTCCCAGAGGACTGGAAAAATGCAAACATATTATGTATCTTTAAAAGGGGGAGCAAAGAGGACTCAGGGAATTAGAGATCAGCTAGCTTACCTTCGATATCTAGAAAGATACAGGAACACGTTAGTAAACAATCAATCTGCAAACACCTAGAGGATAAAAGAGTTATAAATTTTAGCCAACATGGATTTGTGGAGAACAAATCATGCCAAACCAAGCTAATTTCTTTCTTTGACATGGTTAGTGCCCTAGCGCATAGGAAGGAAGCAGCAGAAAGGATATATCTTGATTTTAGTAAGGATTTTGACACAATCCCATGAAATGTTCTCACAAGCAAACTAGGGAAGTATGGTCTAGATGAAACTTTTATAAAGTAGGTCCACAACTGCTGGAAAGACTGTACTCAAAGAGTAGTTATCAATGGACAGACTGGGGGATGGATCTAGTGCAGAGGTGGGCAAACTACGGCCCGCGGGCCACATCTGGCCCACGGGACCCTCCTGCCCGTCCCCTGGGCTCCTGGCCCGGGAGGCTAGCCCCCGGCCCCTCCCCTGCTGTTCCCCCTCCCCCGCAGCCTCAGCTCGCTTCACCGCCGGCGTGATTCTCTGGGTGGCGGGGCTGCGCGCTCCTGCCAGGCAGCGCAGCTGCAGAGCCGCAGCCTGACTCGGTGCTCTGTGCTGCGCGGTGGTGTGGGTGGCTCCAGCCGGGCGGCGCAACTGCCTGACCTGGTGCTCTTGGTGGCGCGGCTGTAGCACCGCCAGCCACCAGTGCTCCAGGCAGCACGGTAAGGGGGCAGGGAGCGGGGGTGGGGGGTTGGATAGGGGGCAGGAGAGTTCGGGGGGGGTAGTCAGGGAACAGGGGGGTGGATAGGGGCAGTCAGAGGGTGGGGAACAGAGGGGTTGAATGGGGGCAGGCATCCCAGGGGGGCAGTCAGGAAAGAGGGGGGGGGGGTTGGATGGGGTGGCAGGGGCCAGTCAGGGGCAGGGGTATTAGTATTTGCACAACTACCAACCTGATCTGCTGGCACAAAATTTGCAAGTCCAGAGAAGGGAGTNTTCACCGCCGGCGTGATTCTCTGGGCGGCGGGGCTGCGCGCTCCTGCCAGGCAGCGCAGCTGCAGAGCCGCAGCCTGACTCGGTGCTCTGTGCTGCGCGGTGGTGTGGGTGGCTCCAGCCGGGCGGCGCAACTGCCTGACCTGGTGCTCTTGGTGGCGCGGCTGTAGCACCGCCAGCCACCAGTGCTCCAGGCAGCACGGTAAGGGGGCAGGGAGCGGGGGTGGGGGGTTGGATAGGGGGCAGGAGAGTTCGGGGGGGGTAGTCAGGGAACAGGGGGGTGGATAGGGGCAGTCAGAGGGTGGGGAACAGAGGGGTTGAATGGGGGCAGGCATCCCAGGGGGGCAGTCAGGAAAGAGGGGGGGGGGGTTGGATGGGGTGGCAGGGGCCAGTCAGGGGCAGGGGTATTAGTATTTGCACAACTACCAACCTGATCTGCTGGCACAAAATTTGCAAGTCCAGAGAAGGGAGTTTAGGACTCAACCCTTTGGAATTTTACCCCAAAGTACCGGAATGGCCTATTCCATTGAATTAGGGGAGGAGTACAGGAGAAAAAACAATTAGGTCAATTATAGACTAAATATAACCTCACAGGCAAATATGGTCTCCCAGTATTTACAAATATGCTAGTGATTATCTGAAATGATCAGCCTTATACCTCCCTTCCACCCTTGCCCCTTAAAAATCTGCTTAATTCGAACTGGCAAAATATCAATGGAAGCAGTATTGCTTGACAGGTTTGTTTTCTTGGCATCCAGAACACTGCAGGAATCCAACCTTGCTAAAACAGACCCAAATGATACTGTGAGATACTGCAGCTATCCCCATAAAAGATGTGAACCTTTACTCTCTTACAAGATCAATAACTACATCGTCTAAGTACAGACTACCTTATTAGTGTGATCCATAATTGATATTATAACCTACCTTGAGCTGCAAATGTTTGGCCAAAGAACTTCAGATAAATACTAGTGATGTAAGCTTGATATAGGTATAATGAAACACATCTTCAGGGACCATTCCAGTCTCAGGACTTTTTGGAAGGAGATATGTAATTTCTTTTTTACATGCAGGATAATAAAAAGAACTTTGTGATGAACCTACCCCTTTCCTCGCTCACTTGTCCAGATTGGAGAGGGGTCAAGGTGGCCACACAGAGCAAGTGAGAGAGTTTCCCTCTCCTTGGGACCACACTGAATTTCCCTCCGCAGATTTGGTCTCCTCTGCACCATACAGGAGGGGAAGCAACTGATCTGTAGTGGCCGGTGTCATCTTCATCATCAGTTAATATGATCTCACAGTGGGTAGAATGTACGGTTAAATGGAAATGATGGTTCCCTGCTGCTGTTATTACAAATGAAAAGCCCACTCATCTTGAAGTCAGCTGGGCAGCTACTATCCCCGCACCCCTTTTCCCAGGATTCCTAAAGCTCCCTCATGTACCACATTTTCAAGTTTCTCAACAGATACAGCAAAGCTCTTTGCCATCTCAACCATGTCAGGCACAATGACTTCTCAAACAGTTCTTTGCTGCCATCTCTAAGAGATTAATTTATTTGCTCATATAGTCAATCAAGTTTAGGCTGTTGCTGGGTATCAAAATACAACCTCAATGTTTTCATTATCAATCTCTCATAGATGAACTTTATTTTGTGTCCCTGATCAAAGTTTCAACATGCTGAAAAAAACAGAGGCTTTCCATAAAGATGTCCTCACAGTGTGTGAATAACATACTCGGGTCCAGATTCTTAAGGGTATTTAGGTGCTGTCAGGGGGCCCATTCACCGCAGGTGGTGCCTCCTCCTGGCCACTCTTGGGATTAGCTCTTTCCAGATCCAAAGCCCCCTTCTGCTGCTCGCTGCACACCCTGCTGCTGCTCTCTCTCTCACCCTCTGAGACTTAGGGTGCTCCGTCTTTGTGACTTGGCTCTCCAGACAGATCACTATGCATGTCTACCCTGTCCGGGGTATCAAAGTCTTTCCTTACCAGCAGTCTTAGGCAGTCTTCTCATTCACTGCCCCTATGGTACCACTTCCCCAGTGGCTGGTAGGGAACCCAGGCCCACCCTCTACTCTGGGTTCCAGCTCAGGACCCTCTAATCAACAGCCAAGGTCTGTTCCATCCTGGACCTTACTGCCTTTTCCCTGAGCCTTTCCTTACCTTCTGGCTCTCCCCCCTTCTCTGGGTTCTCCAGTCCCAAAACTCCCTTCTCCCAGAGTTACTGTGGGCCACTTGCCTTTTTAGCCCCAAACACACCTCCCTTGTCCCAGGGAATGACTGCAGCTTACTTCACTGCAGCCTCTCTCTGCTATCAGCTTCCTGGCATTATAGAAGCCCTGCCTATTCCTGCATAGGTGAGCTTCCCCTAATTAAAGCTTTTCTCTCAGCCTTAATTCTTCCACTCAAGACTGCAATCACCAGGGGTGCAGGAACCTGCTACCCTGCACTTGCCGCAGCCGGGTTCTCAGGTAATCTCTTTCTTGTTTTAGGTCCCTGACAATTACTCGCAGCCTGCCCTGTTCCTCCATTGCATCTCTGAAGTTTTCTTTATGAAACTCCCTATCCTGAGTTTGTTCAGCAGCTACCAGCTTCTCCTGCAACTGCTTCATGTGCTCCACCTGATCCCCCAGCACCCTCACTCCCAGGGTCTCAGTCCCCCAACTCACTTTGTAGTTCTTTTAGTCCCGAATCTTTCAACTTCCTCTCTCCTCTCCTGCTTCTTCTCATGTTCCGGTTTTACCACCCCCTTGGCTTTCTCTGCCACTTCAGTGGTCTTGCTACAGGCCTCTGTTTCTTCATGACTCTTTTCCCTTGGAACCTTGCCCTTGTCTTCCCTGCTCCTCTTTTTCCTGTGGGAACAATGTCTCTTTATATGTCCTCTTTCCCCATGCCCCCAAACAGATCCCCTTCTTACCTAATCTTCTATTGGGTGGGATTCTCCTAGGCTTTACATCAGTCCTTACTTCCTGTCAAGGTTCCTTATTGCCATAGAAGTAGGGACAGTCCCTCTACAGTTGCCCCTGCTGCCCACAGGCACAACATACCTTGGCTGGGCCTCTGTCCTACTAATCCTGGAACCCCCCTCTGTTCCTGGCCCTTATGGCTTCTCCTACTTTCTTTTCGCAATATTGCTGTTGCTCAGCTACCTTCATTAAATAGTACTGCAGGTGTACTTGAATTTCCCACAGTCTCTGCTGGTTTTCCAGCACCTGCTTCATAATGGCATGGATCCGCCCTTGTTCTTTATCTGCTCCCCTCAACAGGAGTGGCAACTCTGAAGTCCATCTCAGGAGGGAGTGACTTCCCTCTGCAAAGCAGGCTTCCACCGTAGGCACCTCCATGCTTTCTTCCTTTTTTGGCATCTCCTACTACCATGCCTCTTACTCCCCTTGCATCAGGGTTTGACCTTCTTACACAGTCTCTGTCACAGTCCTCTTACATCAAAGGTGACCGAGTGCTGGCTTTTTCCACCATGTTGTCATGGGGTCCACTCATTCCAGGTCGTGCCTCTTCCTGGCCGCTTTGGAGATTAGCTCTTTCCAGATGCAAGGTCCCCTTCTGCTGCTTGCTGCACATCTTGGTGCAAGAAATCCCATAATGGAGAATTATGGACTAAAGTGCCCATGCTGGATGTTTCTTTGGAAGCCCAGGCAGTTAATGGTTGGCTTATATCCTGAAGCATAAGGGTTTATATCCCCTATATATATTTATCCTATATAATACAGCTAAATTGATAAATTGGCATTTAAAATTTGCTGGATTAAGCTATACTTCCATCAGTAAATTGAAGCAGCACTTGGATAATATTATGATGGGGGGAAAATGTCTACACTGTCTACACTGTCAAGTCTACACTGGCAAGTTTCTGCGCAGTAAAGCAACTTTCTGTATTGTAACTCCCGAGGTGTACACACTGCCAAGCCACTTAGTGCGCAGAAACTGCACAGTTGCAGCGCTGTAAAAAAACCACCCCGACGAGAGGCGTAGAGCTTTCTGTGACGGGGGGTACAGTGCTGCAGTGCCAATGTACACACCCTGGTCGATTACAGCACTGCGATTAGCCTCCGGGAGGTGTCCCACAATGCCTGTTCTTGCCTCTCTGGTCATCAGTTTGAACTCTACTGCCCTGCCCTCAGGTGACCAACCGTCATCCCCACCCCGTAAATTCCTTTGGAATTTTGAAAGTCCACTTCCTGTTTGCTCGGTGATGCATGCAGTGGTCTCAGCGTATCTTTCCAGGTGGCCATGCCTGCTGCACGCACCTGGCGATCCCCCGCTTGAGCAGTGCTGAGTTGCTGGACCTCATCAGCATTTGGAGAGAGGAGGCTGTCCAGTCCCAGCTGCGCTCCAGCCGTAGGAATTATGATACCTATGGACAGACTTCACATTGCATGACAGAAAGGGGCCATGACCGGGACACACTGCAGTGCAGGGTCAAAGTGAAGGAGCTGCGGAATGCCTACCACAAGGCGCAGGAGGCAAACTGCTGCTCCGATGCTGCACCCATGAGCTGCCGGTTCTACAAAGAGCTGGACGCAATACTCGGTGGTGACCCAACCTCCACTGCAAAGGCCACTGTGGGTACTTTGGTGTCTCATGTGCCAGTCGAGAGAGGACCGAGCCAGGAGGAGGAGATCTTGGATGAGGATGTGGAGGGAGAGGGGGATCCAGAGGCAGAGGATGACTCGGAGGTCAGAGATGCATGCAGCAAGGAGCTCTTTTCTACCCCGGACTAGACTATCCAGTCGCAGCTGTCAGATCTTGGTGAAGCACAAACAGGAGAGGAGGCCCCTGGTAAGTGGATTTGATTTTGGGAATCGCTGAAGCGAGTTGTTTGGGGCAGGAGGGTTGTGGAAAGCAGGCTTGTGTCTGTATGATGTACAACCACATACCTACTCTGAGCGGTGGAACAGGCTGTTGATTGACTGCCTCACTTCACGGGAACACTGATAATCTTCACAGGAATCTGCCTCAGAGATCTCCTGGCTCCAGTCTGTACCCGCGGCATTCCACTCCTCCCCCGTCACAGTCCAGCACTACGGACTCCCAGTACCCACTGCACTCAACATCCATCCCTCTGCAGTTTGGCCCTGCGGAAGTACAGTACCCGCTGCACTGTACTCCAAAGGAGAAGGTTGGATATGATCCCTGGACATACACAAATCTTTAAGCGTCCCGGGACCCCACCTCCTCCTGGGACCTTCCCTTCCCTCATCCCCCTCAGTGCTGATGTGTTTTTTGTTTGACTCTCTCCTCCGGTTGTTGTTTTTTAATAAAATAATTGTGTTGGTTTGAAAGCAAGCTTTATTCTATTAATTGAAAGCAAACAGAGTCCTGCAAAGCAACAGACAATTATCTTAAACCTTCATATTGCATCGTCTGCACCAATCACATTCACCTCCTAGCATTACAAGCACTGCACTCCCAAGCATAGCAACAAATATTAGTGTATTTCAGCTTCAAATTGCTGCCTCAAGGCATCCCTGATCCTTATGGCCCTGCTCTGCACCCCTCTAATAGCCCTGGTCTCTGGCTGTTCAAATTCAGCCTCCAGACGCTGAGCTTCAGCGGTCCAGCCCTGAGTGAAGCTTTCACCCTTCCCTTCACAAATATTATGGAGCGTACAGCAAGCGGCTATAAGCATAGGACTTTTGTCATCGGCCAGGTCCAGTTTCCCATAGAGGCAGCGCCAACGGGCCTTTAAATGGCCAAAAGCACACTCAACAATCATTCTGCACTTGCTCAGCCTGTTGTTGAACCACTCCTTGCTGCTGTCAAGGTGCCCCGTGTATGGCTTCATAAGCCACGGATTTAAGGGGTAGGTGGGGTCTCCCAGGATCACAATGGGCATTTCTACTTCACCTATGGTGAATTTCTGGTCCGGGAAGAAAGTCCCTGCGTGCAGCTTCCTGAACAGGCCAGTGTTCTGAAAGATGACCTTTCTGGACCAACCTGCGTTAATGTCTGTGAAACGCCCACGGTGATCCACAAGTGCCTGGAGAACCACTGAGAAATACCCCCTGCGATTAATGTACTCAGTGGCTAGGTGGTCTGGTGCCAGAATTGGAATATGTGTGCCATCTATCGTCCCTCCGCAGTTAGGGAAGCCCATTTGTGCAAAGCCATCCACAATGTCATGCATGTTGCCCAGAGTCACGGTCTTTTGGAGTAGGATGTGATTAATGGCCCTGCACACTTCCATGAATGTGTCCAACATGAGTCCAACAGTCGACTTTCCCACTCTGAACTGGTTAGCGACTGATCGGTAGCAGTCTGGAGTAGCCAGCTTCCACAGTGCAATCGCCACGCGCTTCTCCAACGGCAGGGCAGCTCTCATTCTCGTGCCCTTGTGCTGCAGGGCTGGGGTGAGCTCATCGCACAGTCCCATGAATGTGGCTTTCCTCATCCGAAAGTTCTGCAGCCACTGCTCATCATCCCAGACATGCATGACGATATGATCCCACCACTCAGTGCTTGTTTCCCAAGACCAAAAGCGGCGTTCCACTGTGCTCAGCACCTCAGTGAATGTCACAAGCAATCTCGTGTCGTAGCTAGTATGCGTGGCGAGATCAATGTCGCACTCCTCTTGCATTTGTAGTTTAAGGAATAACTCCACTGCCACTCGTGACATGTTAGTTAGAGCGAACAGCATGCTGGTCAGCAGTTCGGATCCATTCCTGCAGTCCAAAGAGGCAGAGCACGCAGTACGCAAACCGTTGAAAGATGGCGCCAAATGCGGATGGAAGCGCAGGGATTGCTGGGATGCGAAGTAGTGCATCACGGGGCATTGGGACAGGACCCAGGATGCCCTGCGACCCCCTCTGCCTTCCCACAACTCTTAGTGGCAGAAGAGGAAAAGATGCTCTGCGGGATAGCTGCCCAGAGTGCACCGCTCCAAATACCGCTGCAAGTGCCGCAAGTGTGAACACACTATTGCGCAGGCAGATGACAGTGTGAACACACAACAGCGGTTTCCCTTTAATGCTCTCTGAGCGGTGCTGTAACTGCCAGCACTGTAACTCTGCCAGTGTAGACATACCCTAACTAAAGTGTTAACCACCAGTTTGGGGAGAATCTGCTCTCTTTTCGCAGCCTGCCCTTTGACATTTTCAGTGTGGGCTACCCTAGGCACCTTGGGTCACATAATAGTGCATTGTATGTTATATCTAATATATTTCACTTCTGAAATTATCACTACAGCAGTGGACATTAGATCTTAAAATTTCTTCTCATATTTCAACTTATTTCTGTTGTTTTCTTTTTCTTGAGTTTACCAACTTCACATTATAGCCCTATCTTTTCCACATCCTGAAATTTATTCAGGTCTATGTCTAATGCCAATTTCTATTTTATTGCTTTTTGGCTTCTGTTTTCTATCTTCATGAGCAACCCTAATGTAAGACAAGAGTCACAGTTTATCCCCGGAGAGTTAAAAATATTGAGAAATGAAAGATGTTGAAAGTCTATTATGTCAACAGGTGTATAATCACACCCTAGCATTTCATTGTGTCCATACCATGTCATTTTCTTTTGTCTTCTATTACTGCATTTCAAAAGTTCCATACAGTAGATTTCTTTAATTTGCTGTTTCCACTGTTTGAAAATGTGCTCCTTGTGGCAAATTTGCTCTCATTTTACAGAAGCAGAACCAAGTGCAAAACAGAAAGTTAGGAGGGACCTTCATTCAAATCTATATAGGAATTTGCATGCTTTGCTAGCTCTGCCATGTGACAGTTCAACAGCACTTCTGTTGTGCAGAACTGTTTATACACTGTTTTTTTTCTGAGTTGTTGTTCTTCCATTGTTGCTAAAAAGACAGTCCATCTGAAAGTAAATAATAAGCGGGGGGAATAGTAACTGCTCTAACTTTCATCATTCACTTGGCTATCCTTGTAACTTATGGTAATTATTCAATAAATGCTAAAATGTATACCTCTTGCCACAAGAATGTCGTTCATTTTTTTGAAAACCTGCCTTATTAGACGAGACTCAAAGAGCTTGGCTTGTTTAGAAGGATGAGGGGAGATATGCTTGTTTTCTATAAATACATCAGAGGGATAAATACCAAGGAGGAAGGGGGTTATTTAAGTAAAGCACCAATGTTGACACAATAGGGTGACCAGACAGCAAGTATGAAAAATCTGGACGGAGGTGGGGGGGTAATAGGCGCCTATATGACACAAAGCCCCAAATATCGGGACTGTCCCTATAAAACCGGGACATCTGGTCACCCTATGACACAAGAACAAATGGGTATAAACTGGCTATCAGCAAGTTTGGGCTTGAAATTAATCAAAGGTTTCTAACCATGGGCGCCAGGTTTGTATAATTTTTGGTGGTGCCCAGAACGGGTCCAAGCAGAGCCATCTCCTCCATAGGCTGGACCGGGGCAACCACCCTGGGCCCCATGCTCCAGGGAAATGCAGGGTCTAGGCAGAGCTGTCTTGTCTATAGGACGGACCGGGACAACTGCCCCGAGCCCCCGCGCTTTGGGGAGCCCCGTGCTTCAGGGGGATTCAGGGTCCAGGGCGGTCTGGCGATTTAGCGGGGGGCCTGGTGCGGGCAGCAGCAAGTGACCTGGCCCCAGCCCGCCCCTGCTCCACCTGCTGCACCCCCTCCCTGCCTCCATTCCACCTCTTCCCCCAAGCCCCAGCCCCACCTCTTTCCAGCTTCCGCCCCCTCCCCCGAGCGACACCAGGAGCCAGCGAGGTGGGGCAGGGCGGGCTGAGGCTGGGTCGCTTGTTGCTGCTGGTGCCAGGCCCCCCGCTAATCCCCCAGGCCACCCTGGACCCCACGTCCCCCTGAAGCGTGGGGCCCCCCAAAGCACAATAAGCCAAAACATTGGTGGAGCCGGGCCCATGTTCCTAAATATTGGTGGAGCATGGGCATCACGGGCCCATATAACTCGCCGTCTATGTTTCTAACCATCAGAGGAGAGAAGTCTGGAACAGCCTGCCAAGGGGAGCAGTGGGGGAAAAAAACCTAACTGGCGTCAAGACTGAGGTTGATATGTTAATAGAGTCAATGGTATGATGAGACTGCCTACAATGGCATGTAGTCCATCTGTGACGGCTAGTAGCCAGGGCCGGCTCCAGGCACCAGCTTAACAAGCAGGTGCTTGGGGCGGCCACTCCGGAGAGGGGCGGCACGTCCAGGTATTCGGCAGCAATTCGGTGGAGGGTCCTTCACTCCCGCTCGGAGCGAAGGACCTCCCGCCAAATTGCCGCCGCAGATCGCGGCTTTTTTGGGGGGGGAGGGGCTGCCTGGGGCGGCAAAAACCCTGGAGCCGGCGCTGCTAGTAGCAAATATCTCCAACAGCTGGTGATGGGACACTAGATGGGGAGGGCTCTGGCTTACTACAGAGAACTCTTTCCCAGGTGTCTGCCTGGTGGGTCTTGCCGAAATGCTCAGAGTCCAACTGAATGCCAAATCTGGGGTCAGGAAGGAATTTTCCCTTGGTAAGATTCAAAGACCCTGGAAGTTTTCTGCCTTTCTCTGCAGCATGGGGTACTGGTCACTTGTTATTTTAGACTAGAGCAAATGGTGGATTCTCTGTTTAAATCAGGATTGAGGACTTCAGTAACTGAGCCAGAGGTTATCGGTCTTTTACAGGAATAGGTGGGTGACGTTCTGTGGTCTGCGATGTGCAAAAGGTAAGACTAGTGATCATGATGGTCCCTTCTGGCCTTAAAGTCTATGAGTCTATTGTCTCTGGATGTATTGTTTTCATTAGATAGAGGTGCACATAGTGCTGCAGTGCTGCAGTTCATGGCCGTTTGAAAGAGAACTGAGGAAAATGCATCCCTTTGTGACATCTGGTGAGCCTTAAGCTTTTTGCTGTTATTTCACAGTTGGTTCACAGTGCGACTCATCTCTTAGCCTCTTTAGTAATAGCTGGTTCAGAGGTGCGTCATCTCTTAGCTGCGAGGCTGCTCTAAATCATTCTAAGGGTCAGACCTGCCCCTGGCTGACCATAGATTTGGAGTGAGAGCAGAAAGGTGACGTACAGGAGCCACCTTTGCTTCCCAGGTGTGCCCAGGGCTGCTCCAGTGCATTTAGGGTTGCCAATCATCCAGGATTGTCCTGGAGTCTCCAGGAATTAAAGATTAATCTTTAATTAAAGATTATTTTGTGTGATGAAACTTCCAGGAATACATCCAACCAAAACTGGCAACCTTAAGTGCGCTTTGAGGATTGCATTCCAAATATTTAGTTGGTAGCAGGGTTGCTGTAGTGCTACCTAATTAATGTGAACAAGGATTTCTCCCCGGCCACTGAGGAGATCCTGTGACTTGTAGATCATCTGCTACTGCAAGCTTCACAGATGCTTGGAGCCAGCTGTGGGATGGAAAGTTTCATGAAGAAGAAATGAATTGGCTGTTTGAATGTTAGAAAATCACCAGAGCAAGGTGACATAAGCCAGTATGTGTACAGTTTACATAGCTGCGGTGCCATTTTAGCTGCTTGAATAAAATTAACATGTTTACAATAAAATATAACTGATGTTGCTGAATAAATATTGATTAAATTACTTGTTTCTATTAAAAGTATGGCTATACTATGGCGACACAGTTGCAGCACTGCAGTTATGTCAGTGTAGTGACATAGAGTAGGAAGGGATTTTTCCATTGCTGTCAATCAGGGGTGTGAACTTTGTTACAGGTAGCTATGTTGACCTAAATTTTAAAGTGTAGACCTGGCCTGATTCTCATGTTTCATTCGTTTTTTTAAAATTCATACATAATACAGATTGCATCTCAGTTGGTACACCAATCTCTCCCGTTCCTTCTTCTGTCATTCTCTGTTATTGTTATTTCCACTGTTAAATAACCTCATCTGGATTGCAAAATCTTTAGGGCATGGACAGTTTTTATTTCTGTAAAGTGCCTTGCAAAATTATAGACTCACATAAATCTTAAGTAAGATAAATAATAAAATAAATAGTGTAACTGAGTTGTTTTCCTGCGGGCATAGCCCATGTGAATATGGTTCCATACTTCGATGCAGGTGACTTTGATCTTATTTTGGTGCAGGGTGCTGCTATGGTGGCTTAAATGAACTGCCTATTACACTGTGCATGCAGGAACAGCAATACAATTTATTTAAAGATTTCCATCGAATACCATGGCACTGAGACTCATTTAAACAACCATAATAACAACTAGCCTAATTTGGTGTGGGGCTGTCAGGCCTAGTAGACTGGTGAAGTGGACCTGGTGTGGCTGGCCAGGAGACAAGATGAGTCCCTGCCTGAGAGCTCAGGGTGCAAATGTTACATTTTGGCCTGGGGGGAGGGGGTTGGATGTGTTTGTGAGTGTCACCCTTCAGCTCATGGGGTATGTGCATGTTGTATTTTGGCCTGGGGAGTGCAGGTGTCATGCTTCAGCCTGCAGGGGATGTTTGTGTATTATGCTCAGGCTTCCGCAGTAGGAGGTGTGCATACATGAATTATCACACTTGGGGTTTGGTGGGGTAGCTGTATGTGTTCATGCTGGGTGTGTGAGATCATACTTGGGGGCTGATGGCTGTGAGTGTTCACGGTATGTGTGAGAGAGATCACACGTGGGGCTTGGGACTGTAGTGTGTGTGTATATATAAGATCTCAAATGGGGCCTGGGGCTGGCTGCGTGTATTCATGTTGTGTGTGGGGGATCTCAGGTGGGGCCTGGGGCTGTGTGTGTGAAATCTCACGTGGGGCTGGCTGAAGGCTGTGTGTTCATGCTGTATGTCATGGTCACACGTGGGGCCGCCTGGGGCCGTGTGTGTCACGCTCCGGCCCAGGGCGAGCTGTTTGTCATGTTTCGGCCTGGCGGCCCCTGGGTCTGCCCTGCCCGCGAGCCAGACCACCCCGCGCGCCCTGTTGTCCGACCCATCGGGGGCGGGGCTGATGCCGGACAGCTCCCGCCCAGGCGCTCACCCCGGCGCGCGCGCGTTGCCTGGGGACAGGGGCGCGCGGGGAGGAGGGGGTTACGTGGTGACGTTATTTCTATATGAGCGCGAGCGGCGGGAGCTTGGGTCTTTTTACCGCCAGTCGCGCGGCACCTCCTCCTCGCTCCTGAGTCACTGCGAGCCCCGGTTCGGCGCAGGTACTGAGGAGGGGGGAGCGGCTGGCGGGGACCGTTGCGGAATGAGGGGGCCCGGCTCTGGGCGGGTGGGGGTCCGCTTAGCTCTCGGGGGAGGCTCCCCTCGGCCTGGCCTGGCCGGGCCCCTGTTCCGGGGTCGGCAGGCAGGGGTGGGCCGGGACCGGATGCGGCTGGGACTGGGCCGGGCCGGACAGAGTCGGTTGTCCCGGTGTCTGCGCGGCGCGGGGCCCCTCCCGTCCTGCGGGGCCTTTCTGCTCCTCCCAGGGGAGCAGCGCCGGTCAGTTCCCTCCCCCGGGGCCGCACTAGGCCGCGCTGCCCTGGGCCTGGCGACGGGGCGGGGAGAGGTCGGGCTGCCTGGTAGTAGCACGTGGGGACGGGGCTGCCCCCGACCTTCCCCAGGGCGCTGCCCCGCCCGATGCCGGGGTGGGGGTGGGGAGTCGGGGTGCGTGTTGGGGGTGAGTAGAGGAGGCTGTGCTGAGGTGAATTGGGCGAGAGGGGGGCTGTGTGTGGGGTATGGGGCTGTGGCGGGGGGGAGGTTGTTGGGCGTGGGGCAGGAGATGTGTCTGGGGAGGGTAGAGACGGGTGCCTTGTGGTAGCTCTGGCTCTTTGCTGCCTCCCCGGGGAGCGTGGAAGCTAATGTGCTGCGCAACTTGTTACTGACGGGGGGCCCAGAGATTCAGAGCCTGGCGATGGATCGCTTGTCGAAGAGCTGTCTCCGCTCAGTTCCTAGCTTCCCCCGATGCGTGGTATCTAGTGAGTTGAGAGCAGCATGCTAGTCTCCTCTGAGCTTCGTTCTTGGCGCTTACTCACAATTCCATGTAAAGGTCGCGTTTAAAGTACCATTAATGACTGTAAGTGATGATGAGTGGTAGCTTCGCTTGTCAAAAAGAAAACTTGACGTATTAGTAACCTCCACCACCTGGAGCAAGTTTCAAGCAGTGCTGAGGGGTTGTTTTTATACTGTTATCAGTTGCATAATGTTACTGGTAATATCAGAATTTAGACTTCAAAAAATCCACTTACCCCAAGAAGCCAGGGAAGACACTTACAACACGAATTTCTACATAAATTCAGCTTAATAAAAAAAAAATCTGTTTCTATTTGGTTGGTAAAATAACTCTCCAAAAGTGAACAGAGGGTAATCAATATGCTGATGTTTTCCTTAGTCTGTAGCCAGACATTCAGTGCCTCAGTAGCAGAGTGCAGTTCATAAGATTTGTTAGATTCCTTGCTGCTGTTTGGAACTTGGTGGAAGACTTGTGTACAGCATGCTGTAGTTCCTTGGGAAAAGTTAAGACCAGCAACAGCAGAGGTAGACACTGAGATACTCAGAGGAAGAGGAATCAAAAGACCAGGAGACTGGAGTAGTGGCAGAAGGGTACCAGCGAATTCTGCTCCTCACATCAGGCATAAGGCTCTGGGGGGAGGGAGAGAGAAGTGAAGACTCTAACAGACTTATAAATTTAGAAAAATTATTGTTTTAATCTGTCATTTACACAAACTTATGTGAACTGATGACATTGAGCAGAGCTAGGCATTAGGCATTGTGCAGGTATGTTGCAAAGCTTCCCTGCAGCACTTCTTTCTTGATATGAGACCTGGCTATTCTAGGCAGAGACCGCGTTCCTGAGAATGTCACTATATTATACTAAATGAATTTCTGCAAGTCAATGACATTGGTAGAAAGTTGTCCATTATCTGAACTTCCAAAATACAAAGTAACCACATGAAATAAATGTATTCATTATCAGAGAAATGTCAGAAACGAAGTAGCTGTCAAAGCAATAAAAACAATTTTTGGAGCGGTTGAGTGTCTGATTAGTTTGCATTATCCCAAGGGATGCAAGATACCGCTTTCATCTATGGTTCATCACTCGGGGAATGTCAATTACGGTCCAGTGGGTGGTGTTTTAGAAACATTTAGATGTTTGTCTATACTGGTACCATGTTTGAGCACCAACTGATTTAGTGGTCTGTGGTCATATGACTTTGGGCTGTGCACATGTTCTATCTCAAACTAAACTGGTATAAGTATGGTCATTACTTGTATGGGGAACTTCAGGAACAGCTGGATGCTGCAGAAAGTGGTGACATTTGTTGTATTTTAAATATGTTCATTCATTATTCTGTGGGCATGTACAAAATCTGATCCACAAAATGGGTGGCATACTTGCCTCTAAATTAATACTGAACCAGAACTTCAGCTTGTCACTACGGTTTAAGAAGGTGCCACCAGATGAAATGTGAAAGCTGGTTCCTAATTGCTTGTGGTTAGCCAGGGATTGCACCCACTCCCACGTGCTTCTAGAGTAGGCTTTCAAGAGTAGGCTATTGAACTTCTTGTCTGGTCACTTTCTAGTTTGGGTAACTGTGTTCTAACTACTTTCCATCTGTCCTAAACTGTAGATTTGCTCTGCAGTATCTTACAACAGCTGTTTCACTCCAAAAGTGGTGGTTGATAGTACATTTTGTAGATCAGTTTGTTTGTAAATTGCTTTGGTATTCTTTCGATTCAAAGTGGTGTATAACTAAAGTTAGTTTAATTAACAATAAATTGTTAATGCCACTAACTGACCTTGGCCTGCAGAAGCATAAAGTTAATGAACGAACACTCATTTCCACCTAAACCACATCTAGGTTTTAGCTTTTATATACAGTGCTTTTTACATTTAGTTCAATCAACACATGTATGGAAGATTTTACAAAAGGTGCTTGTAGACTTTTCTACATTTTAGTTCCTGACTGACTTAATTGGATTTAAAAACACAATGTGGACAGCTTGTTGAAGATTTCTTGTATGCATTTAACCGATTTTGTAGATGCAATAAAATTAAGTGCAAATGGGGCATGTAATTATAAAGCTCAGGCCTCATGTACTCCGCAGCAGGCCGGACCTTAAATTTGCAGGAATATTCCTGAATTTTATGATAGACTAGAAACTTTGCACCAGTATCATTTATTAGAATTGACCCAAGCCTTCTTGGGGGGCACCAGGAAGCCCTTCCTGTGAACTTTTTCGTGTTTTTGGTAGTTTGTCCCAGTTCAGGACACCCCTCCCCCCCCCACCCCCCAAAAAATCGTTCAGATGTGAATTTTTCTTTGAATAATTTTTTTTTTCCTGGCCAGCACTATTTAGAGCTCGTTCAAGTGTGAATAGTTCAAAGCATTGAATTTCACCTGCCATTGTGTTGCCCGTTCACCTAGCAGGTATCACATTAAAAGTGGGAACTTGGGAGCTCTCTCCCATTGCTGGTGCCGTGACTACACAGCGCGGCAGCACTTTAACATTGCTAGTGAAGACATACCCTAAGACAGCAGTAACTTTCCTTACACTTCAGCTCTCAAATCCTCTACAAGCAAGCTACCATTTAAGAACTCATGGAGCCTCAATTTGAGCTCCTACTATCAAGGATAAACAAGAACTGCTCAGATTAATAAAGTACAAATATCTACATGGGCTTGTACAAAAGTCTTCTGAGCAACTCCTGGGCTGGTTCTAACACAAGGGTTTGTTTCCCCACTCCCCCCCTCCCCCTCTAAAAAAGGCTTCTCTTGCATGTTTCCATCAGATAGTAAACAATTAAGTCAACAAGCACTCAGCAACCCCTTTGCTAGTTTGTAGCACTGTGAGGCCAGGTCTACCTGACAGACTTACATCAGTGTAACTACGTCACTCGGGTGTGAGAAATCCACACCGCTGAGCGACATAGCCCGTGTAGACAACACTAGGTCGGTATAACTATGTCAGCAGGCGACCTTCTCCCACAGACATAGCTACCACCTACTGCAGAGGTGGATTAACTACGCCGATGGTAAAAGCTCTCCCATCAGCACAGGAACGTCTTCACTTACGCGCTGCAGCTGTGCTGATGCAGCATTTTAAGTGTAGACCTGCCCTGAGTGCTTGTAATTTACTCTTGCTGGGAAGATAGAATAGGATCCCAGACTCTGGTCAAGTGAGTAAGGAAACATACTTCAGAATTAGTTTAAAACCATGACAGACCATTAATTCTACCCCTTTATTCTATTATTATTCAGATTCTCTGAACTGGTTCTAAAAGTGGGGTAATTAGAATGTAGGGGCCTAGACTACAGGCCACACACTACCAATACTTGCTATACCGAACAAGCTCTCATTCTGTGTTGATAGAGAAGTATAATCTAGTGGTCTAAAACTAGAATTAAGAATCAGGGACTTAAACACTAATTCCAGTTTTAACCGACTGCCTCAGTTTCTCCATTTCACCATCAGTAAAAATGCAATAATGCCTATCATGAAGGGATGTTGTGAGGGCTAGTTACATACATCATGTATGAAAAAACCCCTATGACGTATTCATCCAAAGACTTCAATGTATTATTTATTCTCCATGCCCAGTTCTGCAGAGGAGTTATCTGGGAGTTGGCAGAGATGCCAGAAAGGGATACATGCAGTGGAGCAATTTGACAAATCAATTTAGGGCAGCAAGGGTCAGTTCAATAGTTTATCTGACAAGATCAACTCGTACACATTGCAAAATCACCTGAAGGAAAGGATGTCAGCTGGCTGTTGAGATCACTTGCACTCAGACGCAACAAGGTTGACAATTACACCGATATCTCATATCTGCAAGCATTTGGAGCAATGGTGGGCAACCTGTGGCCCACGGGCCTGCATGTGGCCCATCAGGGGAATCTGCTGGTGGGCCATGAGACCGTTCGTTTACATTGACTGTCTGCAGGCGTGGCCGCAGTTCGCTGTTCCCAGCCAGTGGGAGCTGCGGGAAGCAGCGCGCGGGCTGATCGCCGTTTCCTGCAGCTCCCATTGGCCGGGAAGGGCAAACCGTGGCCACTGGGAGCTGCAGGGGGCCGTGCCGTGGACGGGGGATGTAAACAACCTGTCTCGTGGCCTGCCAGTGGATTACCCTAATGGGCCGCAAGTTGCCCACTACAGCTTTGGAGCATTGTGTAACATGAAGGTTGCTTTTCTTCCACTATCTTACATAATCATATTTTTAACAGCTGTACCTGAATAAAGCCTTTTAAAAGTCTCTTGAAATGTTGAAAAGTGCTTCAAAATTAAGTACTTTGAAGAAGTCTTTTGAAACCTAATGTCTGACAAGGCAGAAAACTCAGCAGCTCCAAGCCTGAAGCCTCGTAGCTAACTCCTCTACTGCTGGCTGCAGTTCATTCCTGTTCCCATGGAAACCAGTGTTTCAACAATAAACTGTAAACCTGATTTTAAAAAGAAACCTCTCCTGTTTTCAGCCACCAATTCACTGTTTATAGAATGAGAGAGGGCAGCCAACAGCAGTCTTGAACTTTTGTAAGTTTCAGTTACTGTGGCCTGGAAAAGCCACTATAGCAATAAGCCACAACAAAAGCATGCACATATTAATTGTAAATGTCAAGTGACGAGTCCTATGGCAGAGTAAAAAGCACACCACTAATCTAATGATGGCCACACTCCAGCTTTATTACAGAGTATGGCTCACTTGCTTAAAGTTTTAAGAGATTCTAAGGTGATTATGGCACATATCCTTCCACTATGAAAAACAGTTCTAATATAACAACAAACTAAGTGTGGAATATAATTGAAGACTTGGGAAAGATTCCAACACTTTTCCAGATTTTTCCTCTCCCACCCTATGTTGTCTCTATTAGCTTCAGTTTTCATGCCCCAAATAACACTTCCCGCTCACTGATTTAACAAATGGCAACAAAGAGCCCTAATTCACAAACTAAATCCTTAAGCACTGGTGCATGGGGATGTGAGCAAAAATATCTGAGGAGCCAGCCATAATGGGATTTTGAATCATCTGTAGCCTCATTCATAATCATAGTTGCTAAAACCCATTAGCTACCTAGTGTTTTGAGCTTTTATATTTTAAAGCTTATTACTATTTCTCCCTTTTCCATAAATATCCTGATTTGAGAATGCTAGTTAGATCATCCAAAAATGCACATTGAGAATATTAAGGTTGCAAAGTCAAACACTCAAAAGTAAGGGAAATGCCAGAGTTAGGGGTGCCCATGTAGCTCCCTTGGGCATGTTTATTTGATAGTCTTTAACTACACAATCCCATATTGCTTTTCCATAGAACTTTTAAACCTCATTCAGTGCACGTGCTGAATGGTGCTCAATAAATGGGTAGCTACCCATGAATATTTCTTTTTACCCTCATCATTCAATGTGTCCCCATCCTTTTACTGTACACCATCCAAAACTTGCATTAAATAAAAAATTATTAATCGGCTCATGGGCTTTATGGTACTCATCCTAGTATCTTGGTTCTTTACAAACATTAATGCTTTTATCTTCATAGCAGCCCTTGATGTGAAGTGGCATTATCCCAATTCCACATGTGGGGAACTGATAGGGATAAAAGCCAAGACTGTCAGAAGTCTCAAGTAGTTTGTGGTGCCCAGTTTGAGATGCCAAGGGTCTGATTTTTTTTATTTTATTTTAGAGTACCTAGAACTGTATAGCACTCTATATTCGGAGCAAAGCTCCCACTGACCTTTCGCTGCAGCTGTGAGTGCTCAGTCCTTCTGCAAATCAACCCCCAAGTGACTCAAGGTGGGTACCCGAGGGAGAGGGGGACATGTGAAAATGTTTGCTCGTCTTACAGTTCGCCACTCATTCATCATACACTTTTCAACTTCTGCAACACCTAAAGGACAGGTCCTACAGGTAACAGCCTCATTCACTATACAACCCTGATTGATCCCAAAACATAGTCCAGCCTGCATACTTAAGGCAGCAAGTGTCATGGAAAAGTGTGTGTAATCATGATGTAACAAAGACTGTGATACTGCATACACACAAGGGGCCAAATTAAAGTGTCACAGATAACTAATTCTGGCATTTTCTAGCCTGTATGCTTTAATGTAGTTTGCTATATTAAGATTTTTAAATGCTTACAAGTTTAAAAAGTCAGCATGCAGAACCATACTGACCTCCCATCATGGGTCATTCACAGGACTGGGATCTATAGATCCCCAGCAAAGTCTTCTACCACTTAAGCTAATGGAGTAACTGGTCGCAACAGAAGCCTGTTAACTTCTCTGTGAACTTGCCACTAGAGAGGGATGGAGGCACTTTGCCAGTGGGTTTCACAGCTATTTGCTAGACAGCAAAGGATTCCTGAGACTCTGGAGTAACTGGTTCTTTCCAGGTTCTGTAGTGGAATGATCTAATGGTTAGACCTTTCTGCCCATCTACCCAGCCTGTTCTGCTCTTGTCCCCAACCACCAGCATATGCCTCCTTTCCCTTACCCTGATTTCCCTCTCCTTACTCACCCCACACTCCTTGTTCTCACCTCCCTACATTCAAGTCAGGCAGCTTCCCCTGTCTTCCAAATTGCCTGGGAGCCAGCAGGGGGACCACTGAGGGGAAGAGACTGTCACTACTCAGTTCCTGCAGCTCCTGGAAACTTGAGCACAAATTCCCTGCAATTGCTCCTTCAACTTCTGCAGTCCAGGTTAGAGAATGCTCAATCACTCTGTGTGGATGGCACTAGTGCATGTAGATGCAAGAAGATAGAGCATGTCCAGTGCTTATTCAGAGAATTTAGCTGCCAAACTTTAACAAGTCTAATGAGCATCTACGAAATGAGATTTTTCAGAGGCTTATCACTTGACCAAATTTGGGTGGCTTTTCAATGGGAATAGAAAAAGGGACATCCCTGATACCACAGCAACCCCCTTGCCAGATTTCAAGCCCTGCTCCAAAGTATGGAGGTGGAACAGCTTCTGAACAAAACTGCTAATGTTTTTAACATGAGAAAACAGTATTTTTCCCTACCTTGCTTTGGGAAATGGCTGAACCATTTTAACTCACTTTTCAAGATACTCTTCCTGAAGCAGACACTTAGCATACAGAATTTGAGCCAAAGTTATAAGCAACTGAAAACAGGATCCTATAGCGGGAAGTGTAACATAAGTTATATGTAGTAATGTTGCCTGTAGTTAACACCCTCAGTATCAACTGTCATTTAATCAGATGCTTTCTTTCATAACACCTATTTTATAATCACAAATACTAGTAGACTTCTGAAGGACACTTGCTTTCTGGAGGAGAATCTCCAAGTACATTATGGCAAATGACAGTAGCTTGAGCATTGTCTCACTGGAATAGGAGCCACTTACAAAAGACATTGAAACACTTCAGCTGTACCACACAGAAGGTGCAAAAGGTGGGAATCCCCATTAGAAAACTGATAAACTTCATTATCTCAGCCCTGTCTACACAATGAAATTTTACAAAAAGTTCCTGTTTGTGTTTGTACCACTAATGGGAGCCCTGAGTATGGGCAAGACTGGTGGCAAATATGGTGGTAAAAATGCCAGAGGCCACAATAGTCTTCATGCCTAAAGTAAGGCCCACACCAATTTTATAGGGGAATATTTTTGGTAAAATTCCCTAGTGTAGACACAATCAATACAACAAAACATTAGACCAACTCAAAACCATATCAGTTACTTGTATTATGTTATTCCTCAGCCATGAAGTCCTCCTCTTGCTACAGAACTGTCGCTCCCAGTGCTCGTGCACTGTCTACACTGCCACTTTACAGCGCTGAAACTTGCAGCACTCAGAGGGGTGTTTTTTCACACCCCTGAGAGAGAAAGTTGTAGTGCTGTAAAGTGGCAGTGTAGGCAAGGTCTTAGTCTCCAGTCCCATAACATTGGTACTGGGCAGAATCTGTCGGGCACTAGTGAAAAGGTTAAAATGAGGAATAGATGCTTCTGGTGGTTTCAGCCTTGAATCACTAAACTGGATTTGTTGGAAACATGGTTTGATTTTCAGAGGTATGAACATCTGCAACTCCCATGGATTTCAGTGGAAACACTGGGTACACCAGCACCTTTGAATATCTTGTGCTAATTATTTAAGAGGAAAACGTCAACCTGAAAGAGAAACAGGTCTGAGTTTCGGTTCCTCATTAGTACTATTTTAATGTACCATATCAGACTATGGCTACTTTTTTTCTTTTTTTTTTCTTTTTGGTATTCTGGTATCTTGATGCCAGTACTAGCAAGTGCTTGTTGCTACTGATGAACGCAACATTTCACCCAATAATTCAGCTGCCAATTGAGTAGTGCTATATAAGGGGTGTGGTGGTGTTTCCTGATCGTCATCAGATTAGTCACTCCCTCATGAGGTTTAGATGAGTTTCATAATCTTATGCCATCTTGTAACTACAAGAATCTGTGGTGTCTTGGTGATCTCATGTGGAAGTGGATTCCACAGGTTTGACTATATGGCTATTTCTACATTTATGGCAAGATGTAGAGTAGAGGGGTTACACGTATAGCTGCAGTGAAGGCAGGCTGCATCCATGTTTGTCACTGTGGTGTATAGCTACACGCTGCAGTTTGTGGCTCCAGTAGTGGGAATGCAGTGGAGAAAAGTTCTGGCAGCCTTTCACTCTGCTGCTTCCCTACTGCTGGAGCCTTTCACTGCAGTGGGGAGAGACTTTAGCAGTGGGACACTGCACTGCTAAAAACAGCAGTGTAGATTTGGGAGGCACTGGTTGGGCATGTAGAGAGTATATACCCTGGGGGTTCAGACATAGGCACTCTACTCACTATCTACACCGCTGTTTGTACCCATGCTAGCTGGGCATACAGTGTCTGCTATACGTGCTGCTGTAATTGATCCTTATGTTGTGTGAAGTATAACTACCTATTCCAAACTTCCTGCCCTTACATTTCTCTTAATAGCCCTTTGTTCTTGGTTTGACTGCAGTGAATTTAAACTAACCCTGCCAATCAGCCTTATTTGTCATACAAGTTAAACATTATCTGCCACTGTCTCTATACCTTAATGTGCCTCAATCAATGGAATTTTTCAAAAACCTCTGTAGCCTTTAACAATATAATATCTCATGGGAAATGTAACCACTAGCTGAATGTCACATTCACTTCTCTACTCTGAAGGTCAGTTACATATTTGGGAGAGGAGGTAGAACAAGTGGAGATGGAAATTGCTCTTCAATTACATTGTATTGTTTAGGATATCTTAAGTGTTTGTTGGCATTCATGAATGAGAGCTATTGAACTAGATTTGTAGAACATGTGATAAGATGATGTGCAAGGTAATGCTTCAAACCCTTTCCTTGATATCCACTTCCCATGCTAGTGGTAGGTGGATGTTTCATGAATATGACCACAAGCCACTCAAGGTAAGAAGCACTTTGTGTTTCCAAATTCTGAGTAGGCCTTTTTATCCAGTAAACAATTGGATTACCTACCCCTGTGTTTCAGGGTAACCAAGTCCACTCTGTCTTCTACTTTGCCCACTGCTGCTGTGTAGTGGAAACTCATCCTACCCAGTAACAATTGCCATGGGTTCCCTTAATTGCTGTGGAGAGGTCAGTACACTGTTTTAGTGGTCATTAATATACATCCCTCATAGCTCGAACCACTACTGAGCTGTCACAAATCTGTACTAAGTAAAGTGCACTGTTTAAACTTTACTGTATGTTTCGCCAGTTATGTTTAACAAGTGAACAATATGAAGACTACACTGACCAAAGCAGCCCAGCCATTGATTGGAGCACAGTGCAGAAATCCACAAGAGGGCTGCTTGGAATGTCAAAACTTTTACAGCAGCTTTCCATTCAAAATAGCGTTTTCAAGTAACTTGTTCAAACAATTATAGCTAGGCTTGAAACCTCTTTAATTTTTTCATTGATTTTTATGCTGCCAGGTTCACAAATGAAATTCTTTGGCAAGATGATGACCAGGAATACTAGGATCACCTGCAAATTAAGTAGCTCTTATAATGAATGTACTCACCCTAAGTTCTTGAGCTGTAATGAGCAGAGGACTTAGCTGCTGTTTCCCTCCTTAACATCATGAAGGGGCGGGGGAGAGGGGGAGAAATCTAAAACACAACCCACATATACACCTCTACCCCGATATAATGTGACCCGATATAACATGAATTGATATAACGCGGTAAAGCAGTGCTCCGGGGGGGCTGCGCACTCCGGCGGATCAAAGCAAGTTCGATATAACGCGGTTTCACCTATAACGCAGTAAGATTTTTTGGCTCCCGAGGACAGCGTTGTATCGAGGTAGAGGTGTACGTTGTTCGTAATTGTACAGCTACTATATGGCGTTGTTATAAGGTAAAGTGAAATTTGATTGGGAGTCCCAATTGCATTTCCATAACCGTAACATATTTGGGTTTTGTTTTAAGTGTAACCTTAACTCCAAATTTCCTGGGTTTGTAATGTTTGGTTTTGGATTAATTACAACATCCCTGTAACATTTTACCTTTAAGTTACTGATATCTACTCTGGACCTTAATTTCATCTTCGTATATACTTTTCTTGGAATCTGTTTTTAATTGTTAAAAATGTCAAATATGAACACTCAACAGGAGACTCAGAATGCTGCCATGCAGTATTTCTAGTGATTTGAAGATATGTAGTTATCAACCTTAAATAGCTTTTTTTATTTTGGTTCTTAATGCCAGAGTGCGCTATTTAAATTGGGTTTACAGGTGCATCACCAGAGCAGTTCAAAACAGCTGGAATATAATGGTGAATCTGGCTCTTAAATTTGCAATTGATTTGTTGGTTTAAGAGACTGTGTTTAAGAGGACCATGCAAAAAGGAAAACGGGAGGGTGGAGAGCCCAGTCCTGAAATCTCAATATCTCTTCACTTTAAGGACTTGCATCGTGCTCCTGCCCCAGTTTCCCTGTCATTGCTGCCTTGGTGCACAGTGGAACTGAGACAGCAGGGTCATGTGGAGTCTGTAAGACACTGATGTCCAAAGCTAGCACATGGCCATGGACTTTAAGGAGCTTAAATGGTCACTGCTCTCTGATCTGCCATTGAAAACTCTTGACACATGTCCAGTCTAACGGCTAACTCATTACAACAAATAGAATTGTTACATGCAGATTAGCTGTAGAGGAGGGCGTTTGATTCTTTCCTCTGATCTCAGTGGACCTATTTTAATTACCTGAGCTATTGATGTAACTCTTTTTGTAAGTGTATATAATAGAACAATTAGATAAAAAATTAATAATTTGATTATACCTGAATAATTTGATTATATCTGTTTGTAGACTATGCATAAGATTTCACTGATTTTAACAATATGGAAAATATAAAGCCTGTACTCCTTTTAAGATGATTCAGGAAAAAGATTACTGCAGATGTTATTTAATGAGACACAACTTTTAGTTTTTTTTACTCAAAACTAATTAATTGAATTTCCTGAGAACTAACGCATCCTTCTGTACTCAAAGCATAAGAGCTATAAATTTCTGGAGGATAATCCCATGTTTTTATAACTCAGGGTGAATCTATGCTTTAAGTGCAAAACAGAATTCAGCCTCAACTATGGAGCTGCAATTGGCGCTACCATATTTTTCGTTGCTGTGTGACTTTCATATTTATAGAATTGTGCTAATTTAGCATGAACGCAGACATTTTAACCCGATAATTTATTCAAATGTATGTTAATGACTTCAATACCATTTTTGGGTAAAAATGTTTTTCGGCCAGTATTCAAGTACCAAAACCAAAACTTAGCAGTGTTTCAAGTGTAAAAAAAAACTGTCTCAATTGTTTCATTAAATTTGATGTTGGGATCATATCCTCTTTCTAAAATCATCTTTGGTTTTATTTTAAAGGAATCTAAAAATAATCAGACTTGTGAATTTATGGATTGAATGTGTTTGCAGACGAAATACACTTCAGTGTGGAAAACTGTTAATCTGAAGCAACAGCAGTTGCACAAATGGAGGAAGGGGCCACTAAGCCACCTTGCTTGCACGTGGAGTCAGGTTAGGGGCAATTGTGACTGCCTGTCTCCAAAGCAGCAGCATACCTCATGAACCTTTGAGTATTAACACCCCTAATGTCAGAGTTGGCTTTTCTAATTCAGTTCTGTAACCTATCCTACCTCTACCTCATCTGTCAGCTCTTGTTTCTTCTTCTCCATGACACTTCTGCTGCCCATAAGTAAGTTGCTCCTATGAAGAATGTCTTTCCAGGCCTTTTGCACTTGTACCCTTCTATTTCCACCCATATAAACAATTTTTTTGCATATCATATGATGTGTGTGCATGTATGTTTTGATAGATATTGTTGATACTTGAGTGAATGGTAGCCTTGCACCAGGTTAGTTTCCATTGCTGAAGAGAAACTGAGGTCACAGTTAGTCATAGAGAAGAATTAGTTCCTAGTTTTTTTAACATAGAAATGTATATTGTGTAACAGTAAATCTAACCTCTAAATTGGCTTTAATTTCAAAATGAACATATTTCAGTGGTCACATTCATTAGATGCAAGTTAGTGGGAAGTTGTGGGACAGATGTTGAAATATATGCGGTGCTGATGAACCTCAACTCTACCATTTGGACAAAGTGTTGCCTTTTTACTGATTACTTTAATATTAGAGTTTTAATGACTTGGCCAAAACTTTGTTCAAGTAATTTTCATATTTGTAGCTAGCTAAATTAGTGTAAGTTGACTGGATTCTTATGCATGTCCCTAAAGTGACCATATTGTCACTGTCTTACTGGAACAGTCATGGCTTCCCATTTCATCATCGGAACAAAAGTTTTTGTTTTGATTTTAAACTAAAGTCTTTAAGACCTTGCTGTAGGGAATAGAATGGGGGTGGCCAAACCGCAGATTGCAAGCCACATGTGGCTCATTTACAGTTAAAAGTGCAGCTCGTGGAGCCCACCATGCCCCTCATTCTCTGCCTACCAAATGGGGGACGGGGGGAGAAGAGCTATGGACTTCAGCCCCATGGGGCAGCCCCAAGCCCCAGAAGGCAGCCCCGCAGTGCTAAAGCCCAGAACCTTGGCAGGTGTGCCCGGCTCTTGAAGTTATGAATATTGTGTGCGATTCAGAAGGTCAGCAAGTTTGGCCACCTCCAGAATAGAATTTGCTCAGTATCAGAAACAATCCATTAGAGTGTTCAGCATATGCGAAGTAATAGGCTAAAGTGTACACACATGACAATTATTCAGTGTTTCACGATAGCTTGTTCAGAACATTAAGACTGTCTGTAGCATGAGCTGGGGGTGTGACTCTTCTGCTCTCTTATGCATACTTGTGCTAACTCTAATCGAGCTAGCATGATTATCGCTTCTCGGCCTTCTGGCTAAGAGAGGTGAAAACATTATCTAGCTGGAATAGCATGGGTAGCAGCAGTGGAGGCATGGCTTCAGGTGGGTTTGTACTTGGCCTGACTAAGTTACTGTATAAAAAAAGTTCTCTAATCCAAAAAATAAACACGTATTGCTATTGAGTGAGAAGCTGGCAGTAGCGATACAGCACACATTTAAATGTGTAACTTTGTGTTATGATGTTTTAACCCTAAAATGTTACCACCAAGTATCCTGTGTCGTACTTTGGCAGATATAGTAATGTTACATACACTGCATTTTCAACCAGCAAATTGGTAACATTACTTGTGTATGTCTTAATACTTGCATTCTTCAAGAATCCCTGTAAAACGGTACTGGGTTTACTTCTGGGGGAATTCTGCGCCAAAAAATTAAATTCTGCACACAATTATTTTAAAATTCTGCCAATTTTATTTGTCAAAATAACACTATATAATCACACCAGTTTCAAGTATTTTGGTAATTTATTTCAAAATACTTGTCAGCAAGTATGTCCGTAACTATATGGACACACACAAATTCCCGCAGGAGTAGAGTTTTTTAAAGAACCACCCCCTACACCTAGTTCCTGCTTCTCTGCTCTTCTTCTTCTCCCACCCACCCCATGAGCCCAGCCATGTGCCCCCCCGCCCCAGAACCTAGCCATGTGCCACTCCTCAGCCCAGACATTCACACTGCCTTTCTTCCTCTCCTCCCTCCCTCTCCCTTCTCCCCCCCCCCNCCCCAGGCCAACTGCAGGCCCAGACACTCGCAGACCCTACCCTCCTAGAGCCCAGGGATCCAGAGGGAGAAACAGTTTGCACAGAGTTTCCTGCATGCCACCACCTTCCTTCCTTCAGGGAATGCTGGGAACTGCAACTGCTGGGAACCCTCCAGTTCCCTCCCCCTCCTCCTGGCCTTGTCTTCTATTTGCAAGCTGGGCTCTGCTGGGTCCAGCGGCCCCAAGTGGCAGCCAACATCTCTCCAGCCCATTTCCGTGGGGGGTGGGAATTTTGCACGCACAACATTAATTTCTGCAAAATTCTGCCTTGTGCAGTGGTGCAGAATTCCCCCAGGAGTATGGTGGTTCTTATGTTATGCAGACTTGATGGAGGGAGCGTTGCCAGCTTTCAGGTCCTAATAAATCAATAATTAAAAAATATTCTGGTGTGTATGAGGCATAGCTTTGAAAGTTGAGGCTTATCTTGAGTATTTTGAATGCACCTGTCACCATGGTATCTAGGTGTTTTGAAAACTCCTTCACCGATGTGATTAGATTCTTTCCTTTGAAGACATGGGAGTTAATTGCCTTAAATAGCTTGGAAGCAAAACATTCTGAGCACCTAGTAGCAACAATGAATTCTTCAAATTTGTCTGAAATTGGACATGCATTGGCACTGTAAATATTCTGTCAGATTCCCCCAGAGGTCTAGTATGAGGCATGGGATTGAAGTTGAACCCATGAAAAAGCAAAATCTGGCTCCAATATTTGAAGACATTTATTTTGTTCAAGACCTCCTTAACTAGAGACTCGTTTAACAAAAATGCACTGATTAGCTATGCTACTATAAGTAGGTGCACTCCGTCACAAAAGGTTCTGTTTTTGTTGAGTTTTGTGCTGAAGTTGAGTCAGTTGGCTCATTGGTTTAGTCATATAACATACCTGCTGGTAATTTAGTTTGTATTCTTCATATTGGAAAGCATCTTCAAAATATTGCATATTTCTGCAGCTTCTGGCATTGTATAAACATGATTAGTACTTCATTGGAAAAATGTAGCAAACCAATATATGATGGGTTTACCTCAACTTGCATGAGAACAATTGTCAACCTTATACCAGAACTATGTATACCAGAACTGCTGTTTGTGGGGGACATGGAAAATTACAGCAGGGTCATAAGAGCAACGAGTGAAATCAGTGGGGGAATATGATCAACATCGTAGATGTCTGTACACAAATGCAAGGAGTATGGGGAATAAACAGGAAAAACTGGAAATATTAGTACATAAGCTACATTTATGATGTAATTGGCATCATAGAGACTTGAAAGGGTAAGACTCGGAGGGGTACTGGAATATTGATAGAGGAGTATAGCTTGTTCAGGAAGGACAGGCAGCATAAAAAGGGAGGAGGTATTGCATTATACATCAAGAATATATACACTTGTTCTGAAGCCCAGAAGGAGGTGGGAGGCAGAACAGTTGAGTCTGTATAAAGATAAAAGCCTAGAAAATAGAGGTGATGTCATGGTCAAGGTCTATTATAGACCACCAAATCAGGAAGAGTAAGTGGATGAGGTATTTCTAGAACAAATAACAGAGAGATCCATAAATATCCAGGTCTTGGCCTGGTTATGATGGAGGACTTTAACTACCCAGACATCTGTTGGAAAAGTAATATGACAAAACAATTTCCAGTAAGTTCTTGGCATGTACTGGGGACAACTTTTGTTCCAGAAAGTAGAGGAAGTAACCAGGTGGACATCAATTTTAGACTTGATTCTAATGGGGAATTGGTAGTGAATCTGAAGGTGGAAAGCAATTTGGGGGAAAGTGATCGTGAAATAAGAGATGTCATGATTTTAAGGAAAGTAGAGTGAGCAGCAGAATAAGGACAATAAGGACTTCAAAAAAGCAGTCATTAACAAACTCAGAGTTGGTAGGTAACGTCTCATGGGAAGAAAAATCTAAGGGTACGTCTACACTACGGGATTAGTCCGAATTTACGGAATTCGATTTTATGAAACCGATTGTATAAATTCGATTGTACGCGGCCACAGTAAGCGGATTAATTCGGCGGTGCGCGTCCATGCACAAAGACTAGCGTCGAATTCCAGAGCGTTGCACTGTGGGTAGCTATCCCATAGCTATCCCAGAGTTCCCGCAGTCCCCCCCGCCCATTGGAATTCTGGGTCGAGATCCCAATGCCTGATGGGACAAAANATGAATTTTGGAATTTAAACATTCAAGTTTTTTAAAATAAGTTTGTTTTTGTTAAAATTGTTAACTAAAATAGTTAAATGAAATATTAAAAAAAAAATTAATCAACTGTCAGCCAGGTCAACATGAGAAACTTAAAATATTGGCTTCTGCAGCTAACTCAGTCGTCTTCACCTTCATTTTCCTGTTTGTTCATAATCTGGAAAAGAAAAATAAGCTTTCCTGCTTTTTCAGGTCCCAAACAATTTCTCAATTTGGAATGAATTAGTCCAAAGGAAGAAAATATGCTTTCTACAACGGCAGAAGAAGCTACTGCTGTTAAAAGTGAGATTCAACAGTCTCTGAATCCATGTGCTTAAGTGACTTCCACCAGTTCACTTGTGTGACTTTCTTTAAAACATCATCAGCAAACATACACTTCTTGAATGGTTCACCCTTAGCTCTGAAGTTTATTATAGTTGGCATTATGGAGGGATGATTGCTGGATGTCCATGTCATAGCCAGCTCCTCTTGTTCAGCAGTTAAGGTTTGACTTTGGTACCGAGTATTGAGAATATTTGCAAGAAAATGAGCTGGAGATAGTGCTTGTCCCATTTTTTTTTTTTTAATGCTTGTAATTCTCTGTCCTTGCATATTTCTCTTTTTAAGATCTCACTCAGTTCCTTCCAAATGTCAACAGCATCAGCAGAAAAACAGCTATTTCCCTGCATTTTGTTCAAGGCTACAGAAATAGGCTTCAGGGTACTCGGCATGTGGTCAACATTTCTCTTAAGCCCAATGTTGAGAACTTTGGCTGTGACAGTGCCATCTATTTTTTGACGATTTTGTTCACAAACTGTCATCAGATTAGGCCAGTTCTTGCTATAGTGCTCAAAACAGTCCACTACTGAGTTCCATCGCATGTCTTATGGGAGAGTTAGCTTGGTTCCTCCCACTTTTTTCAGAGCAGCTGCTGCAAAGTCGTTATGGAAGTATTTTGCAGTTTTCAACAACATTCGCCTTTATTTCTGGAACACTGAAGTCTTTGGCTAGGAGGTGCATCAAATGAGCACTGCAACTGTATGTTATTAGCTTAGGGCTCTCTTCTAATAATTTCTTCTCATTTTGGATACATTTGCAGCATTGTCTATGACCAAGCTGAGTTCTAGACATTTGAATTTTCTTTCAGTTTGTTATAGCTTTTACTGTTACTTCTTGTAAGTATTCTGCAGTGTGCGCATTTCCTGATGTATCAATTGTTTCTGTAAGGAAGACAGTCCCTTCTTCTGTTGTCACACAAGCACATACAACAGGATCATTGTGGACATTGCTTCACCCATCAAGGCTCAGGTTAACAATTTTACTCTCTAGACCTTTTGCACACTGCTCAATTTCTCTTTCATATACTTTATCCAGCAATTTGCCTGCAACATCTGCTCTGTTGGGTGGGCTATATACTGGTCTGAATGACTGAACCACGTTAATGAAGTGTGGATTCTCAATCATACGGAAAGGAGAGTGTGTTGCATAAACATGCTGGGCAATTTTTTCATCAATTACTTTTGTGTAATCTGCTGGTTCTTATCACAAACTTAACTATGGTTGTTTCTGGATGATGGAGATCTCGTTTTTCTTTTTGCTACAGGTGATATACTGTGTCTATGTGACATACATGATGTGACTGAAACACTATATTGACAGATTACTCTGAAACTATAGAAAATGATGGTGATCTTGGAGGTGGATAATCTTCAGAATCCTGTATGTTGAGGATGGATTCTCTTAAACAAAATAAGTCAATGCAGTTATTTAATGATTAGTACCATACGGCTCATTTAGTATTACTCATTGAATTTACTGACACTCAGTACGACTTTAAAGGTGAAATTGTAAAAGGAAGATCTGCCTATTTCAGCTATTTATTTTATCACAACTGCATCTAAAGTGGTAGTACCATAGAGTAACAACTATATATTTTGCTCAAACATGAGAATTCAAGAACAGTCAGAAGGAAGACAGGCAGTCCTTGAGAAAGAAGTATGAAATAAAAAAGTTTTACCAACCTGAAGATCCTGCATGTTCAGATATATTCCTTTCATCATCTTCACTGGAGCTTCCTCCTGAGAAGTCATGCTTCTCATGATGATGTTTCATTCGAGCAACCAGGCCTTGCGTTTTTGTTGCACTGTTTGCATTTTGCACGCATGCCTGTCTTACCCACAGGTAAAGGAACTTCATTAAAATATTCCCAAACTGGGGGTCTCTTACAGCCTGCTGCCATTATAGGTTTTCCCTTCTAGTGAGAGAATGGTATGGTAGATCTCAAATCAATGAAGGCTACACTCAGACCTTAAGACTTCTGGAATATGCTGCTCAAACAGTTTCACTTTGGTTTCTAGTGCCCTTCTCACATTTATCTCCAGACTTCTTCTTGTCCAGATCTATTCCGCCCCCAACAATCTTCATTGAACTTTTTGCAACTTTGCACTTTTAGAGAGAGGTAAGGGATTGACTCTCTGTACACAATTTGCAGAGGGACAATAGTGTTGAGGTCTGTTATTTCTCACCTCTATATATCATTTATTTATTTAAAAACATTTTTGCTGTTAACAAGCATGTTATCTCTGGAGACACAAATCCACAGTTTGAGAACCTCAAAACTAAGCATCTCTGATGGTACCTTCTAGACTGAGCACTGAGTCCCATTGGTTAGATAGAAAGATTAACGTAAATAATCTATACAGAAGCCCCAGGAACTCCATAAAATTGGGTTCCTAATCCATGAACTATTGGAACTCATTTACAAATCTTTTCTTAACCATTACATGAATATATTCTCATACTATAGAATTAGAATTTATAATCCCTATTCCATGATGAGATATCTTTGAGCTATAATGTATCTTAATTAAAACTATCTTTAGATAGGTTTTTCCCTCAAAAAGCATTTTATCAAAAAATCTGATTTTAAATCAAAAACTGATTATTTTTTTAAAATCATTGATTTTTATCCACCCTGCTGAAAATTAAAAAGGAATCTTATAAAGAGTGGAAACATGGTCTAATAGCTAATGCAGCGTTAACTATGTTGGTGAGGATGGTGTAGGCCAGCTATACCTTGCAGCCAATTAGCCGGATCTTAGACCTTATCCGATATCTATCATCCGGGGGTTAGAAGGGAAAGGTAGTGTACCTCCCTATCCAGTGATGCAAATTAATAAAGAAGAGAGAAGAATAAAGTAAACAGATGACAGCTTTTATTTAAAACAAACAGTGAGATGTGGTTTGACTCTTTGGATTTAAAATCCAAGCCCAACCAAACAGACACCTTGGCAATAAATAAATAAACCTAAAACAAAAATACCCCAGATACTGCACCATTTCTAGGTGTTGATAGGCAGTAGCTAGTACGACACTGTTGTCACAGGCGACTGATGGACCCTGGGTCTCAGCTGCTTCTTAGGGGGAGATCTACAGGATCTGCTGATGCTGAAGAGAGGCCTGGCTCTGCGATCACCCAAGGGTGAGCAATCAACAGGACCTCTGTACTTTTCTCTGAAAATGATGTGGAGTTCAGAGATTGGTAAGCATACTCGCAGTTCTTAATGCTGGTCTTCTGATCTTCTGGTCAACGTAGCTGCGCAAATACAACGGTACTGTAGCTGCCTCCAGGATGGATAGCAACTAGGCAGCGTGTGCTCAGAGTTTATATAGGCACAAGCGTGGCAAAGTTTTGAGGTAAAACTGGCAAGCTCCCCTGCTGGAACCTGTTTCAACCAGTTCTATGCTGACCGTTGGCTGCATTTCCAACCAGAGTTCCAAAAGAGCGCGAAAACTTCAACAAGAAGCTAAACAAAAAGATGGAGTCGAGCTGTTTGGTTGGCACCCATTTTGAATTTTAGACTCCATATCTAATACATAATTAAATACCTTAACCAAATGTAAAGGCTTACAGTATAACTCATTCTAAAGCACAAGACAATTTATAATCTCTGTTTCATATACAAAAACATTCTTACAAGGTGTACAAAAGAATAACACAAGCATGTAGGGACAAAATTAGAAAGGCTAAGGTACAAGGTCAGTTACACCTAGCAAGGGACGTAAAAGGCAATATGAAGAGATTCTTTACATTAGGAGCAAGAGAAAGATCAAGAAAAGTGAAGGCCTTCCACTTAGCGGGAAAGGAGATCTAATAACTGATGACATCAAGAAAGCTGAGGTGTTATGCTTAGTTTGCTTTAGTCTACACTAAAAAAGTTAATGCTGATGAGGTACTTAACAGCCGGGGGAAGGAATGCAAGCCAAAATAGGGAGAGAACAGGTTGAAGAATGTTTAGATGAGTTAGATGTGTTCAAGTTGGCAGGGACTGATAAATTCACCCTAGAATGCCCAAGGAACTAGCTGAAGCAGTCTCAGAATTGTCAGCAATTATCTTTGAGAACTTCTGGAGGATGGTTGAGGTCCAGGAAGACTGGAGAAGGGCAAACCTGTATCTGTCTTTTAAAAGGGTCAATAAAGAGAACCTGGGGAGTTATAGACCAGTCAACCTAACTTTGATACCTGGAACAAATATTAATCAATTTGTAAGTCCCTGGAGAATAATAGGGTTATAAGGAATAGCCAGCATGGAAGTTGTCAAGAACAAACCATATCAACCAACCTAATTTCCTTATTTGACAGGGTTACTGGGTGTGGTTTTTTGTTTTGTTTTTGGGTAAAGTAAGGCATTTGATGGTCCCACATAACATTTTCAAAAGCAAGCTAGGGAAATGTGGTCTAGATGAAATTACTATAAGGTGGGTGCACAACTGGTTGAAAGATCATACTCTGAGTGTAGCTATTAATGGTTTACAAACTGGGAGATTGTATCTACAGGGGTCCTGCAGGATCTGGTGGAATTTAATGAAAATATTGATGCCTTGAAGTGGAGAGTATGCATATAAAATTTGCAGATGACACCAAGCTGGGAGGGGTTGCAGCAAGCAAGCATTTTGGAGAAGAGGATTAGAATTCAAAATGACCGTGACAAATTGCTGCATTAGTCTGAATTTAGCAAGATGAAATTCAGTAAAGAGAAGTGCATTTGATTTTTCATTTTCAAGCGAGTACTTTGCACAACTATAAAATGCANTATCCTTGCAACAAAGCCCGTTGCCAACTCTGTCCACATATCTATTCAGGGGATACCATCATAGGACCTAATCACATCAGCCACACTATCAGAGGCTCGTTCACCTGCACATCTACCAATGTGATATATGCCATCATGTGCCAGCAATGCCCCTCTGCCACGTACATTGGCCAAACCGGACAGTCTCTACGTAAAAGAATAAATGGACACAAATCAGACGTCAAAAATTACAACATTCAAAAACCAGTTGGAGAACACTTCAACCTCCCTGGCCACTCGATTACAGATTACCGTACCCTGCACACCTCCTGCACCTCAACTCCCTGCCCTGAGCCCCTGCCACACCCCACACCCCTCCTGCACCCCCTGGGGGCAGGGAGGGGGCAGAGTTGGGGTGAGGACTTCAGGGAAGGGGTTGGAATGGGGGCAGGGAAGGGGCGAGAAGAGGGGAGGCGGGGCAGGGGCGGGGCCTCATGGAAGGGGTGGGGTGGAGTGGGGACGGGGCCAGGGGCAGCAAGTGGGGGGGTGTCAGTGATGCGGCCCTCGGGCCAATGCACTAGTCCTCATGCAGCCCTCGAGGTCATCTGAGTTTGAGACCCCTGGCTTAGTTGGTCCTGTCATAGCGCAGGGAGCTGGAGTTGGTAACTTGAAGTCCTTGCCAGCCCTACATTTCTGTGATTCTGTGCAGTGTGCACTCCTAACAAATGGGTACTTCTGTGACCTCAGCATCGTAACTATTTTGTAAGCTACTGATAAGCTTTGAAAACTATGATAGTATATGTCTTATGCAGTTCCTAAACTTCATTTTTAATATATATATTTGGTGTACATAGTCTCTGTACATAAAATCTAACTCTTTTTTTTTTTTTTTTTTTTAAGGCTTTCTGAGGTCTGAACATGGCAGACATTGACAAGTAAGTATACTCTTATGGACATTTACTTTGACTAAAAAGTCTATGTATTGATTAATCCTGTGCTTTAAACTACTGTGATCTCTAAATAGCTTTTTCTCTTCAGATATATATTAGGTTGGTGTAAAATGAGCAAATATGCAAATAGATTCATGTTTTGTTTTATTACATGCTCATTTGGGACCAGGGCTTTGGAGCGGAGCCCGGAGCAGCTCCGGAGCAGTGGAGCTGCAGGTTTTTGCCTGGAGCTGGAACGGAGCCGGAGCACAGCTCCAAAGCCCTGTTTGGGACTGTAACTGCAGTAGCTATTAAGCAAAATGTAAACTACAAAATAAAATTCAACTAATGTACTAAATTACTAAAACTAGCAGCATCGCCCGTTCCACTGTCATGTTAAACATTACTTTTCTTTTCCCTGTCTCTTTTTGTCAGTGGTGCTAAGTCAAAATGTAGGGCTCTTTGTCAGTTTGATTCCTCCAAACATTGTCAGTTACTAAACATACTTCAAAAGTGATATTGTAGTTTTAAAGTGTTGCAAAATCTTACTTTAAACAGGATATGGGTGAAACTTATGTCTTGTGTATAAAACAGTTTCTGTGATTTAAATAGTGCTGTGGAGTTAGTCTCGTTTTACAGAGGGAGAAATGTTGGGGCGGAGGTAGAGGTTTAAATGATTTGACCAAGTTCAGAGGGCATTTCTCCCTAGGATAGGATTGGAACTCTGATTCTCAATTCCCAGTCTTGTTTGCAAACCACTAAATTATTATTTGCTCATTAGGATAGTAAAAGTGAAACTGTTGGTGAAGAAAGTTTTCCAATTTGAATTTTACTATATTGGTCAAATTTACCAGTGGAAAGAAGTTACAGAAGTTTAAAAAAAAAAAAATCAAATACCCAACCACAAAACAGAATACATCAGCTTGGTTGTTACACTGGGAACTAATACAATATCTGTAACTGCAGCTTTTTCAGGACAAGTTGTATTAGTAAACAAGTCCTTTAGCTTAAAAGGAAAAACAAACAAAAACACTCAACTCTTGAATTGAACGTTTCTACTAGCAAAGAACAGGCTGAACTTGACCAACAGGATATGGAAGATGTTGAAGAAGTGGAAGAAGAAGAAACTGGCGAGGATGCCAACAGTAAAGGTAACACTGTAACATACTTGCATCAAACGAAATTCTAAAGAGATTTCACGTCTCAATTTAAACTGAATGCAAATGATAAAACATGATTTGTTTTTAATGCTTTTTAAATTCTGAAACCAGAAAGGTGTTGCTCATTCAAAGGGATTTTTAATGATCATTCACTTCATGCTTGTGTCTGCTCTCATTCTTTTTTTAATCATGAACAGCAGCAGTTCACAAAACATTACCCATGTGAACCAGAGTCATTGACCAGTCAGTGCTTCTGTCAGTACTCTCAAATGAACTTTACTGCTCGCTTGTATTAATTTCACGGGCAACCATTCAACTTCAAAACGATTCAGTCACGATTAGTAGAAATCCACATATACCTAAAATTGGTCCAAAAACCCCCCAAAACCCATTTATATCTAGTTAGTAGTACATTTTGCATGAGACACAATCCAGGTGGAAAAAGTTGGTCCTGCTCATGTAATGTAGTTCGGTTTGGAGGGTGGAAATGAAATTTGAAGAGAGCAAAGAGGCAAAAATATAAACAAATGGCAAGAAATGCTTTTAGCGTATTAGCAGTATGAAGCCTGCAGTAGAATTGTTGGATTTGCTGAAGATACCAGATTAAAGTAACCGGCTGATAAATAGCAACAAGTTCCCTTAATCTGATGGTATAACACCTAAAGAGTTCCCAAAGAACTTAGCAGTTAAACTATTTCACTCAACAAAAGCATACAACCAAGTTAAAATCCGCTATTATAGCTGAAGACTGGGGTAGCATGTGTTGCACCTACCTGTAAAAAGGCACTAAGGGAAGTTCAGTACTAGGCAAACTTGGCTGAAATAAATAAAAATAGAGTTCTAAAATACCCATATGAATATATTATAGGGACTGACCAGCAGAACTTCAATAGAATAAAATTATGCTTTTCTAATCCTATTGGATTTTAGCATGTAAACAAAGTAGTGAGTGTAAAAAAGACCCGTTTGACATAATTTATTTGGAATTTCAAGAGCCTGTTTGAAAGTTCTTCCCTGAATACTATTAAGGAAACCTAGTAGTCTTGGATGAGAGTTGGAAGTTCTCTCAGGGATTAAAAACTTTTAAGAGTAGGAATAAATGGTCACTTTTCAACATGGTAAAAGGTTCACAGTTGAGTGACCTAAAATACTGTACTAGAACTGGTGTTTAATATATTAATGTGATAAAATTGCAGATGTTTCAATTGCAGATGTTTTAAGTATAGAGAAGATGGAAGAACTCGAAAGATCTAAGAGAGCTGTCTGAATGAACAGTTCAATGGCAAACAAGTCGTCATTGACAAATGCAGGGTAATCCCCTTTGGAGAAGTAACTTGAACTACTTTTGCATGTTACTGGCATCTAAATTGCAATCACTCAAGAAAGAGACTGGACTGCTGTTGTGCACAGCTCTCTGAAAACCTCTGCTCACTGTGTAAATGCAGTCAAAACAGTGAACAATTTTAGAATGTATTAAGTATTGGACAGAAAATAATATGCAACTTCATGCAAAGATGGTAAGACCTCATCTGAAGTAGTGTGTTCACTTCTGGGAGAGATTAAAAAGATCGAGACTTTGTTTAATTTAGCACACAAAAATGGGAGGGGTTTAGATGCATGTGTATGTATACACACACATCTTAACCTCTGAAAATGCAAGAACAAGGATGTTCAGTGAAAGGTAACTTTTTAAAAAAGCTGATAAAAGGGAAACTCTTCTGCATTTTGGAATAATAAACGTGTGGAATTCATTGCCACAGGATATTGAGGCCAAGAGCTTGGTAAGAGTTAAAAGATTAATATTAATATGGATAATGAGAACAGTTACAATTACATTAGACAAGACAAATTTTATAGGATATAAACTTCCCTGATTCAAGGTATGATGGAGGTTAAGAAGCAGCTTCTCCACTGGCAAAGTTACTTCTATTTTATTTTTTTAAACTATGGAATTTCTTGCACCTACCTCTGAAGAATCTGGTACTGACCAGTCATAGATGATTATACATATAAAATATATGGGATTAGAGGGCTCGCTGGTCTGATCTGGTATGGTAGTTTGTTCCTACTGCACATTAAAATTTTCTGCTTAATAAGTCACTTATGCCTTATTTTCACTAGTATTTTTGGTGAAATCTTGTATAAATTAGAGACTTGTAGGGCAGTTACTGAATCCAATTCAAGTTTTAACAGTTGTACAGAAATCGTTTTTTGGAAGAATATTGACTTATTGCACAGTCCCTGCCTCTGCCCAGTGCAAAAAGTACAAATCTCAGTATCTTGCATTTCTTTGCATCATTTAGTTTGAAATGTTAGACAAAAGTGCTTTTTTAAAGATATTTTTGGTGACTTGTTGTAAACCTGTGTTTTCAGCAAGAACTTCTATTCTAATGACTGGGTCAACTTTTCATAAAATAAGAATCTCAAAGCTTTGCCTTCCTTTTTCTAGAATGGTCAATTTTTAGATTTTCCAAATTCTCAGCTGTCTTTCAAAATGATCAGAATAAGATGGATCTTCACTAACATTTTTAATAGGATATTTAAGGCACAGTGTCAGTGGGAAAATGGAAGTGTGAAATGCTCCTATTTGTGCTGCATTTCCTTTGAAAAAGTTCAAATATCAAGGATTGTCAACCTGGCATCTTTCCCTAGTACTAAAATAAGTTTCTTTCAAGGTTGGCTACAAGATTAGCATAATGCATTTGCAAAACCTCTCCTCTTCTTGGTTTTACTTAGCTCGGCAGCTGACTGTGCAGATGATGCAAAATCCTCAGATTCTTGCAGCCCTTCAGGAAAGACTTGATGGTCTGGTAGGAACATCTACAGGATATATAGAAAGGTACAGCTTGTTCTCATTCAGTAGTTAAGTATCTGTTTTTATAATCTTGTTCTCTGTGGAAGTGTTCACACCACTCAGTCTCTTCACTTTCAGACAGTATTAATACATCCTAAACTACCTGCCGGGGCCAAATATATCTGAGAACCTAACCTTTAGAAGAGAGCAGGAACTGAGTTCTCATTTTTTAATTTTATTTTATTATTACTATTTGAGGAAGGGAAGGTGGGAAGCTTGGTAAAGAGCTTAAAGTAGGGCTGACATGTTAAAGTGACTTGCAGAGGTACATTTAAGTTTTACTTAAGTTGAAGTTTAACTGTTTGAGTTTGCTTTCACTGTTTGAGGTTGCTTTCATAGTCTTGTAGTATGTATTACTGAAAGAATTGGAGCTATTTTTTTGAAAAGTGTGGATCCATTTCTGTAATATAGTTGCTGAGTTATTTGTTTCCTGATATCCTTGTTACAGTATGGTCAGAAAAACTTGTAGAAAGATTAAATGGCATAAAACTTTATTAATGTAGAGTTAAGATTGCCCAGTTGATAGCTCATGCACTTCCAGAATGTAGAGTTCAGCAAAATTCAAATGTCAGAAAGCCAGGAAATGGAGTTAAGGTAAATGCTTGCACAGCCTTAACTCTGCCACCTGGAGCTGGCAGTAGCCCCTGGGAATTATCTGCATGGACTACAGCTGCATTCACTGTTAAGTGTAGCTGTATTGAATAATGGAGGAATAAGTTGGAGCAGCTTAGGAGAGCTGTAGTTGTGATATGAAGAGAACTGGGTCTGTGTCCTTTCTCCTCCTCCCTCCCTCCCTCCCCCCCAACGTATATTGTCAAAGGAAAGATACACATGTACTTTGAGGTTCTACTCTGCATCACTTTAATACAGAATTTGGTAGGTTGTCAGTAGCAGGGCTTTAGGGTCTTCTTGTCATGGCTGTTGTCATCGGATGAGATATGAGAGCAGCTGGTGGATATAATGATGGGTCTGAGGAAGTACAGGTTTGGGTGGTATGTGCAGGTGTCAGTGTGTTGTGGAAGGGTATGAAGTGGTTGTTAAAGCATGGTATTCTGTCTGGGGAGTAGTCTGTGTTTGAGTGTAGGGCAAGGGCAAGTAGCACCTATTCATTACCTGCACTCTGCCTTGTCACTGTATGTGTGTTACGGGCATTATGGGGCACTGCTCCAGTCATGTCAGTAGGTGTTCCCTTCCCTCCCACCCACCCCAGCCCAGTGCGGGAGTGTTTCTGATATGGGCAGAGTTAAAGTTGCATTGTTGTTTACCTTAACTCTGTGTTTTTGTTTGTTCGTTTGTTTTTGTTTTTAAACAGAAAGAAATGTTTGTTGGTAGGAATTAGTGGTCCTTTGGGCAGTCGTTTTACCTAGTTTGCAGCTGATAAGGTACTGTAGGTATGTAATAATCAAAAGGCCTAGCTTTATATAGTAGATCTCAAAGAACTTTACATCAGTATCTCCATTTTTACAGATGGGAAAACTGAGGCACAGAGGTGAAATGACTTGCCCACAGTCACTGAGTAGGCCAGTGACAAACCTAGGAGTAGTCCCAGTCAGTATTTTCACTAGGCCAAATGGTTATGATGTGATTTCCTCAGTGTTCCTCCCCCCTCCAGTATATTTTGTGGGATAATAGTAGTGCATTGAAATGTTTGCAATGTGTAGTTGCGAATCAGGCCAGTGTGGGAAATCTCATCCATGGTCATGTCCCAAAACCTTGACAGTCTTATTTCTTGGTTGTTACAGTAACTTAGAGCAAGTCTACAATTATAATGCTGCATCAGCATACAGTTGATGTAGCGCTTTAATTAAGATGCTCCAAGTACTCCTGAGGGCATTCTGCGATTAAATTCTGCACACAATATTTTAAAATTCTGCAAGTTTTATTTGTCAATAAATAAATGCAATGGCTCCAGCATAGCAGTGGGGAGTACAGGCCACTGGCTGCATGAAAGTGGGAGATCACCCTGCAGCCCTCCCACCCCTGGGACATGAACTCAATGGTGAGGCTGCACCTGATCCTGACACAGCACAAGGCCTGGGCCTGCCTCAGAAACACTCTGGGGCCCTGCCCATCTGCGCCAGGTGCACCAGGTATGGGGCAGGCAGGCTCAACCAGGCAGGATTCAAGTGTGGAGGGGCTCAGTGTGGGGTGGATCCAGGTGCGAGCTGAGAGGATTCCGTGTGGGACAATCGGTGCAGGCAGCTCAGTGGGGGGTCTAGGTGTGGGGGGATCTGGATGCACAGAGGCTTGTTGGAGTTCCAGGTGCAGGGGCGATGGGACTCTGTAGGGGCTTCCAGGTGAAGGTGGTTGGGGCTCAGCAGAGGGGTCTGGGTGTGGGGGTCTCAGCAGGGGGATCTGGGTGGTGGGGGAAGGTCTGGATGCAGCTAGTTGGGGGTCAGTGGCATGGGGGTCTGGATGTGGGGGCTTGGTGCAGGGGGGGCATCAAGATGTGGGTTTGAATAAACGGAGCTCAGTCGGGAGGGCTCTGGGTGCAGGGGTGGAGGTCCAGAGGCAGGGGTTGAGGTTCAGTGGGGTGGGGTTTGGGCATGGAGGGCTGGGTGAGGCTTGGCAGGGGTGTCTGGGTATGGGAGGTTTGGATACACGGGTTGGGTGGATGGGGGAGCAGCTCCCCGTACAGTGATGCCTCTCCCTACAGCTGAGGACCGATGGGGGGTTAGGAAGAAGGGGAGGATGCTGAGCTTCCTGCAGCTGGGGGAGGTCTGACATAGTCCCAGCCACTCCTTGCAGGGGAAGAGTAAGTCCCATCCTCTCCTGCCTCCAGCCCTGATGGGACTCGCAGCTGATCCTGGCTCAGGGTTGGAGCCACTGGCTGGGGTGTCCCCAGCTCTGCGGTGATTTACTTCTCTGCCGGCTGCTTTAGATGCCTGAAACGATGTACCTGCGCTACTAGGGAGTGATGCGTGACTGCTTTTGCAGCTTCCCTTTACTTCCCTGTCAGTCATTTTTCTGCAGGGAAGCAATCTGTGGGGGACATGAATTCTGTGCACGTGCAGTGGTGTAGAATTCGCCCAGGAGTATAAACTGATGAGAGAGAGCGCATGCTCTCCTGTCTATGTAGTTAGCTACCACCTCTCGGGGAGGTGGATTTTGTCGGTGGGAGAAGTTCTTCCGCTAACATAGTGCTGTCTACGCAGGGGCTTTCGATGGTATAATTATGTTGCTATGGGGTATGAATTTTTCTCATCCCTGAGTAACATAGTTCCGCTAATATAGGTCTGTTGTGTAGACCAGACCGCAAAGTGTTGAGAGAAGACTGGTATGTCTGTATTCTTCTCCACACCCTCCTTGTTTCCAGCTCCCCCTCTCCTTCCCATCCCATTATGCTATTAGCTGGCACTGTAGATACCATTAACTTGTAAGAAGTTACTCCTTGCTGTCTCCAGACCTATGCTACTGTGTATGCATCATGGCAAAAGCTTACTGGAGGGTCATATGCGACTATGGTTATTAGGTAGCCTGAGCTGCATACTGAACTTGGCCCCTCACTCCCACTACCCACCTCCTTTGGCACTCTGCCCCTGCTTCTGTCAGACTTCCCCAGCCATGTTCCAGGTCCGCTCAGTCTGCCCTTCTCCCAAACACTCTGGCAAGCTGTCCCCTACTCCTCCTACAGGGATGATACATACCTTAACTAGTTATTTTATGGATTTCAGATATTTAAATTTGCATTGCCCTCATTCCCCCACCCCCCTCCAGAGCCCATCTCACAAGGCATGGGAGGGAGAGGGACTCAGACACTGCAAGAGGAGCAGGGTCCCCCATATCCTGGAGTACATAGTGGGCAGAGAGGGTCTCAGGTACCTGCAGAGGTGTTAGGGCTTCCCTAGATCCCAGCACGCGCGCACACACACGAGTTCAGTGCTGACAGGCCCCTCCAACTCAGAACCCCCAACTCTCTTTGTACCCTTCATATTCTCCGGCCTCCTATCTTCCCTCCCCTACCATCCATTACCACTTAGCCCCTTCCCCATAATCCCTTGCTAGAGACTCAGCCTCCTGTTACCACCCCAATCACCCCTCCCCTTCCAATGAGCATTTACTTGTCTAATTTATCTCATTCTCAAAAATAGTTTTAGTACCTTCTGAATATCCTGCTGTACTCAGATTACATTTCTCCAAAAAAAATATTTTAAAAAGGAAACCCTGAGGCAAATTCTCTCTTCTCCCGTGCCCTCCCCCCCGCGCGCGCGAAAAAATATTTACAGCTAATTCGTAGACGTCTGCCAAGGGTCAATCTCAGACTTCAAAGTTGCAGGCTCTGTGAGGTGTTAAGTGATTCATTGCAATGAGATTTTCTCAGATGAAGATGAGTGGAGATGAGTACAGATTGAAACAATAACTCTGAGGCTTTGTCTACACTAGCATTTTTGTCGTCAAAACTTAAGTTGGTCAGGGGTGTGAAAAAACACACCCCTGACCAACATGAGGTTCACTGACACAAGCACCAATGTGGACAGTGCTATGTCAGTGGGAGAGCGTTTCCCACTGACGTAGCTACTGCTGATCATTGGGTATGGCTTAATTATGCTGGTGGGAGAGTGCTCTCCCACCAGCATAGAGCAGCTACACAGGAGACCTTACAGCAGTGGAGCTGCAGCGGTACAGCTGTGCTGCTGTAAGGTCCATAGTGTAGACATAGCGCGAGCCACTGCTCCAGTCATGTCGGTAGGTGTTCCCTTACCCCACTCTCCCCAGTGCAGGAGAGTTTCTGATGTGTCAAGCAGACCAGTTCTCAGCTCTTCACCCCAGTCTCAGCAGTATGTTTTGTATCCTCTGAGCATGCCTGCTCTAAGCTCTTCACCCAGAAGAGCAGGGTTTTTCCAGTTCTGCACATGGGTGGTACGGAGAAGGGTTCAGACCACCCCAGAAAGGCAAGCCCTCAAACCTGGTTTGCATGGGAGGCAAGAGGGAAGACCCCTATAGATACTGGTTCTCACATGAATAGAGGAAGGGGTTCAGACCCCCAGAAAAGCAAGCCCCACTGAAACTGGCTCACATGGGATGTTGGAGCGGGTTAGAGCACCATAGATGAGCAGCCTCCCAGATCCTGACACACATGGAGGCAGAGTGTGGGGCTTAGACACCACTGGGGGGAACTGACCCCTAGATCCTAGCTCACATATGGGGGGAGGGGGCAAGGAGAGGATCTGACCCCCAGATCCTGACATACAGAAGGGGAGAATGTGGTGCTGACAGATGCCCCTGCCACTTACTCCCATGTCCTCTTCCCAGTGTCCTAGTCCCCCAAGCCTTCGCACCTTCCTTACCCCACCCATCCCTATTATCCAGTGCAACCCCAAATTCCCTAACTCTGTTCCCTAAAATGTCCCTCCCCTTCCAGCAAGCATTCATGTCTAAATTTTTTTACAGAAATTCTTTGATTATTCTCCCTCTCCCACCCCAAAAAGTAACCCCCCCCCATACCCTGACTGACAGATTTTAGCAGTATGCCTCCCAAACTTTTCCAGATGTCTGCCTAAGGTGAGACTCAAGCTGCCACTGGTTGGTGGGTCTTGTTTAAAGGACTACTGTTTATCTCCTTGTACTGTCCAGCTGGTGTCAAATTTAAGGCTAAAAATCCTGTTAACTCCTCTGTCCATGTATGCTCAGTATAATCTATCAAAAATGAGAATAAGCAGGTGAGGCTTGCAACAAGCCTAATGGGAGAAGCAAAGTCTTTTTCAAATAACATTTTAATTTGATTTCCTCCAAAGGGCTGATGCGTGCCATGGACCACCCCAAATGATTATTTTTTTTTAAACAGGCTACAAATTAGCCTTTTTTTTTAAAGAGCTTGCTGGAAATGGGAATACCTTGTCCACGGGGAACTTCAAAAATCCCCTCTATTCAAAACAGGGGAAAACAATTTTGAAACTTTCTGCAAAGAACAAGAATTTCAAAATTCTGTTGTGAAAAAGTGGAAACATTGTTTCAACCTTCTCAGAATGTTTGAGGCTGTAGGCAGCTCTGGGCTTCTGGGAGCCCCAACTCTGAGGCAGCCTATCTGGAAGTCCAGGCTGCTGAGGAGCTGAACAGGCAAGCAAGCTGGCAGGAAACCAAGCAAGCTTCCATTACAAGTTCTGTTGAAATTCAATTGAAATCAATACATTCCCATGGAACGTTTAGATTTTGACAAATTGGCATTTTCTGATGGAAAAGCATTCTATTTGGCCAAGTCTAGGTATTACTAGTTCTGTTGCAACCAGTCAGTTGCTCCTCTGTCCATGTTTATACTAATTCCAATGAAGCTTGGCTCCACAAGCTGATTTAAAGTCTTTCTGTAGGTCAGACAAACCTCCTGAGGAGACTCGCCCTGCTTCTCATTTGACCATACATTCATTAAATTGACTTGCATTCAGGGGACCAAGTGCTAACTAGGTGTCATCTTGTATCTGTTCGTTCCTTCAGCTTTGATTCTTTTGGACCTGTTGCCTCTTTTTGGAGCTATTGCATAATTCTATCTTTTATAAAACTGCTTATAGGTGACACTTCCTGTGTGAAAAGAAAAGGCATGTAAAGATAATGGATACATAAATCTCAGTTGAAGTTTGAAATTAGTTTGCGCTAGCAGTTCTGCATTTTACTTTTATGTCCAATATGATTTATACTAAGGAACCCAGATGCTCCCGTAAAAGGAGTTAACCTGCATTAAATTACTCTGGCTTGAATTTGCATTAGGTGTCCAATATTAGCCTGACAGCCTCTGATACTGAGAAAAAGATGTGTGTATCTAGGACCTGTCCAGTGTCCTTAGACTCTTGCAGAATGTTACTCTAGTCAGTGACATCAAATGAGTGCTTATCATATGCTGTCTCAACAAGTCTTTCTAATATTTTTCTATTAACATCTTTACACAACTAACCTTTTGATTTTTCACTGTACCATTCCTTCAAGTTAAAATTGCAGTGGAGCATTAATGATAAATCTGACCTTAAGTTTTGGAACATCTCTTTTACAGAGTATGTATGTAATATAACTGAATGTAAATGTCATTGGGTGGATAAGAACTTTTTCAGAACCTTCATGAATAAGTTTGTTTGGTATTACATATTGCAGTTCTCTACTTCAGCAAAAGCCAGATGCTGAATTATTGGTGACCTATGGGAAACTCACTTGTTTGATGTTAATAGACATCTTACTAGTCGGGATGGTACATTCTTGTCAACCCTAAGAATGATGGTGAGGAAGGGTGGCAATTTTGCATTCTAAAACCATTTTAAAACTAAGCTAGTGTTGCAAGAGTCTCAGAACCTGTAAGTAATACAATATGAGTAGAGCAGTGTTAGATACTTAAGTTGTCAAACTACTTAATTTAGTCACATCCAGTGCTTAACAGAGCCTTCAGTTGTCTCTCCCTTCTTAAAGCTGAAGGTGAGAAGAAGAATAAAGGCAGTCTGGTTATAGTCTGTTCTGATCAATACGGCCCACCTCCTTAATAAAGTAGGCAAATGCTAATAATCTTTTCTAGTTCCTAAAATAACTTTATCTACACACTCCTTTTGCGTAGACAGTCTTCCAAATTTTCTCTTTGTGAAAGTGCATAAAATATTTTTTAAATATCCAAGCATGAAATTACTGTTTTGTCACTGATAGGACGGCAATGGAAGGGTTTTAACTTTTTGTTTGTCCTGTGTTGAGTAATTAATACTCTTTTTCCCAGGGGTTCTCAACCTTTTTCTCGCTGAGGCCCCTCTCAACATGCTATAAAAATGCCAGGGCCCAGCAGGGGTTGTGTGTGGGGGAAGCTCCAGGCCAGGGAAGTCCTTAGGCATAGGCATAGTTTTACTTCTATTTGGGGGGACAAGAGCTGGCAGGGCTCGAGCCAGCTCCGCACAGCAGAGTCGAGGGAGGGAGTGCCACCTCCACCCCCCTGACTCACTCGGGAGGCCGCCCAGCCTGTCTGGGCTGTGGGGGGATGCAACCAAAAAATATAACTCAAAGGGGGAACTCAGATCAAAAAGTTTGAAAACTGCTCAGGGTGCAGGGAGGGGGTAGCTAGGGTCTGTGTGCAGGCAGGGGGGTAGCTCAGCGTGCTACCCAGTTTGGATAGCCATACACTGAGTAAATGGCAAAATTTAATTTTATACTCTTAGACGTGTAAATATCACTGTGTATAATTCTTACAAATTGAGCACCATCCTTGAGAATATACCCCATCGTTCTCTGATTCAAGTAATGTACATTTTTTTTCATAAAGTTTGCATAAAATACTTGAGTTCAGATCCTCGGTTGTGGCATGGCCACTTTGTGCTCCACTGCCATTGGGACATAGGCATGAAGCCAGTGTAAGTGGCCCCAGGAAGATCACTGCAGCATAATAGGATCCTGTGGTATATAGGCTCTGACACCCTGCATTCTTATGTTGGTTTAGAGGGCAAAGCTGGGACTACCATACATTCTGCTGATCAGCCCCTGGGCAGCCAATTGCGGCTAGCCAGTGTAATTTAGAGAGCTTGCTGTAGCCTAATTCTTGCTGGGTGACTGGGCCAGGATACAGCCAGTCCAGGACGGGAGAAACTCGGAGGCCAGCTTTGCAACCCACCTCGCCCACAAGCTGGACTTTATCCACCTCAGCTGTAGGTGGCCCTTAATGTTTTAATGTTACATAGTCATTGGAGCCCAGATGTAAGGAGAGCACCCAGTTGATTACAAATAAAGCTAAGAGCTCAAGGGGTTGCAACTAATTAGTGTATTTTATAATCAGTGTCACTTCAACACTTTTCCAACATTTTTACTTAATACATTGGTCTGTCTAGGAAAAATCTTTTTAATTCATGGGAATATTATATAATATGTTCTGAAATGTTGCACCAGCCTCTTGGCTCTCAACTGCCTAATATACAGATGTAAATCCTGACGTTACTTGATTTTCTCTAATGAAATAGAAAAAAAGTAGCTTGTCATTTTGATGCGTTGGCCCATCTTTGCAGGGATAAAAAACACTATCCTGACAATCATTTACTTTAAATTACTTTAAATTCAGTTAATACTCTACTATTTAGAGAGCAGCCTAACATTATTGCTTAGGATCTTTAAGCAAACCTTATGTAATAAAACTTAATGTTTGTCTCGGTTCTTTGGAATGCTTTGCCCCTAGCCTTAATGAAACCTCAGATTAGTTTGAGTTTGCATTAATGCTGAATCAGCATGAAATAGTGAATTATGTTCAGTTGTTCTTCTGTCAAAAGCTTAAGTATGAAAAGTATTGTAACATAGCATAAAACAAAACCAGTCTGTACTATGGAAGGTGGCTATGGGGTGGGCAGGGAATGATTGAGAAGGGGGTCAGTGTGTTATGGAACACTTCTGTTATACAGTATTATGATTACTATTAACTGAAACTTTCAGCTTGCCTAAGGTAGTTAAGAGACGGGTGAATGCGCTCAAGAACCTTCAAGTTAAGTGTGCACAGATAGAAGCAAAGTTCTACGAGGAAGTTCATGAGCTGGAAAGAAAGTATGCTGCTCTCTATCAACCTTTGTTTGATAAGGTAACAACTCTGTGCTAATTTGACTTTATTTTTAAGCTCTAGTTAACTAAAATCCCAAAAGCAAGGATTACAATGGGAATAAACATCAGTGGTGCATATCTGTAGCTATGTGGTGTTACAGTCCCATGTGGGGCCAGATGTGAACCCCTCAGTCCTGTGAGTGAATTGATTCCAATAGGACCACCCATGAGTAACGTGTGATTAAGGGTCTCAGGGCCTGGGTGGTTATTTTGGAGGGGCATAGGAGTAAAGTGTAATGTTACTGTTGAGTGGCAGATGAGGTCAAGAAGCAAATGGAATGCATTCCCCAAAGGGAGAGCTTGGATTACAGTAACTTTACTAATTGCAAAAACATACAACAGTAAACCTGAAAGACTTCATGGTTTTATTTTCCAGCGAAGTGAAATCATCAATGCAATTTATGAACCTACAGAGGAAGAATGTGAATGGAAAGCAGATACTGAAGAAGAAATATCAGTGAGTATCTCCACTATATCTGAAGAGAATAATTGATGGCATATTTCAAGCTTTAACACACACTAAGCAAGACCCAATACTGTAGCAAAATTTAAAATGCCAGCAGTGAAATTCTCATAATAGCTTTCTGTGACTCTATAAAGTAGCTGTGAATCTTGATTTTTAGTTATGGGCACACTGACTTACTCAGTTAAAGCACATGATTTTATGATAATCTGGTACTTGTGATAAAACTTTTGTTAAATTTTAGAAAGTTTAACATTTTTATTTTATCAAGGAGGAAATGAAAGAGAAGGCCAAGCTTGAAGAGGAGAAAAAAGATGAAGAAAAAGAAGACCCTAAAGGAATTCCTGAGTTTTGGCTGACAGTATTTAAGAATGTTGACTTGCTTAGTGATATGGTTCAGGTAGGTGTGACCTAAAGTTAAATGTAATCATAAGTTATAAAATTTGTACTGGTGTGCTCCTAGAAGTTGTGGAAATAGTGATATGATTTGGCTGTTTTGGTATTTCTTCTGGTAGAATCAAAATGGCTTGTATCCCATTTCAAATGCTTTGTCAATGGAATGATGTACCATGCTCCCACGCCTGTTCAGCCTGACACATCTTATTCTTTAGTTGCCAGTTACATTCCTTACACAGGTCTTCACCTATTCAGTAGTGAATTGCATATCAAATTATGAGAAACTGCCTTTCATGATTGAATAAGATTGAGGATGCTTATGTAATTGAAATTATTTACTGTGCCTATTTATTACTTTACTATTGCCCTCTTCTGGTCAAATAATTGTATAAAATACTTTCAAATGCCTGTCGCAGGTTCTTAGCTAATGTGAATATATCTGTGCCCCTTTCACCCCAATGCATTTTTTTATTTTGTAACTAGCTTAACTCAAATGCTGTTTGTATGAAAAATGCTATGCATTGATTTAAAATCATTTTATTTAAAGGAACATGATGAACCTATCCTGAAACACTTAAAAGATATTAAAGTGAAGTTCTCAGAAGCCGGTCAGCCTATGGTAAGCTTAACATCTTAGACAAACTATGTATTTCTGCATGATGAGAATAAAATTAAACCTGGGGATATAGTGGTGGTCTTTGCCTGTCAAATAGTTGATGGTGCCTTTTGGATTCTGAAGAATTTTTAGTCTGTTCTTAGTGAGAAATGGCACTAGCGTACTGTTAATACAGTCGTATATAAAATGACCACATATCTCTTGTATTATGACAGTTTAATCAATTAGATACAAAACCTAGCTTTAGTCAGTATTTGCAGCTAGGAGTTTCACTTTCAGATTTGGACACAATTTCAAAAATGTAGTTGCTGATAATTATGTCCTTGAACTGATTACCTATGCAAAAAAATTGTGGTTTGCAAAGAAGTTAAAATGACTAATTATTTCTGTAGTAGTCCAGAGGTTTAGCTCTACATTATAGCACACAGATCACTGTTTATCAGGTGATCTCACTTCAAAATGTATGAGGCAGAAGATGAAAATCATAAACCTAGATGCCAGTATAAAATTAAGGAAACTTTAAATTATTGTAATTTGGGAATAGAAATTGTTTTAGAATTTTGAGTCTCACATATTGGACAGAATTGACATTAAGTAAGCCACTTTATTACTGAAAAGAGGTGTACATTGATTTGAGATCTGATTCTTGGATATTAGGTGTTAATCGTGATTTGAAATTAAAGATGAGTAAATGTTGCTCAGTTGCTAATGACACTGTCTTTCGGCAATTGTTTTTAGAGTTTCACGTTAGAATTTCACTTTGAATCAAATGACTTCTTCACAAATGAAGTGTTAACAAAGTCATACAGAATGAGATCAGAGCCAGATGATTCTGATCCCTTCTCCTTTGATGGACCAGAAATTATGGGTTGTACAGGGTAAGTGTTAATATGGAATTTTAAAGTAGTTGACCACCTTTTGATGGCTCTTCTTGAATATTTGGCTGAGCTTGCAGTCATAGAACTGGAAGGGACCTCGAGAGGTCATCTAGTCCAGTCCCCTGCACTCAAGGCAGGTAAGTATTAGTCTTACATTCAAGCAATGGTCTTAGATTCAACTCGCTGGGATTTCTATGTTTGGCTATGCATGAAATGGGATAACTTTTGAACACTGCATCCAATCAGCTCTAAAATTTCAGACAATGTACTAGGCAACTATGGTCAGAACCTTGTTGACTTTGGGGAGGGGGGGAACAATAGGGGCATAAATGAGGGGTACATGAAGCTTCAGACAGCTCTTTAGTACAACCACAGCCTCAAACACCTCTGCAATTGTGTAAACAGCAAAAAGCTGGCTCCTATACCCATGAATAGAGTTAACATGTTGACACTCTGAATGTCTTCTCTCTAATGGATTGAACCATTATTCTTTCTAAATTTTATATAGCATCATTCCTTGAATTGATTTTCTAGATCAAATACACCGTTCAGGAGGACAATCCTATAATAATTGTTAAATTGAGACTCCTCAAACTTATAACTTCTGCGTCTAGGATCACCTGCAATGTTCATCAAATATGGAGATCCATGCAATCAATGCTTCAAGAATGAACATTTACTGGCTTGATTTTTGTTGTTTGCCTGAGCTCTCTGCCTTCCTTCCCAACTTTTTTGGGGTCTTAGTTTCTTTCACTAAGTAAATGAACTTGAGTGCAGTTCGTCCCTTGCTGTCCTTGGAAGGTTGCGTACATAGTAATCATTGGAACTATCTACAAAGTGCCATGAGCCCACCTGTAAGCGAGTGTGCAGCTTTGCAGGCAGTCATTACATTAGCAAGTAACAATTCTTAGCTGTCTCAGACTCGGCACACCTCTGTCACAGCTATATTTCCTTCTCATTTTCCTCCGGTTTCTCCTCCACCCTAACCTGGTATCATTAACATATTTGTTTGTCTTTCTCATGTCTCAACCTTTTTTGTGGCCTTTATGGTTGAAAAGCCCTCACACCATCACTGGTGCCAATTAAATTACTGCCCCCTATTCAAATCGTTCCTGAAAATGTACTTTGTCCATGCAGCGTGTCAATGATTCATGGAAGGAAAGTGGCACCTGGTCAGTGTTGACAAGGTTCATGGGATAGGGATTGTCTTTCATAGTCTTGCTCAACATTGTTCAAATTAATAGTGCTTGTTAGTCTTGTTCTAGAGTAAAATTGAGCTATGCTCTTATCCTTCCACCTGCCAAGGCTTAAAAGTGAAACATAATATGTGAGGGGGCCCAAAAAATTGTTCATGCAGGAAATAAGTGCTGTGGGATACCTTTCTGTAACCTCAGTTTATTTTCTTTATTTCTGATAGAAATATTTTCAACAAGAAAAGTGGGGTGGTGGTGGTGGGGGGGGAATCTCTGGATTGGAAGGAATTTTGGGAGTAGAATGAGTGATACACCTCAAAATGAACTACCCATGAGAGTTATGGCTAGCTCAGTGTTTTCTCCAAATAATAATTTTCAAGATCACCTTAAAATATTCAACTGGCTGTACTTAAATAATTATTAACTATATCCTTAGACTAGTGGTAACTTTAGTATGTAAAAACAATGTGAAGTTGTAAGCATATCCCAATTTGATAGCTATTTTCCTTATTTCTTGCAGGTGCCAAATAGACTGGAAAAAAGGAAAAAATGTTACTTTGAAAACCATCAAAAAGAAGCAGAAACACAAGGGACGCGGGACCGTTAGAACAGTGACAAAAACTGTCTCCAATGATTCTTTCTTCAATTTCTTTAGTCCCCCTGAAGGTAAGTATTGTCTGGATTCATTTGCAATGAATTATATGTAGTATCTTTAAAATTACTGGTACTTATTTTTTTTCCCCCCTCTTTCTTACAGTTCCTGAAAGTGGAGACCTGGTAAGTTGAAGAAATTCAATACACCAAATTTGGAAAGAATGTATGCTACTTAAGCTATAATTTGGGAGGATATTAAACTATTCTAGCTATTTCTTTATGTAATAAGGAACACTTCTCTAGTAAATACTGTTTAGCACATATTCTGGCTTGCTTTATGGGAAGATCTATTCAGGTTGGATAAGAGCATTCTTAGTACTAAGTTGTAATTAGTATATTTTGGGCTTGTTCATACTTGTGAAGGATAAACTGGAGTTGTCTTGTAAACATTCAAATTTGAATAAACTTGGAGCTCATGAAAGTGAGGAACCAATAATACCAACCTAAGGTGAGTGTCAAACTGACTTGAACTACAATCTCCAAAGGAGAGAGATTTAATTAACCTACTTATCTAGTTATCCCAGAAATGCTGTCTACTCTATCCACTTACCATTTCCACCACTGCTAAAACTGGTGAAGCCTCAGGTGCCCACAAATGCCTTTTCAGCTCTACTGTTCATCTTGGCTACCAGTGGTGGGAAGCTTTACAGAAAAAGCCTTATCTACGTGACAAAATGTCTTGAAAACCTTTTCTCATAAACATGAGTGTAGATGATGCTTTTTATATAATGGGTCTGCTTTTTATCACTGGAGACTCTGAATATGCTGCCAGAAACTCCACAACTAGTATAAACTCAGTCCCTAGGTATTTTGGCATCTTATACAAATTATTTTTTTTTCATTTGAACACTTTTTTTAAATCTAGTCCTTTTGGTTTGAAGATAGTTTTTCAGATGTAAACCAGTAGAGTTCTGTTTACCTGAATCTATGGACAACAGGAGTGAAAACTTCAAGTGTTGTACCCATCTCATTGGGTTGTCAGTGTAAATCTAACTTAAATATCATGTTAACTGAATTATGGGTGAATATATTACTATCACTGTGGTTGAATTAATTGGCAGACATACCTTAGGAGTAAGCTGTGAGTCTTTAAAGCATTTAGATATTAATGTAGTTGTAAGATATTCAAGGGATTTTAGTGCTTAACAGAATTTTAGGAAGGTCGTGAAGAACCCTAAAATGATCTGGAGAAGCTAAACATTGGGGAAACAGGGAAACTTTCTTTTTAATACAAGTCTGGGTGAAAAATTTGACTTAAAAACGAAGGAACTTAATGTATTGAGGTTTCTGTGTTAATTTGCACAAAATTTCAGAGACTTCACAGGTTGCTTTTTTTTTAATGTGGGCAAATGCATACATTGTCTATTTACCCTTGCAAGTTGTCCTTAGTTATGATCCAATAAATGTCGGAATCCCTGAACATAGTCCCATTGTGCTAAACTCTTTTGAATATCTGGTCACATCAATCTGACATTAGTTTGTGTTCAGACTCCTAAAACAAATGAGTTATGAATTTACCACTCAACTGTTTCTTTTAATGTCTTATGCAGGATGATGATGCTGAAGCAATCCTTGCTGCAGATTTTGAAATCGGCCACTTTTTACGTGAGCGTATAGTCCCACGATCAGTATTGTACTTTACAGGGGAAGCTATTGAAGATGATGATGATGATGTAAGTTGTTTTAAACTGTCTAAATATGCTCGAACAATACTCTTAATATTTAAGACTCCTAATGTATAAGATTTCTGTAGCTTTAGTAGTGTTTGTGGGATTTCGTGCATGAATCTATTTTCTAGATCCTTCCAGCTCTGTTCAGGGTAGGCCTCCCTACATCGTGTTACAAAAGCCTCGGAGGGAAGAAGTGGCCACTCTAGGATATGTCTACACTACAAGTACTACACCAGCACAACTGTAGCTGCTCTCCTGTAGCACTTGTAGTGTAGACACTTGCTACAGCAACAGAAGGGGTTTCTCAGTCACTGTAGTAAATAATCTTTCTGGGAAGCAGTAGCTAGGTTAACAGAATTCTTCTGTCAGCCTAATTGCATCTACACTGTGGGGGTAAGGTTGACTGAACTGTTTCACACAGGGTGTGTAATTTTTCACAGTGCTAAAAGATGTAGCTAAGCTTTAGGTGTAGACCAGGCCTTAAAGGTATGGAGGGATATGACATTGACTCTATGCCATCAGGGCATGACTCTTTACACAACGGCGTGAGCTCACCTGTGCTGGATGTAGGGTCAGAAAATGCCAACTACAGCATATGGCCCTGGTGTGCTGGAATATGGCCCATTTTGTTTTTATGTATTCTAATGTAGACCAAACTCACTGTGGAATGGAGAGAGGGTACTCAATATCTGTCTGATTTTAACAGTATTCAAGATAATTGAATACTGAACTGGATATTTTGGATTCTGTCCCTGCAGCAGAGCTTCTATATGATGCTACGCAAATTATTTAAACCAAACTCTTCATGTGTGGTCACTAATTGTGTGTGCCTCCCTTTCTGGGTGCCCAACATGATACTGTGGGGTCCGATCTGAAGAAGAGTTTAACGCTTTCAGCTGAAACTGAAGTCAATAGGAACTGTTTTGTACATATAAAGAGCTGTATAATTATAAGTACTCTGAAAAATCAGGTCCTAGATGACTCAAATTGGGTACCCAAAATTAGTGTGAATTTATAATCTTACTCTCTGTGCCTTGCTTCCAATCTGTAAAATGGGGGGATAAATAATACTCCATCAGAGGCATTATGAAAATAAATTAATATTTGTGACGCACTTGAATACTATAGTGATAAGCACCATAGAAAAGCCCGTGAGGAAACTATTTATTTTTGTCTTCAAAGCAGGGTTTTAATAGTGTAAATGAGGGGCCCACACTGAACAATGAAAAGAACCAAATTTTGAAGTGCTGCCCATTAAGTGAGCATCATCCATTGTATTCACAGAATGAGGCAAAGGTCCTATTTTAAAAAATAGTATATGGTTGTATACAAGGTTGCCCAAGGAACCTTAATTCTGTCATTTCCTAACCTGAATTATTGGTTTTGCAATCCTAATGTTCTCAAGGTTTTTTAGTGCAGAGCTTCCTAAGCTTTTAAAAAAGCAAACTGAAAAAACAAATTCCATCATACTGAGACATGGATCATGAGTAGTGTTGGAACCCTTAGATCCACTGCCACTTGTGCTAAGGAAGTTAACCGATAGCAGCAGCAGTAGGTTGTCATCCTCCGTATAGACCGTCACTTAGATAAGGATGAGACTCACCATGCCATTGGGGGTTCACAGATATTTGGTGACACTGGAAGAATGGTGACATTCAATCTTGGGTTTCTTTCCTGACTCGAGAAGGGGATTGTGCTCTACTGGGCACAAATTCTTCTATCTATTTACCCTGTCCACCCACTGCTTCATCTCTCTTGCCCAGTCCACCCTGTAAGCTGACTCTTTCTCCCCACCCTATCTCTGCCTGCCTCCTTGCTGTTCCAGTTCTCCCTCCACAAACCCTGGTCCCTTGTCCAATCTGTGTTCCCCATCCCCTGGCTTGCAATCCCTGTATCACCAGATTGTCTCAATCTTTTCTCTGTCTCAAACTTTTCTCTCCTCCTCCTATCTTCGGTCCAGCTTTTTTCTCCTCTGCATTCAAATTAGACTATTTCCTAAGCAACACTGCCTGGCGGGGCGGGGTCAGAGGCCTCCTGCCCTCATTCCAGTGATTCTCATTCTCTCTCTGCCTCTCTCCCCTCCCCTCCCCTCCCCCCCAAATTCCAGTGTGGAGCAGCACTTCCAGGGAAAGTTTGGCCTCATTCCTGTAGCCCTGATCTGGAACTTGCTCTGTGGAATGGCACATGCAGTCTGGTCAGCACTAGAAACTGACGCTTGAGCCATGCTCAGTGAAGACAATCTTTGGAAATTCTATTTGTTAAACTCCAGCAAGTCTCTACTGAGTGTGTGCAAGCTTCAATTTTTCACAGACTTATAACTTGGTCAAATTTGGGTATATTTTCATGGAGACACAAAAAGGCACATCCCTGGAACACCCCTGCCAAATTTCAAATCCCTGCTCCAGAACTTTGAGAGCTATTCAAAGAAAAGGTCACTATAATTTATTAACATGGACAAAACTGTATTTCTATCTAGCTGTATTCTTTAAAAAAAATTATCCTGAGGCTGACACTCGGCTTGGAAAATTTCAGCCCAGACAGTTAGTTTTGCAAAGTGTATAAGCAACTGAAGAAAATGTGGTCTTGTTAGGGGAAGTGTCAGACATTTCTAATAGGTGTGGCTTTCAACTCTGCCTTTAATAAAATATATACATATGCGTGCAAAATGAATGTTAAAACTTACTCATAGTTAAGTGTTATCCTTAAAGTAAGAGACAACTTTCTTTGTTAAAGCTTATTTTAAATTATCTGCTCAATAAAATGGCTTCAGTATTAATGATATTGATCACTGTAACCCAGATCTAGAAATGTTTTTTGACACAGCTGAATTAACGTAAATGCCCCCTTTGGAAAAAAATTTACTTAATTTTACCATGGAAATTCTTTGGCTTCCACATAACTTACACAAAACTGCTTAACATCTAGGATGATCGTGTTTACAACATTGTACAATGAACTTTTTTCTCTCTTAGTATGATGAAGAAGGTGAGGAGGCAGATGATGAGGTGAGTTACAAGATGGGTTAGATGAGTAAAATGACACATGAATACTTCATTTTGGAGGAAGTTTTTCATCTTTGATGGAATGGTAGCTGAGCAGTTGGCAAGCTCCTTATGTTTCTTGTTTAGTTAATTGTGAATGACAAACATTCTTCAGTATTTCTCCAATCTATGTAAAACATTATTGGTTCAGATGTTTTATAAATGTAAGTCTCAGGTGGTGATAAAAGCAAATATGCTAGATATTAGTCTGCACTCCTATTTGTACTAGTGGCACAAGTATATTTAAGAGCAGAGCTTTATCCTAAGTGCAGTGTAGAAATTTACTCTAAAAGCGGAGTATGGGTAAACACCAAGATATTTCATTCAAGTTCTTTTCATTTCTGCACTGATGAAAATTTATTAAAAAAAACTTATAAACATCAGAAGAACATTTAACCTGTTACTGCACTGTATGTATTTAATCTGAACAAGAGCAATTTCTAATTGATACTTTCTATCTTTCAGGAAGGGGAGGAAGAAGCAGATGAAGAAAATGATCCAGATTATGACCCAAAGGTGAGTAGTACCAATGAATGTATTTAATGTAAAACAACGATTTAACTGTGTAATTTGAATTAATCTGCAATATACAATTCATAATTCCTGTAACAAACATGCTTTGACTAAACTGCTCTCTCAGATGGTTTTAATACTCCACTTTTTATCTTCTAAGATTTGCTGGGCAACATTGTCACTCTAATTTTGTTTTAATAACACTTTTAAATATGTGGCCATGGATCTTTTTTAAAGAAATTGTAAGTATTATTACAAAATGAGTGTTTAAAAATATACATAAGCAACCTTTTTTTTCCCAGCAAGTAAAAGCTTTCCTATTCATAAGTTAAAGAAAATACAACTTATCTTAAATGAGGGCTGTTAAAATCTTCGATTTAGTTGGGCGAGTTTGTCATGTGTATATATTTATTTATTTTTGCTATTATCTGACTTAAAGTGTAGCCTACATTTGGTTGCACTATCAGTGAGAACATATCCTTTCACTTGGGTGACATTTGTTGAGTGGGGCTGAAGCTGTATTTTAAGACTTATGGAGATATTCCTATCTCATAGAGCTGGAAGGGATCCCGAAAGGTCATTGAGTCCAGCCCCCTGCCTTCACTAGCAGGACCAAGTACTGATTTTGCCCCAGATCCCTAAGTGGCCCCCTCAAGGATTGAACTCTCAACCCTGGGTTTAGCAGGCCAATGCTCAAACCACTGAGCTATCCCTCCCCCCTCCGACTTAAGAGTAAGGAGAGGATTTGGGCTGTCTTCCCTGGAGATGATCATCCTCCTGTACTGAGTAGAACCTACAACAGTGCTCTAAAGAAAACTAGGTGTAGCTTTCCTGCTAACATGCAATTGGATGTAAACACTCCCTTTGGCAGGGAATATATTGCTTGGCTAAGAGCCCATCTCATTCCAGTCTTCCCTTGTATGTCTTCTTCCCAAAAAAGGGGAACAATACAGATGTTTACTACCTAGAGACCAGAGACTTCAGGATGATAAGAGGGCAATATGGATGTGCAACAGGGATTGTTAATCCTCTGTCTTGCATACTCCCAAATGTATGTAAATTCTCATAGCTTAGTTTGGGAAGTACCAGACATTTGAAAATTCATCCTCTTGCTCTACATCAGCCCCTTTATTCTAGATGAGCCACTGGGATTTTTGAAACCTAGTTGTCATAGTAGGTAGCATTTATCCAGCTACTTCTGGGGCCGCAAGCAGTGATCAAGAAGCCAAGCCAGGTCATTAGTAATTTTGAGTGGGAACCAAACCAAACTCAAATATACATGACATTGGAAACATCACTGTTACTCAGGTGACAGTGGGTAGTTGGTTATATCAGTTACATGATGCCTGCTCAGGCTAGTTGCAGAAGAAATATTGCAGAAAAGGAAAATACTCATCAGATAAAGGCAACTGTGTCATTTTGGGGAGAACGTATGATATGTTATAAAAATGCAAGATTATAATGGGAAATATCCATTATCATTTTTGGACCAGTGCTATTATAGTCACCCACAATATGGTAAGATCTACTCTGATCTGCAAAAGCTATGTGATGGGGATGGGATTCTCTGTGAAATGGGCAGGTACTAGGGATGCTCTCGTTGCAGATACACAGAAGCAGAAACCTATAGATAATTCTCTGCTTTTCCCTCCCTGTCTGCTAGAAATCTCTAAACAATGTGCAGAGAGTATCAGCCAATTTTGCAAGTTGAGTTGTTAATGGATAGTGCGAGCCCACATTGTAGAAGAATTTAAAGAGTGCTAGCTTCAGTGGGCATAGGTGAAGGAGGGCTCTACATAACACATTGAAAGATCAGCAGGCCATATGGATACATCAAACTTGCTTCTCAGCAGTGTTGGCAGGGCTTAGATCAAACCAATAATGGTATATCAAATAAGGTCAAACAAAAGTGTTTAGCATTTGCCCTGTTGCATCCAACCACCTGCATTCCACTGTATCCTTCACTGCCCATGACAAAAAAAAAAATTAGTTGTTATGGAGAGCAAAGTAATGCGCACAATGCCCTTCCTGCTGAACTGCTTTAATCCACCCTGACAGAAATATCAACAAACTGATTATTTGCAAACTGAGACAAGTAGGGCTCATGCTCCTGCTGTGGGATATGCTAATTGGCCAACTCTTTGGCCTGGTATGTTGGTCAGATATTGGCTGTTGCTAGGTTGCAAGATTTCAAATTCTGTTTGAGGCAACTGAGGGATGCAGCAGTTTTGTTGCTTAGCCTAGCACGGGGCACAGAGGAGGGAGTAGCGTTCAAATGGATACGCAAGTGCCCCTTGCATACAGTCCTGTGCAGGTCCAGCCTCAGTATCCTTATCTGTATATGTAAGTGATCTATTATCACATGTTTCTGCAGACCACACTTGACTGAATCTTCTCCCTCTTATGCCACTCAGCATGGCAAGATGGCAGTTGCTACTGCTGCAGCATCAAGAAATAGAACAGAAACAGGGCAAGGGCCAGGGCTTATGATTTAGGACCATAGGGATGACTAACTGTGTGTGTGTGTGGGGGGGGAAATGAGGGGAGAAAGATGTTGTCATCAAGGCGGTAACATTATTAGGATGTAGGACTGAGCACCGCTGTTCCCCAGAAGTAGCTGCTGTAGAGCCAGATTCTTTAAAAAAGGGTGCTGTGGGAGAAGGTGGGAAGTGAGTAGGCCCTTAAAAATGGGTTGCGGGGGCCAAGATCTGTACTAAGCAAAACAAGGTTGTACATGGCCTGGCAGTGAAGAAGGAATCAAGTCGATAAGATGAAGAGCAAGTACATGTTAAAACACACCTACAGGCCATTCCCATGTGCACCATCATGAGAATTGTTCAGCTGCACACAGTGAGAAGCCAGGGAACAATTATTTACCTTTGTACACCTCCCATGCATCTGGAATGTCACTAAGGGTTTTTTGCCTCTGCTTCACTCCAAAATGCACAACAGTCACTATGACTGCTTTACCACTTCCCACTGAGCAATCTCACAATCCTGCATGTCATCATTCACCAACTCTTCTGCATGTCGATGCAACACTAAATGTTGTCATTAAAGCCAATTGCTGGGTTGACTGTAGAGGGTTAAGTGTTTATCTCAGATTTGCTTCTGTCATGGTTTCACAGATCCATCTATTTACTCATGTTTGGCTGTCTGAGCAGTGTGGGGTCAATATAACCTTGCAAGAAGATGCTCTAAGCATTTACTTCCGTTTATGTTTAAGTAGATGATTAGAACAGATGCTGGAGACTCAAACATTGTCAAGTAGCTGGTAGGCCGACAATGCAGCAATTTGAAAACCACTGAATTAGTGGAGATTGTAATCTGTGGTCTGTGGACCCCTGCGGGTCCACAGACTAAGGGGACTGCGAAAATAAAATTTCAGATGCCAGAAAAGGCATACTTTCGATTGACCAGAAAAACAGAAGTGTTGTCATTACCATAGAAGTCCACAGTTTAGGGCCCTTTCTCAGGCTGTGGCCAGTGCCATGCCAGAGATGTGCAGCATTTATAGTTGAATTCTGTTCAGTCAGTTTTCAGCCTAAGACTTCAGGGTCTGCGGACCACAGGGTAAATTTCCAAAGGGGACCGCAAGTGAAAAAAGATTGCAAACCACTGCCCTAGATGCTGTGCTTAATATATCCATGTACATTTACTGGGATGGGTATGAAACCACCCTCTGCCAGTTCTTCCATCACCACAATTGACTGAGACTGGTCCTTGATTGAGACTGTTACTATAATGAAAGTACTGTCAGTGTTAGGCTGAATCTGAGTGTGCCATATAATCCAATATACATCTTACTACTCACCCTACCATATTGTTTGTAATTTTCTTTAGTAATCTCTCACTTCCCACTAGCAAATTAACAATCCGGCCTGTTTTTGATGTCTAGGGGCCAGGTTCTGCTGGCTCATTCAGGTATGCGATCACAGTCTAGTGCCATCATCCCACAGGTGGCTCATTCAATCACTTACATGCGAAGGGTATTCAACATGTCATCTCAGCGACCATTATCAGTTTTCAGGATTTTGTGCTTTTGTTAATTATGCAGGTCAGGAGCCAGGCTTTCAAAGTGTGACTTGTCTCCTGAGGGATGACATTAGAGCAAGTAAGCTCTCCACTACTGGTATTAATGTGAGTTTTTGTCCTTTTATCAGGAAGATTTGGCTTTCTTGTTAGCCCAGATGACACAAATAATGGCTCTACTGTTGAACAGTGCAGACGGGAATTGGTTTGCATATACATCAGTCATGACAGGTGCTGAGAAATATGGCCATAGAAGCCATAAATGCCATAGAATAGGTGTTATTTCTGTAGGCTTTATACCTTGGGAGCCTTGATGGGGACTTAAGTGTTACCCTCACCAGGTTACCCCTCATGTCATTATACAGATACATGATGACCTGTGCAGTGAGCCTGTATGTTTGGGCTGCCTGTGCTCACGGGGTCAAGGAAAGTCCTCCTTGGCTAAGACTCTTGGAGTATATGGGCACCTCTTCCATTTCTGTGCCAGGCCAGTTTTGTTCCCATTCTCTTTCCCTCAATTTTTTTTCAAGATAGACCACCCTACTGTAGTTAGAAGTGCTGTGTTGCTGCCAATGGCTAGTGCAGCCCCCACCCAAAGGCAAAACTGAGGCATCCTCTTGAATTTGGCTATTCAAAGATATCCTTAACTTGCTTAGTGCCCAGAGATTTGAATACAATGTGGTATAGTATTATGCACAGTGTGGATAAGGGAGAGAAGATGCAACGTTGTTAATAACTAAAGTTAATAGCTAAAGTTAATTCTTAAGAGCTGTAATTGAAACTAGAAAACACTTGCTTGACAGCTTTAATAAGTGGTTTAGAAAAATAACTTGATGTGACATCTGTACACTGACTTCTTTTTATTTTATTTTATTTTATTTATTTATTCCTCAACAGAAGGATCAAAACCCAGCAGAATGCAAGCAGCAGTGAAGCAGTGTGTATGTGGCCTTGAGGATTACCTGCACTGTAATAGCCTAAACACAACTATTAGTTACTTACAGCCTTATGTTTTGTATCTTCTTGGTAGAATTAAGTAAACAATTTGTTAAAATGAAATCAAACACATAAGTACCAGTTTAAAATGTAGGTTCATTCTACCTAGCATTTTAATAGTATAATTTTCTGCCAATATGTAGAATGCAGTAAATCCCCTAAAGCATGAATGTTAATTCATTGCTACATAGTTTGGTTCTTGTGAAGTCTTTCGTCATGTAGCTATTAGACTGCAGCTGTGAAGATTATCAGAACTGTTAACTGAGACCAATATTTGTTTAGAGAAAATCCTCTCCTGAAGAACCAACCAAAGTATTTTCAGCCCAGTAGTTTGAATGGGTTTGTCTGCTTGCACTAGCTGTGCCTTCATTACCTTGTTAGAGAAATGGCAGTGACTTGTACTAACTAGGAGATGATGCATTTCTGGATTTGACTACTTCAGACGACTAGTATAATTCATTTAACTTCCAACAAGACCACATTAAATGTTCATAACTGTCTGCTTGTTTATGCTATGGGTTTTGTATTTTATGTGACAGTGATCTACAAAAGAAACCTAGTAATCATATTAAGGTTATTGTTTACCACTGGGGTGTGAATAAAACCTAGTATTTTCAGAAGTTAGACTTCTTTTATTATGCTGTGTAAACTGTTAACATCTTACATGCTGCAGCTGATTATTTTTGTTACTAGACAGTCATTTTTGAGAACTTTTTATAAGCAAACCATTTAACACTCAGCGATGTAAAACATCAACTCAATTGCACTGTTCTCCTTCCTGGACAGTTTTATCCAGGCTTTTCGTTGTCAATATAATGGGGATAATAAGGTCATGTTGCCACGTGTGAATTTGAGTTACATATTTCTTTGACTACAGTCAGCATATGTCATTTGGGAAAACAAATTCAATTTCTGCTGCAGTTCTGTATTTATAGGCAAGTCTGGAACCATGGAATAAAGATGTACAATAATCTTTTCATAATGCCTTAGTGAACTTCAGAGGTCACCACTTGATCAAATGAACTCTGGCTTATATTTTAAATTGCTGTGTAGACCTAAAATGTATAGATTCCCCTAAATACCACCTGGATAGAGGAAATAGTAATCCTTTCAATGAGTCAATATAGACAGTTCTCCAAAGTGGGAAACTCTATTGTTTATCTTCAAACTATGAATCTGGGAAGATGAGATTCAGGCCTTCTGAGCCCAAACTACTAGTTCGGTTTGGGAACAATATCTGTGTATAAGAGGAATAGACTCACCATTGACAAATATGGAGACCGCTAACAGGAAGTGCAGCAGCTTAAGACCTGTGTGGTAGAAGGAATACTTTTTAAAGGCAATGACCTCAGGATGAGAGCAGAGGTATCCGAATTCCTTGAATAGCTATTCTCGCTTCTTTATCTCCCCCCTCCCCCCACCGCCACCATCTACCACCACACACACACACTCTGGAAGAGATTGGGATGCAAAGAGCTCTACTTTGACTGTTTCCCTTTTAATGGAATTGGCCGTTCCATTTTGCAGTCCTTACTGCATCAATTTTGGTCATTTATGCTTAATTTAGTTCTTGTCTTTCTTTATGTATTCTTCCACTCAAAAGTAAATCATTCCTTTTTCTATCACCTTTCCTGCTCTAGAAACTACATTATTTTTTAATATGGAACACAAGCTTTAAAGCTACTTATTCATAAAACTGGGCTGCTAAAATGTAACACTTGTAACACTGAAAAGTCAGTGGAATTCAATGTTTGTACAACCATTGCCTTTTCTTTACAATCTTTACGAACTCCAGGCTGGTTGTGGCTTTCTGAAACATTGTTTTCCTTCCACACCCTGTTTCTAATATGACATAGCCACTTTCATTTGAGGTTCTCAAAGTACTTGACTGACACTAATTTCATATTGCCTCTATGTTGTGAGTAAAGATACAGGTATCACTACCCTGCCCCTGACATACAGCAGACTATGGGACCTTGGCATCAGTCTGGCTTGTAGCATGTAAGGCTCTATAACAACCTAGGACAGGGGCAGTCAAATATTTATTTTTTTGTCAAAGTCCAAATTACTTGGTCACGGTCCAGACTTCGGAGGGGAAAAAAAACCCAGTAAGTAAATAAGGTTTTGAAGTCGGTTCAAAGGTGTGGAGTGGTTATTTGGCCTGCAGTCCGCCTATTGATTACCCCTGACCTAAGACCATAAAGACAATTCTCACTGAAACTTAGGAATTATCTGAGTTGGAATTCAGCCAAGGCATGCAAATATTACTACATTGTATAGTAGAGGGCACTATGTTCAGTAAACCTTCAGTGTGGATTATAGTAGTTGTGACATTCTTTCCACTCTCCCTCCACTTTTACCAGGTCATATTAGTTAATACTTGGGGTTAATATTAGGTGGGCAATTTACCTTGGTATTTAAGATTTCACCTATAGAAAATATTTTTGTGGGAGGCCATGAGGGGGAGAGGGGGGAGAATGGGGAGAAAGGTATTTGACCCTTGTGTCTGGTCAACACCTAAAACTGAGGTCAACCTAGTGGTGTTGCTCAGGGCTCTGAAAAATTCACACCCCTGAGAGGGGTAGTTAAAGCACCCTAAGCCCTGGTATAGACACAGCTACATTGATGGAAGCATCCTTCCGTTGACCACCTACCTACCATCTCTTGAGGGGGTGGATTGACCAGAGATAGAAAAACTGCTTCTGCCACTGTAGCAAGTGTAGCACTACTACAGTGGTGTAGCTGCCGCTGTGCTGCTGTAGTGTATGTAAGATAGACATGCCCCTACTCTAGGACAATGGTTCTCAACCTTTTGAGCTCAGGACCCATTTGTAAATGTTTTTGGCCTGTTGTGACCCAGTAAATAGTCTGTGGGTGGAGGCCCTGGGATGGTTTCGGTTGCATCCTTCCCCTTGGTTCCTGCCTGGCACTCACCCCACAGTGGCAGCTCTGGTGCTGTGGAGCTGGCTGGGCTTGACTCTCCACTCTGGATGTTACAACCTCTGGGTTTGCAGTGCCACTCATGTTTGTTTGGCCCTGTCCCCTGATGCCCAAATTTGTGAGAATGGAGTTGCAACCCCCATGAGCCAGGGTACAGTGCTACTCAAATTTGGCCTACCTGGATTCCTGTCATTGTGACAGCTGGGCTGAGTGGTGCTGGGACTATTTGTATTAGCTCCAGTTTATCAATAAACGAATCTTAGTGATTAACTTCAGAACTAGTATCTTTAACAGTGTAGGTGGGGAGAGTTAGGCAGAATTAAGGTCACTCAGTTGTATTTTATTAATCTTCCACCCCACTCACCTACTGTACCTTTCATGCAAAATAGAGATGTAATTTTAAAACTTTAAAAGTAGCTGATTATATCTAGTTCATTCTGTATCAGGGACTGGTTCTCATTTACCACCTCAGTCTTGACACAATTTGGAAATTAATCAAATGTGCATTTCAGTATAGCCAAATGTAATGTCATACTTTTACGACCCAATAAAGTATGTTATCCTTAAAGAATAGGGCTGTATCCTGGAAATTAATTCCTCTGAAAAGGAGTTAGGGGTCATTGAAAACTATTTTTCTTCAAGTGCTGGTCCCTATGTGTATTCCACATTTGGGTATACATGCACCTAGACCAGAACATCTTGCAAGTAGTATCCGTTGGTCCATGCCTGTGCCCTGGATCTCCTTGTGCTCTGTAATTGTGCATAGCTCTCCCACTGTGCAACTCGTCACCTGCCACTTGGAGTTCTGGGAATGGATCCCAGTGTATCATGGGTGCAGGCTTACCTTCCCATAATGCACTTTTCTCTTTCCCATCATTCCATAGGCTTCCGATTACATTTTGAGCTGTTTTTCAACAGCCCCCATAAAAAGTGTGCCCACCATCTGTCTGAAAGCATGAATCCTGCACTACTCCCCAGCCTTGAGATGGATTTATCAACACAATGCACCTGATCCTGTAGTATTTCATGAGCTGTAAATCTGATAATGAAACCATGGTGTCTGCCCTGCTGTATGCCATGGAAAGAAACAACTCAAGATTGATGTTGGCATTCACAGTTCAGCTGCACACGGACCATCACTACTGGGCACGGGAAACAAGCACTGAGTGGTGGGATTGCATAGTGATGCAGGTATGGGATGACAAGCAGTGGCTATAGAACTTTCGGATGTGCAAAGCCACTTTCCTGGAACTGTGTGGGGATCTCACCCCTGCCCTGCAGTGCAAGGACCCCAAAATGAGAGCTCCCTTCACAGTGGAAAAGTAAGTAAGTGGCAATCACTGTGTGGAAGCTGGCAACTCCAGACTGCTACTGGTAAGTCACGAATCAGTTTGGCTCTCACAACTGTGTATGTTGTCCTGCTGTCATTATGAAACACGTCCATAGGGATGGAGTGCAAGGGTTAGTTTGACAGGCCAGGAACATGCGAGGAATGAGTGGGAGGAGTTTGGGGAGGGCATGGAAGGCAGTTGTGTGGGCTGCAGGAGGAGGTAAGCGTGGATGTGTTCCACCTGCAGCGCAGTCAGGGACCTCAGCATCTCTAGTCCTCCATCAGCTTTATCATCTGCTCCTGCCCCTGTATCGTCTGCTCCCACTCCTGTCTCCTCTCCTGGCTATCCATTCTGAGTTTTTTGTTCTCTGTCCATTCTCTCTGCTTGTTATCAGCAGCATCAGATGATTGCAGCACTTCCCTAAACGTTTCCTCCTTATGCCTCCTGGTTCGTCTCCTTATCTGACAGAGCTGCTCTGCTGGTGTGTAGGAGGTGACCCTCAAGGGCACATCTGCAGAAGCTAAAGAAACAATAAATAGAGGCAGTATTGTGAGTGTACTCAAAGCCTTGAATCATAAGTTACATATGCCTCTTTCTCAATTGGCAAGCACACAGCACGGTGAGAGCCCTAAGCATGGTGTGTTTGGCCCAGGGGGTAAGGGCAAGATGGGACAAAAGGTTCAGTGGCTTCCGAAGGGGATAACTACAAGCACCTAGGGACACTATTCTGAATACTGGCACTGTTTTCCACACGCGAGGATGATCAAAGCTGATATCTCCTGAGGGTAACCAAGGATGCAAGAGTGCATCTCCTGCATGTGTGCGGCTTCAGACTGGGTCTGTATGCTGCTCATCTGTGTGCTGCTCTGGTGCCTGCAGCAGTAATTGCCGATTGGTGCGGCAAAGTTTCATACAGCGGAGGGGGGGCAAAATAAGGCAGCTCTACTAAGGGACCTTCAGCAGAGGATTGCGAAGTACCTCCAGGAAAGTTATCAGGACATCCTGGTGTGCATTAACTAACTTTTTCTGCCAGGGTTCCCACTGTGTAGATAAAGCAAATCTAAACAGTGCTAGTGTTAATTTCTATCCCTTATCCCTCTTTTATCCTTTTTTTTAAAGAGCAAGAGAGAGCGCTCTACTTCATGTCACTGTAGTATCAAAGCACAATGAGTACTTACCAGAGCGCCCTTCTCCTGCATCAGGCATACCAGAGCTGGAGTGCTGGGACTGGCTAGACCCCTCCAGAGTCAAAAAGAGGTCCTGGCTTGCCACATCATTGGATGATCCTGTTGCATGTTCCATACTCCTCAAACTCTACTTCTTTGTCCACCACTTTGTCCTCGGGGTTCACTCTGCTGGCTGCTGCCTCCAGTCCTCCCAAAGTATCCACAGGGCTCTTGGTGGTGGAGGTGGGGTCGCCGCCGAGAATGGCATGCAGCTCTTCATAGGAGCGGCATAGCTTCAGCAATGCACCAGAGTGACGATTGGCTTCCTTTGCTTTCTGGTATGCCTGCTTCAGCTCCTTGATCTTAGCATGGCACTGCTGCATGTCCCTTTTGTGCCCCTTCTCCTCCATGCCATGAGCAATCTGCCCACATAGGTATCAAAGTTCTTATGGCTGGAGCTGAGCTACAATTGCACAGCCTCCTCTCCCCACAGACTCAGCAGATCCAACAACCCTGATGTACTCCAGATGGGAGCACATTTGTGCTCCCATCTGGAGCTGGCATTGTCAGCTGGGAAGATGCTATGTGAACTCTCCCGTCAAGCAAAAAGAGAAATTTCAATAATTCCCAGGGCTTTAAAGGGGGAAGGCTGCATGCCCGTGTACCTGCTGTAGGGCAGTGGAGTTCAAACTGGTCACAGAGCAGTCACAATGAGCATTCTGGGACCCTTCCTTGTTGCCCTAAGTGGCCTCATAAGCGAGCACAGTGCGTATGCTGACGCTGCATCTCTCTAACCAGGGCCGGCTCCGGGGTTTTTGCCGCCCCAAGCAGCCCGCCCCCNGGGCTGGAGTAATTTAAGTTTATGGGAGAACTCTCATCCGTTGACTTAGAGCGCCTGCACTAGCAGCGCTACAGCTGTGCCGCTGTAAACTCTGTAGTGTAGCCATGGCCTAAGGCTGCTTCCAGGAGAATGGGTTCCTTCCAAGTCAGGTGAGCTTTTGCATGCAGGTCTCAAGAACTTAGGTCTGCCCAAGCCCCCTGACCATGAAGCGAGAGCATGCAGGAACAAAGCAACAACCATGCCATCCCCAGTATAGCCATCAGTGCTGATCATGACCTAGCAAGCCAAAGGACCAACCATCTGCTGGTACCAATCAAGAGCTCCAGATGGGAGACGCATCTTGTCCGTGTCCCATAAGGCTCTGCCAACCACTAAGTCTGTCGTGGCAGTGGATCCAGTGAAACTAACAACCAAAACCCCTCATACATTGGAATGGTCTGAGACGTATATTATCCCAGAGGATATCTTTGCCCTACTGGACGTACGAACTCCTCTACTTTTGGACCCAATTGTTTTGATGGATGTTTTGATCCCAGATGAGGATGCCACCTCAAAGAGAAGGAGTTACTCCCCTTGTCTGTCTGTGAGACGGAGTGTCCGCCCACTGACACCAGCAGTACCGCTGATGTAACCAAAGCCGGCCGCCTTGTCAGCTGAAGCTTGTGTCCAGGACAAACCATCATCTCCCCAACCCAGGGAGGTTTGGCCAGCTAGGGCCTTGAGTTTCTTGGACCCATCCTCTGCTCAAGGTTACCCTCCAAGAGACTGCTGGCACCCAATGCCTTGGGCTCCCCTGACCACCTTACAATCCTTCATACTGTGGCCTTATGGGGATTCATGGGGTCCTTTGCAAGACACCCCAGATTAGTGTGCTTTACCAGAAAGTCATGTCCTTCTCCTAGACAACAACAACCCACTCTGCAAGAGTACGTACAGGAGGAAGCTAACTAACTGGATCCGCCAGTACAGACATGGATATCATCTTCCTCACCCAATGAGGCAATTGCTCTATCTTCACCATTGCCACCTGATGACCATAGGCAGTGTCAAGAACTATTGTAGAGGGTGGTGGCAGAACTTTAGATTCCATTAGAAGAAGTTCAAGATACACAACACAAACTCTTGGATATGCTGAAGTCCGCTGGACACAGTCGGGTAGTTCTCCTGGTGAATTAGGCCATTATGAAACCAGCTAGAGTGGAATGGCATACCTCAGCAATGTGTACCCTATCCTAAAAGGGTTGAGAAACATTACTTTATGCCTGCAAAAGGGGCAGAATTCTTGTTCACTTAACCTGCCCCCAGCTCCTTAGTATGAGCAGCCATGGAAAGATCCGAGCAGCAACACCCTAAAACCACCCCGTGGACAAGGGAGCTAAATATATGGACCTTCTGGGGAGGAAGGTATTTATATTCACCAGCCTCCAGTTCAGAATCTCTTAACTACCAGCCCCTGTTATCGAAATATGATTTTATGAACTATCGAAGTTCCTGGTGTTCAAAGATGAACTCTCCCAGGAGGACAAGGCCCAGTTCTAAGCCCTTGTTGCAGAAAGTAAACTCATGGTTAAAAACCCCATTTCAAGCTGCAGTGGATGCAGCCAATACTGCATAATGATCTATAGCCACTGCCATAGTAAAACAGCAAGAGTTGTTGTCTTCAAGGTTCCTCACAGAGGTTCAGAACACCACTGAGGACTTGTGCTTCAATGAAACTAATCTCTCTATTGAGAAAACAAGTCTTTGCACTTGTTAAGACTCCAGGACAACCCTCCGCTCCTTGGGCATTTATACCCTTGCCCCTAAGAGGAAGCATCATAAACAGGTATGAAAGGCAAGGCCTCTTCCACAGTCTTTCTACCACCAATCATAGGTGCCGACTCCGTGGGTGCTCTGGAGCTGGAGCACCCATGGGGGACAAAATAGTGGGTGCTCTGCACCCACCGGCAGCCAAGCTCCCCGCCCCTCCACCTCCTTCCCTGAGTGCGCTGTGTCCCCGCTCCTCTGCCTACCTCCCAGTGCTTGCCGCCACCAAACAGCTGTAGCAAGCTCCGGGAGGGAGGGGGGGAAGAGCGGGAACGTGGCGCGCTCAGGGGAGGAGGCGGGGAGGAGGCGGGGCAAGGGCGGGGACTTTGGGGAAGGGGTTGGAATGGGAGTGGGAAGGGGCAGGGCAGGGGTGGAGTTGGGATGGGGCATGGGGTGAGGGGGGTCCAGCACCCACCACTGCCAGTAGAAGTCGGCGCCTATGCCACCAATGACCACATAAACTGCCACACAAGTGTCAACAAGTGCAGAGGCCAAGGTATGCAACCCAATCCACCTCGATGATATCCATCCAATCTCATCCACCAACTAAAGGTTACTCGAGAGCTGAAACCCAACACTGATGCCATTCCCACCTGTTTCCAAAGTCTGCTTTGGTGGTGGCCAAGTATACTTGTCCTTTGTTATAGCCCTTCAGTTGTGGGCAAAGTGAGTGAGTACTAGATATCCACTTTGGGTACACCATTGAGTTTTTCTTCTCCTCTTCCAAAACGCCCTTTCCGGTTCTGCTTCAGGGACCACTCTCATGAGATCCACTGACAGGAGCTGGAGTCTCTCCGCGAACAAGAAGCTATAGAGCAAGTGGTACCTCAGCATCAAGGGAAAGGGTTCTACTCCCAATTTTTATAGTTCCCAAGAAAAGGGGAGGACAGAAGCCTGTCCTCGATCTATGTCAACTAAATATTTTTAATTGCAAATTAAAATCCCACATAGTTACGTTGGCATCAATAATTTCCTCCTTGGAAAAGGATAGCTCTCAACGTGAAAGATGCTTACTTTCATGTGGACATTCATATGTCCCACAAGAGGTTCCTCAGGTTTCTGGTAGGACAGGAATACAACCAGTTCAGGGTGCTCCCTGTTGGGTCTGGCAACAGCTCCCCGGGTCTTCACAAAGATCTTCAGTGGTAGTAACACAGATGAGATGAAACAGCTACGTTGTCTTCGGACGATTGGCTTCTAATAAGCAGATCCCATCTGGAAGTTCAGTCGGCAACCTTGTCATTGCTCTACCTCATGATATCCTTGGGAAGCTGCATAAACATAAAAAGTCAACTCTGACTCCTATGCAGCTCATAGACTTTTTAGGGGCAACCCTGGACTTGACCACAGATCCTGCAGACAGATTGCATGCCATGAGCAGTCTGATAAACCAAGTCACTTTCACACTCTGAACAACAATCCAGGTCTCTTTGCTAGGCCACATTGCCTCCTGTACTTATGTAATGTGCCTACTAGGCTCCGTCACCGTTGTCTGGAGGCCTGGCTCTGGTCGATATGTATGCCAGACAGACACAGCATGAACAGTGTAGTCACAATTGCCATCAATGTCAGGGCATCACTCATCTGGGGGCCAAACCTAAAACGTGTAGTGGAGTATTTTTCTTACCTCCCAGACCTGACATTACACGACAATAATCATGGACACATTCCTCATAGTTGGGGAACCCCCATAGGTGGTCACACAGCACAAGGTACGCACATGCGTTGGGAGGCCTGGATGCATATCATTCTCTTGAAACTAAGGGAAGTCTGACATGCCTGCAATGTATTCCTCCAACCCATATGATCCCGACATGTCTGGATAATGTCAGACAACACGATGACCATCTTCTATATAAACAAAGAGGGGCAAAATCCCTCCCATTGTGTATAGAGGCAGTCAAATTATGGAACTAGTATATCCAGAACCACATCACAATTTCTGCAGTATACCTTCAAGGGGCTCAGAACACACTGGCAGACAGCCTTGCTAGGCATTTTGCCACCAATCATGAGTGGAAATTACATAATTCAGTGCTGAACAACCTCTTACTCAGTGTGGAGCACCATCTCTCAACCAGTTTGCCTCTCAAATGAACAGGAAGTTCAACATCTATTGTTCCAGAGTAGCACAACATCAAGATTCCAAGGGTGATGCTCTGCTGTTGTCCTGGATGGGCCACTTGAAGTACGCCTTCCCTTCCATCCCACTGCTACCCCAGTTTCTATGGAAGATTTGTTATGACAAAGCATGATCATTCCATTGCACCGAATTGGCCCAGACATTGCCCACTTACCAATGACAGTCCAATGTTCCAAGCTTCCAGAGTGTGAGTGCCACTTGCTTCTCTGCTGTCACTGCAGTTCTTATTCTGGTGTCCTTGCACTGGTGGGCTAGGGCAAGCTCAACACACAGATCCAGTAATGTGGCCTTTCACATACAAAAGTTTTGCAGCCACTGCTTGGCATCCCAAACTTGTGGGATTTTTTTTTTTAAAGTGCAAAAATAATGGGATATGGATGGCATTATGGGATGGAGAAAGTTGCATGCTGGGAACTTGACCCCTAGTTCCCAGAGATCCTTGGGTGACTCATTACTATTCCACAACACATTGAGAAAATTTCCCAAATGGCATTGCACCCAACTGTGATGCATGGCACATTGGAATACCTACCTGTGATGCACCACTCTGCATTGACACAAGCTCTCCTGTTCAGTATGCATGGCACTGACACAAACAGACACACATGCAGGAGAGAGGGATAGCTCAGTGGTTTGAGCATTGGCCTGCTAAACCCAGGGTTGTGAGTTCAATCCTTGAGGGGGCCACTTAAGGATCTGGGGCAAAATCAGTACTTGGTATGAAGGCAGGGGGCTGGACTCAATGACCTTTTGGGGTCCCTTCCAGTTCTATGAGATATGTATATCTCCATATAAAAAAAATGCATACACATGAGTGATATACCAACTTCAGTGGCTGTATGCCAATGTAACTTGTGTCAACCAAAGTTTGTAGTGCATACTTGGCCTAAATGTATGTATGTATGTTAAGGGATTCTTTCTTGCTTTCTGGAATAACTGGAGATGGAGGAGGGAATGTTAAAGTTGCCTACATTACCTAAACTTTGTGTATCTGTACTTCCTTTTACATGATTTTAAACATAGCTGACTTGATTCTTTGAGAACTACAACGTTCTCAAGGTATTTTCCCAGCTAAGTAATGGATATTGTAACGTCCCTTTTTTTTAACTTAGGAATTGCCTTTATGTTGAACATTCTAGAATTGTTTTGTGAAAACTCACTATAAACTATGCAGAAATTAAACCTGCTCCTCTGCAGACCTACCCTTACATTCTTTCTGATGCTTTCCCTCTCACTTGCCCTGAGACTTACAATCCTGGGCCAGATTCACAACCTGGGTTATGACCCCTTTGTACCACTCAGGTGGTGCAAAAAGACCCAGCTGCAAATGCCCAGCAGAGAATTACTCTGTCAGAGAACTCCTTAGAGTTGCATCTGTGCCACAGCCCCCTCCTCTGCCCCAATCCCGGGTGTGGGGAGGAAGGTGGTGTGGCACTTCTTCACTGGCTTAAGGACCCATTACGGAGCTTTAGGCCATGCGCGCTATCGGTGCAATAGCAGCACTGCTGTAGCTATGCTACTGGACTGCTGTAATGTAGACTCTTCCTTCAGCAATGGAAGGAGTTATTCCATTGCTGTAGGCAATCTACCACCCTGAACATCAGTAGCTAGTTCAATGGAAACTTTCTTCCTTGTACCTTCCCATCTCTACAGCAAGTACTAGGTCGTCATAACTACGTTGCTCTGTGGTGTGAATATGTCAATCTAAATTTTAAGAGTAGACCAGACCTAAATTGTACATAGATTGACCAGGATTTAGGGTGAGAGAGTTCTGAAGAGGAAGGGTCTACTGAGGCCTTGAAGCCAGTGGTAGAACTTACAACCCTAGTAGCAGCTTTAAGTTTCATCAGGGCCTGGGCAGGCCATAAAAGTCAGCGAGCTGGAGTCAGAACCAACTCCCAGAAATTCCCACCACCTCCTGTGCTGAGCAAAGCTTGGTATATGAAAGAATCTAATCCCCCAGGTCATGGCTTTCTCCCAGCGAGGCCAATCTCTGTATGACCCCTGTCACAGAGTTTCCTAGTAGCTGTTTCACTCAACTGGAGATGCATTGGCTTCCGATGAATTTTCAAGTGGAATTCAAGGCGTTGGATTTAACCTAGAAAGATCTAAGTAAAATTGAGATAAAAATGTCTTTTGTGGACAAACCCCAACTGGTTGTACACCTGATTACCTGAGAGACTTCCCCTTTCCTTGTGCCATACTGCCACTGCTGAGATCAGCACCAGAGGTGCTTAAGCTGGAGCCCCCTGAATATAAACAAGAGAGTGCTGCCAGCAGGATATTCTTTGTGAAGGGATTTCAATTTTAGAACTCTTTTTTCCCCTCCCCCCGCACCTACCCCCCTCGGCTTTGGCCCTGGCCAGTTTATCCTTCTGAATACTATACATCCCACACCAATCTTAACCCCTTCCACAACAGTGTGATAATTACAAATTGTCCCAGAACCCCGGTGTTTACCAGTCTGTTGTGAGTGGACCTAATTTCTGGGTCCTGCCTGCTTCCAAGCCAACTGGGTCTGGGCAGAGTCTACTTGCTGTTTCTAACTCTTGGAATTGAAGCAGGGGCGGCTCTGTTATTTGCCGCCCCAAGCATGGTAGGCAGGCAGCTTTCGGCAGCGGGCCTGCAGGCGGTCCGCTGGTCCTGCGGATTCGGAGGCATACCTGCAGGAGGTCCGCCAGTGCCACGCCATCGGCGTCCCTGCCGCCGAAGCCACGGGACCGGCGGACCTCCCGCAGGCAGGGCCGGCGCTCCCATTAGGCGACCTAGGCGGTTGCCTAAGGCGCTGCTATTTTGGGGACGCCTGCGCCCCCGCCGCCCGTAGAAATTTGGGGGCGGGACCTTCCGCCGCCGCTGTTGGGGGCGGGATTTCGGGGGCGGGACCTTCCGCCGCCTAGGGCGCCGGCAAAGCTGGCGCCGCTACTGCCCGCAGGCACGCCACCGAAAGCTGCCTGCCTGCCGCCCTCACAGCGACCGGCAGGCCACCCCCTGTGGTTTGCCACCCCAGGCACGCGCTTGCTGTGCTGGTGCCTGGAGCCGCCCCTGAATTGAAGGCATACTCTCAGGCTCAGGCCTCTTGTTTGATGCCCTTCCTTGGGACATTGGACGCCTCTATAGCCTCCATCTAGCCTCCATAGACCCCAAAACCAGCCTCTAAGGGCTCCCAGGCACCTTCAGTTGCTTACACACGCTCCTCCGGAGCTTCACCTAGGTTATGGGCACTCTGGGCTTCTAGTTTAACCCCTTTGGGGACAATGTGGACTGTCACATGGGTTGGCTGTGGTTAGGGGCTATGGTTGAAATCTATGGATAGTCTTTTATATTGTATTTTGTTTTATGAGATGCATGTCTATGGCTCAGGAGGTTCAAACTCAATCAGAAGAGAGGACCAGATTTGATTATAGTTTGTGGCCTGGGCTATAAATACAGAAATTCTTACTCCTCCTCAGTCCACAGTGGATTCCTGACTGATATCAATGGGAGGTTTGTACAAAGACCAAGAGGAGACCAGAATTAAAGAAGTAACTACTTTTATTTATTATTTATTTAGTACCTTATTGTCATGCTCTGTGAGAAAAGCTGCGCCCTGTTATGCTACTGCTACTTTTGCTCTTTGTTTCTCTTCTTTCCCCGTCTTTCTTTGGCTGTTTCTCTCCCTCTTCTGTTTCTCCCTCTGCTTTTTTCCCCCTCTCCAACAACTCCCTGTGCCCACCTCTTGCAGACTTCACTCTCAATCTTTTTTCCATTACATCTGCTTAATTGATCAGTAGTGGAATAGTTAATGTTGATATTGAAAGTGTTATTGCTGACTGTTATGGGTTCACACCTCAATGCAGTTTATGGCGGACGTGGGACTTCTCACATCTGACTCGGTGTTTCAGGCTGCCTGGAGACTCAGGCAAACATGACATCAGTTTGTACTCGCTATACAATTGGAGGGTTATGTCTGCAGCCAAAAGAGCTGGAAACTTCCTTTTTTTTCTCTTTCCTTCTATGGAATCTCAGATTGTGCAGATTCTGACAGTCATACAAGCCACATCTATGATACCCCCAAACAGATATTTATGAACATTTGAAGAAACGAAGCCCTTCCAGGAAGAGCCTATCATGAAACTCAAAACTCACTATCAATTAATAAATTCTACCACTATCCCCTTTCTACCAAAGAAAGTAGTTAAGAGCATCAAGCTTTATCAGAACAAATCTTGTGAGGAAATACAAAACCAGTAGGGGAACGGGGAACATTGCAGATAGTACCGTTGCTTTTTCTGTGCTCTTTCTGAGCCCATTCTCTGTAGTTCCCAAAACCATTGCCAAATTTCCCTCAAGCTTCACACAATAAATACATTCTACGCGTTTTCAGGCACATCAGTCTTTGTCTTTCAAAATTAGGAGCCTTATAATATTGTGTACACAGATGCAATGTCTGTACAACTGCACTCTTCTATCAGCAACCTCTCTGGGCAAGCGAACAATAGGGGAAAATACCAGAAGAATGAGAGGGACCTATCATTTATATTTTCAAGGATCAGGTTCAGAATCCTTCCATCTTGCAGTATTAATGTTTGGCACTAGGAGGCATCTGAACATCAGATATATCCAAAGAGCTTAGCAAACTAGGAGTGTTTACAAACCTTGCATAGAATTGATTAGAACTACAGTAGAGCAAGTAGAGCTTTGGATCCATTTGTGAGACAGAGGCCCCTTGGCCCCTATTTCTTGCAAACAGCTCTCACTTTAGACCCTACAAACTTACTACACCAAACACATCTTACAGGATATTTGTCCACAAAGAGTAACACCTGTCTACAGAAAGCTTGTAACTTGTCAAGACTCAGAAGCATTGTGAGATGTATGTATGGACAATATTTAAGGAATAATGTATTTATATTGAAAGAGTTCTTTATGGACTGGAATAAAAATTAGTCACTAGGGGTACTGTGTCTGAGGGCTTGTCTACATTGTCAAGTTTTGTCTCCAAAAACTGCCTTTTGGTGACAAAACAGCAAGAGCCTACACACTACAATGGGACTTTTGTCGCGAAAAACACCCAGTTTTGGTAACAAAAAACTTCCACCCTTACGAGAGACTTTTGTCTTTCCCCCTCCCGTTATTGTCGACAAAGAGCCAGTGTAGACACTGCTGATTGTTTTGTCGACAGAACTGGCTTCTGCCAGTATCCCACAATGCCTGCCCTGGTTGCTGTGCTCAGTGTTTTGATCTCTGCTGCCCTGTGGGCATGCGCCCCTCCCCTTTCAAATCTCCGGGAAGTATCTGTGTGCTGCTCCGCTTGGGGAACAAACAAAGAGCAAATCATTGGAATGCTCCTCTTTTGCCCTGTGCTAGGAACATAGCAGCAGGCAGCCTGCTGCTGCAGGGGGAGGGGGACAGACTGCTGTGCTGCTTTGCCATTCCTCAACATGGAGAGCTCACAGAGCTGCTCATGATGCTGCTCTCAGCAGCTGAGGGGGCTGTGGGAGAACTCAGAGAGAATCCCAAGATGCACAGCGATCAGCTCTTCCTTCCCACAGCACTGCACTGTGGGATACATACCCATGGTGCATTGCTCACCCTGTTGATGATGGTGTCCCCCATGTGGACATAACCTGTTGACAGAGGGAGCAAGTGTGAATATCCTTTGGCGATTTTTGTTTTGTCGACTTTTGGGTGTCGACATAAGTTTTGTCAACAAAACTTGGTAGTGTAAACAAGCGCTCCTGGTACTCCACCTCGGCGAGAAGATTAACACTTGGTGCGCATTGGCTGAAACACCCGGGTGTCAGTGTGAATGAGGTGTTGCATTACTCCGCTCTGATCAGCCTCCAGAAATGTCCCATAATCCCCTTAAGTCAAGTGGCCACTCTTGTCATTGTTTTGGAATCACTGCACGCATGCCGATATGCCCTTTGAAAGCTCCGTTTCTGACAGCTGGCTGCTTATCTGCTCTGAGACAAAGCAACCATTACTGTGGAATGCTGTGTGTGTGTGAGAGAGAGAATTTACAAGACAGCATGCTGACATGCTCTCAGCCCCCCAAAAACCCACTCTCTCTCCCCCCACATACACACAACACACTCCCTGTCACACTCCACCCCCACCCCCCTCATTTGAAAAGCACATTGCAGCCACTTGCATGCTGGGATAGCTACCACAATGCACTGCTCTCTGCGGCCGTTCCAAGAGCTGCTAATGTGGTCACACCAGTGCGCTTGCAGCTGCCAGTGTGGACCGATTGCAGCGCTTTCCCTATTGCGCTGTCCGAGGGCTGGTTTAACTCAAAGCGCTCTACATCTGCAAGTGTAGCCATGCCCTCAGTTGTTTGGCCTTGCTCCCTCCCAAGCCTACCAACGGGAAACCATCAGAGATAACTACAAACAATTGAAAACACTTTGTGTTGTAATGTTCCTTTTCCACCTCCCAGAGGTTTGCCCTGTCTGAATAGAAACAAAAGGCTGTTTTCAGTATAACACACAAGGGGGAGAAGCATTTTGGATCCATTCACTGAGGAAGTCCCCTGAGGGGTGGGGGGGCTTTCATGTATGTTTGGATCCTGAGTCTTGTGAAACCAGCCAGCTCTACAACAGACTGAAATGTGCAGGGAAAACTTACTTCATATATTGATAAGTCTACAAAGTATGCAGTTTTTTTGTTTTGTAACCCCTTGCTTTTAACACTTTTTTTCTTTTTTCTAGTTAAATTTTTATTCTCACTTAAATCAACTTTTGTTTTATTATAAGGGCTCAGAAGTGCTGTGTGGCTTTCAAGAGCGATGGTTTAAGGTGAAACTTGTAAACTGAGGTTCCCTGCACCTTAGGGTGTGAAGGATCTGGAATTTCTGTGAATAGCCAGTATCAGGGGCTGGAGATCATAGGGATACAATTCAAAGGGGACTGGTGTGCACCTCTTGTTAACCTGCAAGGTGAAGTTAGGGCTGGCAATTGGCAAGATGAGACTGCTTGAGTGTCTGAAAGGCTGGTTGTGTTAGGAAGCTGACACGGAGCTAGGGATAAGCAAGACAGACTCCTTCATGCCGGAGGCAAGGTGTAATATGGTAACTCTCAGTCCTGGGTGCCCTGAGAACCATCACGCCAATTACAGCCGTTTGAGTGGATACTTATGCAGGAATGACAGTATATATAGGTCAAAACTGGTGAGGCATCCAGTGTAGTTCACCATATTCTACCTTGTTCTTCTCAAACATTAATTCAAAAAGCTGTAAAGGAGTTTGTGTTTCCTAAAGTGGTGTCTAATTCCACTTTATCAGTCTAGGCCCATACATATGATTCCACTTGGAAAGTAAATACTTGGATCTTCAGTTGTTTACAATCTTGTTATTTTTACTGTAGGTCCAAGTAACGTACAGGGGCTGTCTACACTACAACTGCTACAGCAGCACAGCTCCAGGGTACTGTGGTGTAGATGCTTTCCCTGTTGATATGATGGGGTTTTCCTGGTGCCGTAGTTAATCCCCCTGTCTGAGAGGTGGTAGCTAGGTCAACAGAAGAATTCTTCCATTGACCTATATATCTACACCCAGGATTAGGTTGACCTAACCGCAGTGCTCAGGGCATGACATTTTTCACAGCCCCGAGCAACACAGCTAGGTCAATCTAATTTTTAAGTGTAGACCAGCCCTTAGAAAAAAAACTAGATCAAAAATTTGATTTTTTTCTCCTTTTCCACTTGGGCTGGGTCCAGACTGGAGATTTTGGTCTTGTAGTGTATGTTCATTAACACCCTTGTCAATGCTGCTGGCCGTATTTCACGTTTGTTTCCTTTTAGGTTTCTAAGGTGAATTAGACCCAGGCACAAAAGGTTTGTGATGTGGAACATACTTGAATGATGTCCATTAGCACTAGTGAGTAGTAGGGCTTTGCAGGAGCGGGCCCTCATACTGTAACCAGGCGTGCTGGACAATTTGTAGGGGGGGAGAGCCCTTGAGAGCCATTGAAACAAACTGTAAACCTTGTGTGTGATGGAAACCACTTCAAGCCACACCCCCAGTTCCAGCACCTATGACTGTAAATGGTCTGAGAGCTGCCTCTTAATAATAATAATAATAATAATAATAAATAATTACTAAAGCCAGCTCGCTTTTATAGAAAGCTTTTCAGCCTTTGATCTCAGTTTTTTTCTGGGGAGGGCCAGGCGCTCTGATGACGCTACAGCACTAATCAATGAAACTGTTTAGTCGGTAGCAAACTGTAAGCAGAAGAGAAAATAGCACTGAGCGGATTTAACCATCACCCGGCCTGCCGGGGAGCTGAGGAAGGCGAAGTGTGAGCCGATTTCCCAGGGCGCTTGACCCATCCTAGGCAGAACAAGGGCCAACCCCAGCAGGGTGACACCGAAGGGAGGCGCCTGCCAGGAAGCGCGCCGCGAGGCAGCCCCATATTTGGAAGGGAACCCAGGGAAGCGGGGGCGTGAGAAAGGAACGCGGCGTTTGCCTGAGCTGGGCTTCCCCTCCGCCGGGTGTCACTCTGGGCTGGGCGAAGCGCGCTGCGAGGCGGCGCAGCCAGACTGAGCGCCCAGAGCCGGGCGCCGGCTCCGCACGGCCGCTCGCTGCCCCAGACACCTCGGTAGGGTCAGGATCGTCCCGGCTTCGCCGGAGCCTGGTCGCTCGCCGCCATCCGCTTCGGGCGCGGGGAGGAAAGGGACCGGCTGCTGCCTGCCCCGCCGGGAGGAGGCTCCGCGGCCAGCAGGCGCAAGCCGCCCCATGCCAGGAGGATGCTGGAGAGCGGCTGCAAGGCGCTGAAGGAGGGCGTGCTGGAGAAGCGGAGCGACGGGCTGCTGCAGCTGTGGAAGAAGAAGCGCTGCATCCTGACGGAGGAAGGGCTGCTCCTCGTGCCCCCCAAGCAGCCGCAGCCGGGCCCCCCGGCAGCCGAGCCGCCGGCCGCCAAGATCAAGGAGCTGCACTTCTCCCACATGAAGACGGTGGACTGCGTGGAGCGGAAGGGCAAGTACGTGTATTTCACCGTGGTCATGGCCGAGGGGAAGGAGATCGACTTTCGGGGCCCGCAGGAGCAGGGCTGGAACGCCGAGATCACGCTGCAGCTGGTGCAGTACAAGAACCGCCAGGCCATCCTGGCCGTCAAGTCCACCCGCCAGAAGCAGCAGCACCTGGTCCAGCAGCACCCGGGCCACCGCCTCCGCAGCGCCTCCAACTCCGCGTAGGGCGCCCGAGGGACCGGCCGCGGCACAGCCCAGGTACCTCCCCGGGCTCCTAGGAATCCTGCCCCCTCCCCTGCCAGCGCTGGGGAGCGTGGGATCTGCGGGGCGCCAGAGCCAAGCCGGGAACCCCCGGATCCCTCCCTAGGTCGAAGCAGGTGGGCTCCCAAGCGCTCTCAAGGCACTGGGAGCCTTTACAAACCAAACCATCGCCAACTTACCGGCCTGGGACTCCGTCTGCCTGGGGGAGAGGGAGGAGGGAAAGAGTTTTCTCTGCTCCCAGCCCTTTCGTTCTCCCCCAGCACCTTCGAGGAGTTTCAGAGACAGCCGGGGAGTGCAGCTGACTTAGCGCTGCCTTTTGTGCCGCGGGTGAATGGTTTCCGAGCCCTGGCCTGTCCTTATATGCTCCAGGAGCCCATATGATCGTCCATCTCCTGCCCTTCCGTTTGTGTCTGGTTCACTGTTGCAGGACGGTGCACCTACCATTTGTCATTCAGAGAACTTGTTCCAGGCACAGGCAGGTTGGCTATCTGTGCACACACCATTTGTCAGCTCATTCCGATTCCCTTCCTTCTGTATTGTTGAATCACAGGTTGAATCCAAGCAGCACTTCAGGAAGTGAGACTGAGCAGCACATTTCTGTTGTGAACATATTTCAGTGGATCGACAAACTTGGCAAACCGTGGAGAGCCGCGGAGCAGGGAGACTGGAGAGCATCAGTTCAACAACCTGAAAACCCAGCGAGTTTTCTGCACAATCCCTTCCTTGGTGCGGGGAAAACATTTCAAGTCATATGGACTCTGAGTACTATTTATGAACCTTGGAAAGGATCATCTGGCATGATGGGGCATCTAGGACACATGATGTACTGTACATTTATTTTCAAGTATTTTATTTTATGGTTATTTATTAGGGATTTTGTAAAAGGCTCGATTGCAAGACCTTTCTGAATGTAGGCCATTATCCAGAAATCAAATTCCAAATAAAAATTCAAAGCACACCTTAGCTCCCGGATATATTGCAACCTTTGGAGAGAGAGAGAGGGAGGTTGTGGGAGAAGTGAATGATTTATATGACCATGAATTTTGGGTGGTTTTCCACATGGAATACAATAGTTTTCATTTCTACCCAAAATATTATTTTAGAAACTGTTGTTATATTAATGTGGAAAGTATAATGCACAGTTTAGAATTAGGATTAAGATCTTAATGCACAAGAAATTGCTTCTCTCCAAGGGTTGGCACCTGATGTCGAGGTTATTATTCCTTTTTAAACATAAATATGGGGGAAGAGTATTACATTTTATACACAACTCAGTTACACAGAAAAAATAATCTGATTCATTATTATTAGATAAAATACCTTTGTTTCATTTATCATATACAGCAGTTGAAGAGGGAACTCTGACCAATTTGATTTGTGATATGAGAATGGCACGTTAAAATTATATCAATTTTATGTGCTCGCTTATTTTGTGTTATTAAAATGGTTGTAAGAGCTGAGAACTATTTATTAAAAGTTCTGTACATTTGAGTTCAGGGCTCTCTTGGTACAGAAGGTTTATGAAAGGGCCATGTTCCTGACCTTTTTCTGACAGATTTTAAAGCCCATCTTGTAAATGTCTTAAAGTGTTTAAATGAGTCATTTCAGTCATCATTTTCCTAAACTGAAAAATGCTATATTGCTGAGATAAACAAGTTTATTTTGGTGTGTAATATTACCAGATGTTGAGAGATGTGTTGGGATCTTGTCTGCATTATGTTAATGAACCCCATGAAGTTAGAAAACAAAGTACTAGGCATATGTGTCCTGTTGAAATCAATGAGAGTTTTGCTGTTGATTTCAGCATATGGAGTGACTAGACCCTGATCCAGAAAAGCAAGTTATGCCCGTGATCATGTGCTTTACTGGATTGGGCCCTTAATGTGGTGGATCATTTCCCATTTTGCACTGCTGTAGTTAAAGCTCTCTGCTTTGAAATAAATAGTGAGTTGTCCTTAAAAATCTGATATGGCCTGTTATCGCTAAGTCAAGGTACAGAGCCTCAGCCATGGAACTATTTCTTTTTACCAACTCAGTAGGGAAACTGCTCTGCCCGTTTATAAACTATACAAATGTAAACAGAGACTTAAAGTAATATGTTTAGAACTTTTGATTTGTAGCTTTACCTTAAAAAAATGACTGAATAAAAGAAAACATGAAAATGACACAGTGAGATCTTAAACCAAGCACTGCATTTGAAGGGTATCTTTTAATTTACTCCCCGTCTCACACTGAGGTCCAGTCCTGCAAGGTGCTGAGTTCATTCTGCTCCCCTTTAGGGCATTCAGGGTACTGAGCCCCTTCCAGGGTGATGGAACATTATTTAGTCCTGATCCTGCAAACATGTAAGTAGCCCCATTAATGTCATTGGGACAACACATGTGAATAAAGTTAAGCAAGTGTTAACAGAATTAAGGCCCAGTCCTGCAAGCCCTCATGTGAACAGTCCCAGGGGGCTATTGGAGTTCAGGCCCTTTGGGGGGATATATATTGACTGGATTGGAATGGCAGGTTACAATTGCCCTAAGAAAGTCATTCCTTTGAGGTTAATTTAAACTGAGAATGTTCAGCACCTTACAGGACTGGACCCCCTCAGTCTAGGACACAGGAAGGAAGGAGATGAAAAGATACCCTGCAAGTACAGCAGCTAGTTTTCACATTTCAATACATTTGCCATTCTCATTCTGCCAAATCGTAGATGATTGTGCTAGAAGGGAGACTTACAAAGTAGACTGTAATTTGTAGTGGCTCCTTGAAAACCATTGCCCTTGACTGTGTAAAACATCTACCTTTTAAAAAGTGCCTAAATATTGATTTGTGGAAAAATGTGACCTCTTTTTCAGAGCCATTAATTACAGTTTATCAGGTAGCTAATCCACCCTTTCAGATATACACCTATAGCACAGAAAATTCACCTATCAAAATATGCATTTAACCAGGTAAAGAATAAATGTAATTATTCAAAATATGTCTCTCTGTGATCCAAGATATGCATTTCCCTGGGAGACTGAGTCATTCCTATCCTACACAAACCTGATCCAAAGCCCACTGAAGTCAAGGCTCCTTCTGATGCTAGAAGGACTTCCATTGACTTCGGCGGGCTTTGGATCAGGCCCTAAATCATTTAATTTTATCATTTTCCCTCAAAGTGCTTGTGCTTTTAAAAACAAACAAGGACATTTTTAAAAAAGGTTTAAATAACATTAAGCTTCTGTCTCAAACTGATGAAAGGCAAGACTTTCAAAATCAAGTTTGATGGCATCATTAGCTCACACTTTGATACATTTTCCCTCAAGTTGAAATCAAAGTGTCCTCTTTCACGTTACATGTCTTGGTTTATGTTGGTTTGAGACAGGCTCTTTCTGTATTATTTGAACATCTATCTTAAATGTAATAATCTTTATCATGAACAAACTGTTGCTTGTTGATACTGCCGAATGTGTTACTTATTTCCCATTATGTTGTTTAAAACATTACTGTCAGCCCAGGTGCTGCTGTGACAGGTGAGCACGTCACAAAATCCACTTCTGAGTTGGCATCTGTGCTTGTGGTCTAAGTAGAAGGTCCAGTGGTTGGCTGGGATGAGGGCGTTCACTCCCTCAGCTCAGGATTGAGGCGGTGTGAGGGGAGCCTGGCACATGCTGCTGCTCATGCCATCCCAGTGTCAATAAGACTTCAATCTCTGGGGCATTCAATTGGCAACTTTCTCAAGTACTAAATTTACTATGCTGTAACAGTAGCAATATAGACCAAAAATTCAGCTGGACTTGTAAAGATAAATGTTTATTTTGTTCTTTTCCTACTGAACAGTCTTCATTGATTCTACTTGGTTAAATATTGATTGTCACCTACATGTTCTTTGTCAGTGGTAACTACTCAAATAGGTCCAGTGGGTCCTGCACCATTCATGGCAGAACAACATGCATAATCCAACTCGAGGTTCACGAGTGAAGTAACCATGATAGCCCCTCCCTTTAATGGAAGAAGGATAGAAGGGGTGTAGGACTCAAATGAATTTAATAGAAAACAAACTACAGTGCCAGTAAAACAAAAAGAGGTGCTCAGTGTAGCTAGCAGCAGTGTGGAAAGCTGGTTAATAAAGAGGTCAACCTTTTATGTCTTAGCAGAAGACATTGGTGCAAACTGAATGTGCCTGCATGTAAGGAGGGGCAGGATTCGGCAGGGAAATTCAAGCTGTGGTGACCTTTCTGTAGCTTAATAGCTTCGTATTCAGAAGCAAGAAGTTCAACCAAATGTGATCTCCATTCCATCCTGAAGTAGCTTCTCTTCTTTAAAGTTCATGATCTGTAACTGCCGGCTTCTGACCATTAGCTGCAGTGATGTACCAAATGTTTTCTAGCATATCCCGTCGTTAGCTGAAATATCGGTGTTGTCAAATTTGTGTGTAAATACGACTCATAAATGATTTCTGAGAGATGTGACTTATTTTTCATATTTTTCAAAATGCATTCCATTTCAAATAAAGAGGTATCTATTGCAATGAATTGGTGCCATGTTGAAGGAACTATCCTTTGGGGCTATAGCTTCTTAGCTTACAAATGTTTAAGGGGCTGATCTAGAGCCCACTAAAGTTAATGAAAGTCTTTTCATTTACTTCAATAGGCTCTAGAAGAGCCTTGTGGAGTTTTTTGAAAGACAACATGAGTTCAAAACAACTATTTACATAGAGCTTTCCTAAAAGAACAGCCGATTGAATTAACAGTGTCATCCAGTAACTTGCCTACATACAGCACAGTTGTAAGGTGTTAGGTCTTGTAGCTTGTGCATCTTGTAGCTTGTGCATGGGTGGACTGCTCTTTGATTTCAGTGGGGCTCTGTCTGCCACAAGAGTTCACCAACATGCAACAAGCTGCAGGACAGAGGCCTCCTCAGACTGTAATCTTTATCAGTGAGCGTGGTGATCTCTATGTATGAGGTAGAGAAGCTGGGTAAGAGTCTAAAGAGCAGCATGAGATTTGCCTTGTTGCTCTTCTATCAGCATCTAAAAGCCTCTGATGGAATTTCAAGTAACCTTTAAGTAGCCCGGAAAGGACACTTCAAACATTAGGAGTATCCTCTTACAACAGCACTGATTCCTTATATGTGACAAGGAATGATGTGTGAAAAGAAGAATGTGCAACTGCCACTGTTGCTTTTGGAGTCTCTGTGGAATGATAAGTCTTCAGGTGTGTCGAGCTGCCTCAGTGAAGTTAAGCTGCGTTACCATGACCTTTGATATTTAGCACTACCAATTATATTAAGTTCAGTCGCACAATTCGTTCTCTGGCTCTCTCGTAAGTATATATAACAACACACATTTGCCAGTCTCTTTTATTTGTGAGTCACCAAAAATATGTGCTCTAATGTGTATTTCAAGAGATGTTCAGGCCAAAATTTTTAACTATAGGTGCCTAAAGTGTAAGCACTTTGATCCATAAACAACTTTATTTTTAGAGGTGCCGAGTGCCCGCTTCTCCCTCTGAGCTGCTGGTGCCCAGCTACTTCTAAAAATCAGGCCACTTTTAATTAGGTGTCTGTAGATTTAGTTGCTTAAATGTTAAGCTCCTAACATTTGAGAATGTTGAGAATGTTGCTCGCAGCTTTTAAAGGGTGATATCAGTTATTACCTTGTAATTGTAGCTTGAAAAACATGTAAAGAAAAATATTTAACAAAAAGGAATAGGAATACATAATAAAAGAAGAGTGTTGAAAAGAAGCTCAATCTATTAGCTTGACAAAGAGAAGGTTAAGGGGTGACTTGTCATAGTATCTACCTGGGCTACAAATATTTGATGCTGGGCTCTTCAGTCTAGCAGACAAAGGTATAACAAGAGCCAATGGCTGGAAATCAAAGCTAGACACATTGTTAACAGCCAGGATTATTAACCATTAAAATAACTTACCAAGGGTTGCTCATGGTGGATTTTCCATCACTAGCAATTTTTAAAGCAAGATTGGCTGTTTTTCTAAAAGATCTGCTCTGGTTCAAATATAAATGATTTTGGGGAAGTCCTATGGCCTGGGTCATGCAGAAGGTCAGACTAGATGATCCCAGCAATTCCTTCTGGCCTTAAAATCTATGAATAATTTGTCATTTTCAGTGTTTCCACTAAAGATGACATTAATCTCTGTGTGTAGGGCGCCACTTACAAGATCTATGCCCACTTGAGTCCTATGTAAGTCCTATCATGCTGCCTTAAGTCAGACTTCAGTGGTAGATGGGCATTGTGCAGAAGTGAAGTTCATTCTACGTGAATTGGGCTGTTGTCTTCCTCCGTAGGGGCAATCATTTTAATAATGCCTTCCAGAGAGAGTTTACTTTGATGTAAAGTAAGATGGAAAGAACACTATATAAAAACATTAGGAATCATTGCAAGATGTAAAGGTAGGATTTATTGGCCTGATCTGAAACTCACTGAACTCAATGGGAATCTTTCCATTGACTAAAATAGACTTTGGCTCAAGCCCCATAAGCAGACTTTTGGTGGTGTGCATAAATGCGTATGCATTTAATTATTTTTATTTGTGTGTTTTTTGTTTTGTTTTGTTTAGTTCTTTTGTGTGAACTTAAATTATTAAACCAGCTCTTAAATTGTCATTTTCTAAATGACTGAATTTAGAACAGTGACACTTTGATTCCTAAATGCTTTCACTACCACTTTGCCATCGTTGTGAAAATGGTGGCTTCCCTTTTTTAAAACATGACACTTTCCCCATGATTTACTCGTTTGCAATTAGATGCTGTGATGAGAATAACTTTAATTATTCTGGGTTTTTGCTTTCAATTTCTACAGTAAAACTTGGACAAAGATAATTGAAACATGAAATGACTCTTGTTGTTTTCTAAGGGCTTGGCTACGCTTGCGAGTTAGTGCGCAATAAAGGAGCCCCGTGCGCACTAGCTCACTCCCCGTCCACACTGGCAAGGCACATAGAGCATCTGGACTCCGCGGCTGGAGCGCTTCTGGTACTCCACCTCGGCGAGTGGAATAACGTTTGCTGTGCCCCCACTGGAGCATCTCAGCGCCAGTGTGGACGCCTTGGTCTGTTAATGCGCTCTGATCGGCCTCCAGAAGTGTCCCACAATCCCTGTTCTAGCCATGCTGATCATCACTTTGAACTCTCCTGCCCTGCCCTCAGGTGACCAACCATCAGCCCCGCCCTTTAAATTCTCTGGGAATTTAGAAAATCCCCTTCCTGTTTGCTCAGCCAGGTGTGGAGTGCTCTCAGCGAATCTTTCCAGGTGACCATGCCTCCATGTGCCAGGCAATCCCCAGTATGGAGCAATGGCGAGGTGCTGGACCTCATCAGTGTTGGGGGGAGGAAGCTGTCCAGTCCCCGCTGCGCTCCAGCTGTAGGAATTACGATACCTTCGGGCAGATATCAAGGGACATGATGGAAAGGGGCCATGACCGGGACGCACTGCAGTGCAGGGTTAAAGTGAAGGAGCTGCGGAATGCCTACCGCAAAGCCCACGAGGCAAACAACTGCTCCGGTGCTGCCCCTGCGACCTTCCATTTCTACAAAGAGCTGGACGTGATACTTGGGGGCGACCCCACCTCCACTCCGAGTACCACCATGGACACTTCAGAGCCCAGTTCAACAAGGCAGGAGGAGGAGGAGGCGGAGGAGGAAAGTGGGAGTGAGGGTGCTGAGGCAGAGGAAGGCACCCCAGAATCCCTAGATGCATGCAGCCAGGAGCTCTTCTCAAGCCAGAAGGAAGGTAGCCAGTCGCAGCAGCCAGTGCTTGGGGATGGACAAACACCAGAGAAGATTCCCGTCAAGCGGCTTTTATTTTGGGAAGGAAGTTATTCAGTGCAGGCTCTTGGGGCGAGGAGGATTAGGGTTGCATGCATGCCTAGATAGGGCGTTGATGTGCTCTCGCACATAGCAGTAATCCGCCTCAGTGATCTCTTCAAAGGTCTCATCCAGAACTTGGGCAATGCGCTTGAACAGGTTTCTCGGGAGAGCCACTGTGGTCCTTGTCCCAGTAAGGCTAACTTGTCTGTGCCACTGTGCCGTGAGGGGCGGGGGGACCATGGCTGCACACAGGCAAGCTGCATATGGGCCAGGGCGGAAGCTGCATTGCAGTAGAAGACCCTCCCTTGCTTCCCAGGTAACCCTCAGCAGCGAGATATCTTCCAGGATGAACTCCTGTGGAAAATGTGGGGACAGTGTTCAGTACAGGGGGCCCCTGCCACTGTTGGCTCTCCCCATGGCACAGAAACCCAGAGGGCAGTACAGCTGTGAAACAATCAGTCACGCTTGACCCTGTGCTTACTCACCATTTTGGGGCTCCCGTGGGTTTATGTGCGCTTGGGATGGGCAAATTATGCTATTGTGTAGAGTGTGCTTGCCTTTAAGTACGGGGGAATCATTGCTCTGTCTGGTGTGAACAATGCTGCCTCTGTTAAGTGTTGCATTTTGCCTTTACAGATGCAACCTTGAGATCTCAGCCGTCCGTGTTATCACTGGCCGAAAGACTCCAAAGAATCAGAAAGAGGACACGTAGAAGCAAGGAAGACATGTTGCATGAAGTAATGCAGCATTCAAGTAAAGAAAATCAAAAAGTGCAGGAGTGGTGGAAGAGTGAAAGGAGGATCCGCCAGCAGAACGAGGAGCGCCGGCACAAAAGCGTGGTGCTCCGGCAAAAAAGCATGGATCGACTGATAAGCATAATGGAGTGCCAAGCAGACTCTACCAGGCGCTCATAGCCATGCAGGCAGAGCACTACCGCACCCCTCTCGCCCCCTCCCCCCCCCCGCAGCCCTTGTCCCAAAACTCTTTCCCTTGTGCCCCCATTTCACCTCCAACCCACCTTCCCCAACATCCAGGTTCTTACTGCCACCAGCTGCCTCCAACACCTGTAGCTTCACCATCCAGTCCTGAAAACTATGACCCTTACCCACTGCACTCAACCCCCATCACCATGCAGTATAGCCATCCTGAAGTGCAGCACTCATTGCACAGCACTCCAGACAGGACATATGCAAATCTGTGATTGTACCGTTCCCCACCCCACCCCCTTGCCCTTTCTGTTTCCCAAGCAGTTGTTTCTTTTCAATAAATGGATTTTTTGGCTTTGAAAACATTCTTTATTATTGCATAAAGTAAAAGATATCTTAGCCCAGGAAAGAAACAGGTACTGCAAGTCAGCGTAGCAAACACAGATTCCTACTAACATTGGAACTACTGCACTTCAATCCCATGCAGGGCACCAGACATTACTGGCGGCTTTCAGCCTCAAATTGCTCCCTCAAGGCATCCCTAATCCTTGCAGCCCCGCGCTGGGCCCCTCTAATAGCCCTGCTCTCTGGCTGTTCAAATTCAGTCTCCAGGTGTTGAACCTCCGAGTTCCACGCCTGAGTGAATCATTCACCCTTCCCTTCACAAATGTTATGGAGGGTACAACACGCGGATATGACCGCGGGGATGCTGTCATCAGCCAGGTCCAGCTTCCCATACAGAGAGCGCCAGCAGCCCTTTAAATGGCCAAAACACACTCCACAGTCATTCTGCACCAGCTCAGCCTGTTGTTGAACCGCTCCTTGCTGCTGTTAAGGCTCCCTGTGTAGGGTTTCATTAGCCACAGCATTAGCGGGTAAGCGGGGTCTCCAAGGATCACAATGGGCATTTCGACTTCCCCTACGGTGATCTTCTGGTCTGGGAAAAGAGTCCCGGCTTGCAGCTTCCTGAGCAGGCCAGTGTTCCGAAAGATGCGTGCGTCATGCACCTTTCCGGGCCAGCCTGTGTTAATGTCAATGAAACGCCCACAGTGATCCACAAGTGCTTGGAGAACCATAGAGAAATACCCCTTCTGATTAACGTACTCGGAGGCTAGGTGGGCTGGTGCCAGAATTGGTATATGTGTCCCATCTATTACCCCTCCGCAGTTAGGGAAACACATTTGTGCAAAGCCATCCACAATGTCCTGCACGTTACCCAGAGTCACGGTTCTTCTGAGCAGCATGCGATTAATGGCCCTGCAAACTTGCATCAACACAATTCCAATGGTCAACTTTCCCACTCCAAACTGGTTAGCGACCAATCGGTAGCTGTCTGGAGCTGCCAGCTTCCAGATTGCAATAGCCACCCGCTTCTCCACTGTCAGGGCAGCTCTCAATCTCGTATCCTTGCGCCGCAGGGTGGGGGCGAGCTCCTCACACAGTCCCATGAAAGTGGCTTTTCTCATCCAAAAGTTCTGCAGCCACTGCTCGTCATCCCAGACGTGCATGACGATGTAATCCCTCCACTCAGTGCTTGTTTCCCGAGCCCAAAAGTGGCGTTCCACAGTGGTGAGCATGTCCGTGAATGCCACAAGCAAACTCATGTCGTATGCGTTACTCAAGTCAATATCGTCGGAGCCCTCACTGTCACTTTGGATCCTAAGGAATAACTCGACTACCAAACATGACGTGCTGGAGAGACTCGTCAGTATACTCCTCAGCAGTTCGGGCTCCATTCCCGCAGACCGAAAGGGAAGATAGAATGCACAGTACAAAAAACGTTGAAAGATGGTGCCAAATGTGGACGGAAGCACAGGGAATGCTGGGATGCGAATCGATGCCTGCAGCCCCCGCCCCCTTCCCACAAGCCACAGCACCAGAATGGGAAGAGGTGCACTGTGGGATAGCTGCCCATAATGCACCGCTCCCAATGCTGCTGCAAGTGCCACAAATGTGGCCACGCCAGTGCTCAAGCAGCTGTCAGTGTGGACAGACTGCAGCAATTTCCCTACTGCGCTCTCCGAAGGCGGGTTTAACTCACAGCGCTCTACATCTGCAAGTATAGCCATGCCCTAAGTGTAAATGACCTTTTAAAAACATAGCTAAACAGTCTTTTCACCTACACTCTTTTAATAGCATCAAGCGTAATAAGAAATGGCAACTTGGGTTCTTCTAAGCAATTTTATTTAACAGTTATAAAAAATGTTGGGGGGAGGCAGAGGGGTTTTGTTTTTTTAATATGTTTCTATCCATTGATTTCATTTAGAGATTTTGGATTGTGAAATATAGACACTGGAAACACGTTACCAGCCAACTCCCAAGTTTGCTATGCTCACAGTACTGCTTTCTTCTTAGGAGGGTGGAAAACCTGAGAACTAAAGACTAAGGACTAGATCCTGCAAAGAGCTGAGTACTCTGAAGACCTACTTACTTTGACGATGGTTGAGGGTGCTCAGCACCTCACACGAGTGCTCGGCAACCTGCAGGATCTTGACCTAATTTTGCATTCTAAATTTACAAAGGAAATACCTGAATGATGTATCAGGGTGGCATCATTTCATAAACGAGCGCCAGTGCAAGGAAATCACTTTGCCAGATCTAACGCTCTTGAAGTACCTATACCGTTTGTATGCGCTGGCTTGATTGCCACACTTCTAAATTGTTGTTAGAAGACTTGGTAATAAAAACCAAGAAAGATGATACTCCGCTATATAGTTAAAAAAGAAAAAATCAAACCCAACCAGAATCATTTATTCCTCTATAGACAAATCACAGCCACTTTAAAAAGAGCAATTGTATCATTATGATACATAATCTACTAGTGTTATCCAGAGATTGGCAGGATATGTCTGTTTGGATATTACTTCGATGATGTACCTTTTGTTTAAAATGTACTATGACAACACTGAATCTCTACATAAACAAAACAATATGTATTGACCCTACTTTGCAATTTTATCTTGCAATAGCTAATTTAATCTAGTATTGCTGATTACACTAGTAAATATATATGGAATGACTAACCACTACAATAAAACATACAGTACTTTGTGGTTTGTATGTAAAGGAGCCAACATTACAACACATTTTGGCATAGTCCATTCCCAGTTTACAGCGAGATGAGGAAATCACTACTTTTGTATTAAAAGTCTTGGCACTATTTTGTAAATATTGCTGGTATATATGACTGGCCATATGTTTTTGATCATCACTTATTATAGTCAAATGTTGGGTCAGGCTATGTGCAAAATGGGATCATCATACTGATCGTAGTTATTTTTGTGTGTGTGCCATATGTAACTGAACAGCCAAGTGTTTTTTCCCATTAGCATCTATTGCAATTTATGAAGATAAAATGCATTGTCTAATAAAAACAATGGTTCTAGAATTCTTTGAATCAAAGACCGGAAACAGATTAAAGGGCTGATCTGAAGCTGATTAAGGGAAAGACTCCCATTTACTTCACCAGGCTTTAGCCCTGTGTATAATTCTTACAGGAGTGCCTTCTGTGCAAGGCCCTCGTTCCACATATTTATAGTATCACCATTTTACAGGTGAGGAAGCTTGGATGCAGAGAGTTTGAGTCACTTGCCCAAGGCCTCCCAGGAGTTGCCTTATGTGGCAGAGGCAGGACTAGATCCCAGATCTGCTGGATAGCCTGTGTTGGGCCTCTAATATCAGATAATCCTTCCTCTCCAGTCCTGGTGAATAAAATCATCTCTTTAACCAGAGAACAGGCATAGCACATGAAGCAATGTGTGCTTCCTTGCCAATGTGCCGCCATCCACAGTGATGGAGTAGTTCATTCTCCATGCTCGTCAATGGACTGTTCCTTAGGCCATGTTGAAGTCAGTTGAAAGACTTCCACTAACATCAAAGGTCTTTAGTTTGGGTCCCAAATTATGTGACTTTCTGACACTTAGGTTCCAGATGTGAAATAGTTTGTGATGCAGATACTTGTCTGTTAGAAACTGGAGGGAGATGAGACTCAGAACAAGCATCAGAGGGCTTTAGGTTATGAAATCAGCATCTGGTTATTACCAACACTAGCCACTGTCCGACCAGTGAGCTAGGGGTGAAAGGGCCTGTAGATGATTACCGGTTTCCTGAGTGATTAAAGTCCCTTCATTTACTTCATATTCCAAAGACAAGTAGAGGTTATGAGCAGCATAATCATTTAAAATGATTATTCAGATATGAATCCTATCCTCACCTTGCTTTTCCAGTCATAGAACTGATTGAACTAACTAAAAAGAAAATAGTTAAATAATAAAGATAGAATATTTTCCATATTTGTTTTGTTTAAGCACCCACCAGACAAAATTTGGCCAATTTGCTTTGAGCTGTAAATTAAAAATATTAAGCTGAATTAATTTTGACGGAAACATTCATTACAAGTCTTCCCCCAACCCCCAGAAACAGTTGATGGAAACATAGGGTTAGAGTAGCTCATAGACAACAGGTTTATCTTAATCCACTGCAGAACATTAATGGAATTCTGCAAGGCTAGCTTGTCTGCTTTTGCAAACAGCCCCTTAAATTGTTTGCAGAGTTGAAAAATATTTCAGACTCTCTCCTGTGCCTGTGAAGTTACTGCAATGTGCAGATGACCTCCCTAGAAGCTTTTTTTGGGGGGGGGCATATAAAATAAGATGAACATAAGAAAAATTATTCTGGAGAAAACCTTAAAGGAAAAGTTAAACTTTTTTCTGCTTTTTAGCAGAATTTTATTAATGTTAGCAAATCATGAAATGATGTCTTGCAACATAAATGCTCATAGTAGTCTGTTGTCTCATTTTATCATGGATTGTTAACATATCCTGTTTCACTAAGTTATGTTTCCCTGATATTCATTCCTAGTGCTTGGCTTTTTAACAAAATCACCACTCTTGTCACAAGGCAGTGGGTTGCGTGCTTGTCCTTTATATAAGTGATGACTGAAAGATCAGCAATAGGAAAGTAATGCTGACAACCTCAGTTTTTGACAGCAGATTGTCAGCATTCTTAACCAGGGCAGTGAGAGAGCCTGGGAAAAGTCTGCTATTTGTTTGGGGTTCTCTAAAGAAAACTGTCCATTTGGAGCACAAGGAAATACAGAGGGATGGTCTGCTAATCAGTTTCCAAGTTGGAGATTGAATCATAAACATGAAGTCTGTATTAATGACACTGCAGAGCTAAAAGTGGATGATCATATTCACGGCCCACAAGCTGAAGAGTTAGTAAATATGAGACAGAGATATCTGATGGTTGGCAGTGTAATAATACATACTTTTATTTTCATGAGTCAGAGAAGGGGTAATAACTTGTAAGAAGAGGGGTGGGAGGAAGGGCTCAGTTTATTTTACAGTGTATGCACTTGAATTAAGATGCCGTCATTGGTAGATCCCTGTTCAAATCTCTTCTCCCCCTCAGGCAGAGGGGAGACCTGAACCAGGGGTCTCCTGTATCCCAGGTGAGCACCCCAACCACTAGGCTAAAAATTATGAGCGAGGACCTCCTACTCCCCACAGCCGTTCTGTGTAAGCTCACCTATAGGGGCCTGATCCAGTAGGTGAGCTCTGAACACACTTACAGGGTTGGACCCTGCAGATGAGTTACGTGGAGGAATGCCATCATCCCCTGGCTCAAGCATTACACTGGGGCTTAGGCACTCAGATGCCGAGAGAGAGGCAGTGATGCACGTGTCTAGTGGTTGAATCATAGGCACTCACGGAACTTTTAACCTGGAAACTTATGTGCCGAGCGAGTTGAGGTGCCTACACAGTTCAGTGGCAGCTGAGTGGGGGGCTTTGTGCATCCCATGGGGGCCTGTATCTGGGATTCGGGTGTCTAAAGTGACAGTTAGGCTCCAGAGTCCTTTTGTGAATCTAGCCCTTAATCCATATTTACACATTTTCAAATGTTTTATTGCCTTCTAACTTTAGCTTTCACTCAGAATGGCCTGGGGTCATAATGGTTAATTTTCCTAACTAAATGCCATTATTGTAAGGATTTTTAATCATCAACATCCGATATGTACTCATTAAGATTAGCTAGGAACCTCAAATCTAGCAAAATTATTATTATTATTATATTTGATTTATTATTATTATTTGTATGGGATAAATAATTCAGTCTCCCCCTAGATTTGGATGTGTCTTGTTTTCTTCCTCCCTCCTCTGTCCCTACTCTCTTTGAGCTGAACACACAAGTTACAGGGAGATGTCTGTAATACATAATGCTAACTGCTGTTCCCGAGCTCTCTTCTTGTGTGCTGCGTTGATGAGATTAGAGTCTCAGGAAGAAATCGTGCATTTTGATTGGCCTCAGGTATGCTGTGTGTTAGGTTTGCCCTTGAAAAATGAAACTTCAGCACAGCTGGGGCTTGCTCTTAATTCAGCTGTCACAAGCCTCCCACGTTTTCGGCTGGGGTAGAGAGTGGAAATGTCACCTTGCTTATGGTTGGGAGGGGTTGAAGTTGGCTTAGAATCAGTGCTTAATTTGTGCCAGAGCTGGCCAGGGCTGAGCCCCGGCACCTCTGGGCTTGATGCATCAGTTATGAATGTAAAAAAATTGCTTGGACCCTGGCACCTCTTTCATTACAAATTAAGCACTGCTTAGAATAGTCTTTTGGCATCTCCTCCTCTTAGGGCAGACGTTCCTGAGCCTTTATAAGTACTAAGTACACTGTCTTTTGAAAGAAGAATAAAAAACCCACATCAAGTGATTCTGGTGGAGGTAAAAATACTACAGTGACAATTATGTGCTAGTGTCCTTTAGGGGTGGCCTATTTTCCACAGCTGTACACGAGTTATTTAAAAGCTTTTACAAATACACCTCTACCCCGATATAACGCTGTCCTCGGGAGCCAAAAAATCTTACCGCGTTATAGGTGAAACCACATTTTATCAAACTTGCTTTGATCTGCCGGAGTGCGCAGCTCTCCCCCCCCCCCTCCCCCCCGGAGCACTGCTTTACCGCGTTATATCTGAATTCGTGTTATATCGGGTCGCGTTATATCGGGGTAGAGGTATATTAAAGAGACTGGATCACTCTTCCTTTTTCTCAGCTGCAAATGTTGCTTCCTAGGTGCTACTGATGAAGGTATAATCCATTTTGCATTTACAGCAGTCATATTCATTCTTCATTTTAACAGTGATGGTCATGGGCAACAGTAAATGAAGGGAAACTGAAAGCAAGGAAGATTTTCAAAGCACTGTTTATTTGTTATGTGGCACTTTCAAGAGTTCCTCTAATCTTGTGTCTTATTCTTGCCTTTCTTTAACCTCTTGTTTTATGCACCAGTAGCACAAGGCTCAGAAGGTGCCTGATCCAAAGCCCATTGAAGTCAGTGGGAGTCAAGATCTCAGTGCATAAGATTTGGGGTACATTTTGGAAAGTAAATGCTGTTATAAGCCATACTATTCAGCAGTATATTTAGGTATGGAGAAATACACGATTGGGTGCAGCAGGCATAAGGGCCCTGATTCATCAAGGTACTTACATGTATGCCTTACTTTAAGTGTGCAAGTACTTCCTTTGAAGCCAGTAGGATGATATGTATATATCATGCTGAATCAGGGCTGTGGAGTCATACATACACAGTTCACATGTGTTGAGGCACAAGGAGAAAGGCTGCTTCCAGAACCCAGGAGCTAGCCATATAACATCAAAAAGCCACATTAGCAATTTATTGCTGTTGTTTTCCAGTAGTTTACCTAATGATTTAGCTGTAGGCCATTCTGACTTCTGTGGGGGTGTAATAACTATGCTGCACAACATTTTAATCAGCTGTTCTGCTTGCTTCTCAGTCTAAACCATCACACTGTATATTAGACGTATGCAATAATTACAATAAACAGTGAATGGGCTGGAAGGAAACAACAAAATAAAGTATTGCTCAAAGGGATCTGTCTAAGATATACATTTCTAAATATTATTGTCTCTTTGAATAAATTGTACTCAGACGGTTGTCTGAAAGAGCAGTTTGTGCTGTGTGGGCCATCTGGTTTCCCACTGCCACTCATAATTTACAGTAATCTGATGTGTAATTATTTTGTAACTATATTGCAGCATCTAACAGGTCACATGAAGCTGTGTAATATATAATAAGTGATAGGCAAAGATTTTGGATGCTTATTTTAGCCTGTACAGGCTTCCTAGTAACTAATCTATTAGTCTGCCAGAGATATTCAGCCTCCAAGAGAGATTTTAGCCATGTGTGACATTATTGACATAAACTATGACCATATAGATCATTGTTGCAACCAAGGTCCTATAGTGGCACCAAATCTTGTACAAAGGAGGTCAAGTCAGATGTCTATGAAAAGGTTGTAATTTGCTGGTTATGATTATGCTGTCTGTATGTGTGTATCATTTTCATATTTGAAGTTATGAATATGGGCTATGTACTTGTATCTCAATGTGTTTGATTCTAAGTTGTATAAGTGAAGCATTTGGTCAGCTTCTTGAGAAAGAATTCTTCAGATGAAGTGCCCAATCAAGAAATACTTAACTGACAATGGACCTTGGAAGACTCAATCCACATATGAGGAGCCTTCCTGGGAACGTTCAAGGTAGCATGTGAGCAGTGGCTGCTCTACCTGTAAAGAACTGAGTCATGCATGGACATGTGACTTGCACATGTGACTCCAAACTCCATCTTGCTGCTGTGATTTTCCACAGTAAGAACAAAGGGGACTTCCACATGACAGAGGATATAAAAGGCTGTGGAAACCCCTCCATTTTGTCTTCAATCCTGCTTCTTAGCTCTGGAGGAACTTTGCTACAAACTGAAGCTCTGAACAAAGGACTGAATGACCCATCCAAGCTGAGGATGTACTCCAGAGATTTTATTTGTACCTGCAGTTTATTCCATCACTGCTACAAGCCTGAACCAAGAACTTTGCCATTGCTGTATGTAATTGATTACTTTGACCAATGTTAGCTCTCATCTATATTTCTTTCTTTTTATGAATAAACCTTTAGATTTTAGATTCTAAAGGATTGGCAACAGCATGATTTGTGGGTAAGATCTGACTTGTATGTTGACCTGGGTCTGGGGCTTGGTTCTTTGGGATCGGGAGAACCCTTTTTCTTTTACTGGGGTATTGGTTTTCATAACCATTCATCCCCCATAAGGAGTGGTGCTGGTGGTGATACAAGGGAATTGGAGTGTCTGAGGGAATTACTTATATGACTTCTGGTTAGCCAGTGGGGTAAAACCGAAGTCCTCTCTGTCTGGCTGGTTTGGTGTGCCTTAGTAATAAAGGACACCCAGCTTTGGGCTGTGACTGCCCTGCTCTGAGCAATTTGTCCTGAATTGATACTCTCAGTTGTGTCCCGCCACAGGCCGCATCGTTACATGCTCAGAGGGATCTGTCTAATATATACATTTCTAAATATTATTGTCTCTTTGTATTACAATAAATTGTACTCAGACGGTTGTCTGAAAGAGCAGTTTGTGCTGTGTGGGCCATCTGGTTTCCCACTGCCACTCATAATTTACAGTAATCTGATGTGTAATTATTTTGTAACTATATTGCAGCATCTAACAGGTCACGTGAAGCTGTGTAATGTATAATAAGTGATAGGCAAAGATTCTGGATGCTTATTTTAGCCTGTACAGTCTTCCTAGTAACTAATCTATTAGTCTGCCAGAGATATTCAGCCCCCAACAGAGATTTTAGCGATGGTGGGTCTGTTGCAGCTCACAAAAAAGGGAAGGGAGATTCTTATCTGAACATGTTCAAATTTGAAAATAATAAAGAATTGGGGATCAATGCAGTTTTAGATTAGTGCTGAGGTTTAAGCCATATATAAAAATATATACAGTGTGTGTGTGCAAATATGAATGTGTGCACACAAAATAGAAGCAACTGCTGATTAAACTATTTTGAAGGTTTTGCTGCAAATGACTTGATGGGGCCCATAAGTCTCCTCAATATAAAATGTGCTTGGCAAATCCATCTGTGGTTTAAAAAGTACTGTCTTAAAGGTAAACCATCTTAAAGGTAAACCAGAAGCAGAGGATAATGCCAGTGAGAAGTCCACAAATACTAGTTCCTTTAACATTTTATGGAAATCACACCCTATTTGGCAGCTAAGATTTTTCTGTTCATACTAGTTTACACAGGGCAACCCTATTTCCTGTGCTCATTTCTCTGAGGAAAAAATGTTTGGTATCGCCTCTGTGCGCTGTTTTCTGTGTGACATTTTTCAGATACGGTGACAAATGTTTAAATTATTTCTGGAATGTAGAATGCCTTGTTGTTACAGATGGCTACAGATAAACATCGCCTTCATCCCTCTATCAAAAGATGCAGGTAGTTTAGTTATGTTGAGTCGTAGTGCAAATGAATCCAGACAGCACTGGTGAATGGCCACTCCAGATGCCCCATTGGGGCAGCTGAACCAAGAGCGGAAAAGAGGCTGTCATCAGTTTCACTGATGGAGGAATTAAAAACTCTCCTGTGTTCTTTCACTGAGTTCTGCCATCCTCCAGTTTCACACAAAGGTTTTTAAGAGTATGGGAATTCCTCTTAGCAGTTTAGTGCTTGTGAGTATAAGGCTGAGGAGGCTGAAGACACCCATTGCTCTGAATAACCATGTGGCATCCTTAGTAATCTGATCTCCTACTCCAGCAGGCCAGCTAAGGGGGAAGGACACTTTATCTGTTAACAGGACAACATAAATGTTTCCTTTGCTGTACACGTCTTCCTTATTATAGTCCAGCAGCATATGGAGCATTTCAGTTCTGTGTGCTGGGAGTGGTGCATTTGTCAAATGGCTTAAGAAATACCGTGACTCCAGATGGTCTGACTATTCATTCTGAGGCTGTAGGAGCCCTGGTCCTCTCCCTCCCACTTGCTATTAGTATAATTAGATCCGGTGATAGTGTGAGAGGGAGCCTGCCTAAAGGACGTCAAAACAAACTATAGAAATTACTTGGCCTCTCAGTCCTGCTTTCATTGGTTTAATTTCATTGACTTCAGTGGAGTTACTCCTGATTTACACCAGTAAAGTGAGAGGACAATTGGGCCCATTGTATTCAGAGTTGCTGGCATTCTAATTACCACTGGGACGCTATATAGAATGACAGTCATTTACAATCTACAGTAAGGTGGTTTGCTCCTTATACGGAACATCTCAGAACAAATAGAGGGGGCTTTTACTACAGAATGCCATCAGCTATTTAATAGCAACCAGCCCACAAATGTGGGATTTATAACCTCAGAAGAACAAAATCTAAAAGAATCCTGAAAGGATTGAATACATAGATTTTTCTGGTACTGACATTATGTTTGAATGTTTCTATATTTTAATCATAGAATATTTCCTATGCTTTGGAGAGAACTAGATTAAATGAATAAACTCTTCCAAATATTTAGGAGGGGCAGCCAAAGAAAGCTAATTGGGAATTCAGGAAAATACAGATTAAGTCAATGGCAAAACTCCATTGAATTCAATGGGGCAAGGATTTCAACCTAAGTATTGATTTCATTTTGCAATTTGTGATACGGTATGTTCTCAGCCTGCATAAGGAATACATTGTTATTTCAGATTTCTACTGTTAAATCTAATTTCATGGAACAGAAGAAAACGGAGAATGTAATGGGGGACTTTCCTGTGCTGTGTAATCGAAACCTTTTCTGTTCAGATAAAAGGTATTTAATTTTGTTAAGAAAATGTCTAGACAGATGCAGAGAACTGATTCTTGTCCATCAAAACTGTACATTTCTCTTTGTGCCCTGGAAAGTGTCTTTTAAAGTCTGCACATTGCTATGTAGATTTGGCTTTTTATCTAAAAGCTGATTAGAGCGTATTTCATTAAGCCATTTTATTTTTGTCTTTCATTACGTGAGAGACTTAAAGCTAACCAACACGCACATAGTCATTGATAGAAAGGAGTGGTTTTAAAATCTATTTGGTCTCCTGTTAGAACTTCTAAGTTCTGCGAGCAAGATGTGCAGGAGAGCTAGGCACCAAAATAAGTGGTCAGATTTTCAAAAGCTCAGCCTCTGACATGATGAGTTCTTTGGAATATCTGGCCATAAATGTCACCCTGGAAGCTGCCTGAGGCTGAGCACCTTTGAAAATCTGGCTCTTGTTTTGGTGCCTAAAAGTGGGAGCTGATTTGAAAATCTGTCTGCAGCTGTGTGTGCTGAGCACTTGAAAATCTAGACCTCCATTGTTGTTCAGACAGGACCCGCACAACTGAGTTGCATTTCCCCAGTCTTCTGTACACACTCAAAATTGGCTTCTGATAATACATTGACACATTGCTCATAAATTATTAAATCATGCCAGCTTTTCCATTATTCATGGCCTGCAATACTAACAGGCTTTATCCTCTTTTAAAAGGCAACATAACCTGCTGCTAATATGAGTTTCCTGCCACATCACTGACAAATAATAGTAGTAACAACATGCGGCAGCTTCACTATAAGGGGAACATTTGTGGTGGAATGTGCACTATGCAAAGACTGAGCCATATTGCTCCCATTAAAGTTAAATCCATGCAAATCCTGATACACCATCCTCCTTCCTACCCCCTCCCCCCCCCCGCCGATTCCTGCTAAACATGCACTTTTAATAATGGCAGTCACCTCCATGCATCTCAGTCTGTTACATACCTTTGTCCCAGTTCATGGATGCATTCTTTGCTTTCATGTTGTAGAAATTAAAGACACCTGTGGAGCAAGACTCGTGCTGAGGAAAACCATAGAAATGCCCAGCTCCTCATGCCTTTTTAAAAAGCATTTATTAGTCTTCTGAATATTACCCAGAAATGGGCCTATCAATGGGGGTTGGATCCACGTGTGGGATTCCTCAGTGTCTACTACATAGCATGGAATGATTCTGCAGCCCAGCAGAACGTGCCCCTTTGACCTCGTTTCTCGGTGCACATGAAACATGTCAATGCAGTTAAGAGGAAAGTGAGAGTTCTGCCCTGGCAAAGTGTACTGTCAGGCTCTGTATGTGGGAATTTAACTCTATAATACAATGTGGAGGCATGGGAACCTATAATGTACTGACATCAGAGCCACTGTCACCTGGTGCTGTACTGAATAACGGGGAAGAAATGCTACTAAAACTTTAGTCCATTGGATATTATTCCCAGCCAGCCTGCTCATGCAGTTTGCCCAGCATGCTAGCTTTCCAGGAGCCATCCTTAAAATGAGATGTCTGGCTCCTCTTGCCAACCCCAGAGAGGAATAAAACCAACCAACAGGCTCCTAACAAGTTCTTTCTCCATGCAGCTTGGTAATTGTGCTTTCTTTTCCCTCCACAGCCTATACCCTCTCTTTGGGCTCATTTATACCAGTATAAATCTTAAGTACCTCCCGTGATGCTGGTAGACCAGGTACCAGCTCTTGCCAAGGCTGTAGGCATCAGCTGAGCAGAGATAAATTCATAGCTGGAAACCAGACCAGCTAACCTGTATGTTAGTATTGTTCAAGATAGGACTTGTAAGGATGTGATTAGTGTTTAGACTCTATAAATGCTTGTAAATTGCTGCATGCGTTAATCCAGGGGTTCTCAAACTGGGGATCAGGACCCCTCAGGGGATCACGAGGTTATTACATGGGGGGTCGCGAGCTGCCAGCCTCCAGCATTTTGTAATAGTGTTAAATATATAAAAAAGTGTTTTTAATTTATATGGGGGGGGGGGCACACTCAGAGGCTTGCTATGTGAAAGGGGTCACCAGTACAAAAGTTTGAGAACCACTGCGTTAATCTTATGTGTAATGGATGTATCCCATGCTATAAGATAATATGTAAGTTTTGCTTTCTAACTGTAAAAATTCCTGCTCTGATCTTGTGAACTCAGACAGGAGGAGTGGCTCACCCAGCCCATCAAGAAGGATTATCAAAACTAAGTGGGCCATTGTGAAACATCATGATACAAAGAATGGGCTAGGCCCTCTCACAGCAGTAACGGTGCTATGTGCAAGGAAGCTTGTCCCATCAACTTGAATTCTGGAAGAAAGAAATGAAGATTGCTGACATGAAAATTCCTCATCTCTTTGCTGTTTGGACTCTCGTAGGGCTGGAGCTAGGAAACAAAAGGAGAGATTCCTTGGGTTAGCCCTAAAAGACACTAATTGCTGACAGATTACTACATCTCTTTCACCTTTTGGAACCATAGACTGTAAGTCATTTGTAATATATGTTGCCTGCTTTAACCTGTAAATAACTCTCTCATTTCTTTTTCCTAGTTAATAAACCTTTAGTTAGTTTATTACAGGACTGGCTACAAGCATTGTCATTAGTATGAGATCTGAGATACAAGTTGATCTGGTGACTGGTCTCTTGGGCCTGGGAGCAACCTGAATATTTTGTGATCTTTGGTGTAAGTGGTAATTTGGTGTAAGTGACCATTTAAGTCCAGCTAGCCTGGGTGGCAAGATAGAATGGAGAGTCTAAGGGGACTGTCTGTGACTCTATGGTCAGACTGTTACAGTGCTTCAGGAATTCACATTGGTTACTGGGTTGATGAAATCTAATTATAGAACATACAGCCAGTTTGAGGTGTCTGCCCTGCTTTTTGACAGTCTGCCCTCAGGCTGGCCCTCACAGTTGTGAACCACCGAGACAGCATGACACCTACACTGAAGTTAGTCATTACTTTGCTCTCACATTCATGGGACTGAGAGCAGAACCGGGCTCTTTAGCAGACTCCACTCTGCCTTTTCTCCTTCCCTCACAACTTCACGCTCAGCTCCAAGATCTAGATTTCCACTTCAAACCTCTCTTCCCTTCCACTGGGCTGATCTGTCTTCTCTAGTGTCCTCCCTATGATACCTGACTGCATCCCTTACCCATGCTATAGCATTTGCCAGCTACAGCCCTTTTCTGCACCGCTACTTGACTGTTCCATGAATGCCCTCAGCAATGCCGTCGAATGCTATTTCTTCCCCCACTGCCGCTCCCATCCGCAGCCTTCTGTCCAGATTTCTGATAGGAGGGAAGATTGAGCATGAGTCACGAGGCCAAATTCACAAATGTCGCCGGAGGGAGTGTGGTGAATAAAATTACACCTTTTTTCCCAGCCCCCTTCATTGTTTGCATTGCAAAGATTTTATCAGGCTTAGGAAGACCCAACTGGCTGCAATGGGAATTGCATCTGAGGGCAAAACTGAGTTCGGTAGGTGGTTGTGACTTTCACATACATTCTCCTGACACACCACCTCTGAATTTGGCTCAGAATTTTGAAGCTAGATGTTTCAGACACCTTTGCAGGTTTCAGTTCTGTTTAGAGATGGACTTAGACCAAAGCTCCACTCCTAAACAGTGCTGAGTTTTGGATGGGTGGTTCAGAAAATGAACCCAGCTCCAAATTTTACAGCGAGGCCCTACCTCTATAATGGGCTGAATAAACTTCCCACTTACAAAGAGAGACTCCTGAAAAATGAGGTATCTAAAATGCATGTCTAGATCTATGGGCTTGGGCTAATCTTTAGTTCTGTTTAGGAAATTTTGAATTGGTTTGAAAAATTTCCCCAATTAATTTTTCCATTCTATTGACTACCTCTCCCAAGCTCTGTAAATGCATATGACTGGCTGTCGAAGCTTTTATATTTTTTCTTTAAAAGATATTGAATAAAATATACTTAGTTTGTGAATCTTTTTGGTCCACTCTAACCAGTTGTGGAGTGTACACTGTCTTTTACTTATAAAAAACTATATACAACTAGGTGGACAGACAGTCTAGCTGGTCAGTAGTTGCAAACCTTAATAAGGGAGTTAGCGTGGTTTGTCTTTATGATCATTCACTGCAGCAGCAGGTAACAGGAAGATTATATGAATTTAAAATTGAATAGTAGCGCTTGCTCACTAGATCTCTGTGACATTCCTGCCTGCTTAATGAGATGTTTCTGATTATGGTTTTATTGGGCATGCTATGCATACCTGGAAATTCTTCTCTTATGTGGTGGTGATTAAATTCAGCATCAGATGGGGAAGGAGGAGAGTGTGGTGATATGATTACCGTTGCTATTGCTCTGGGGTCTTCTAGTGTTTTGATTTCCTGTGTTTTGAGATCCAAATACATACTTGGGACTTTAAACTGTAAATCATTCATGAGAGATCCTGTTGGAAATGATGCTTAATCTATTATTTGTTGGTTGATGGAGACTAGCCTTCTAATGGGGATCAAGAGTCAATATGATGGATGGCAAAAATGTAGTCCAAATTTGGAGTATGGTATAATCAATTCTCCTACGTACCCCACAGTTGACCTGATCTTTAATACAGGGATTCAGCCTCCATTTTGATCTGAGAGGAAAAGTTCCACTGAGCCTCTCTGCCCAGTAGCACCACTTTTGGTGCAAGTACCTTGCTCTGCCTCTGCTGCCATTTGGAGCTCCCTGTACCTCTGCACTTCATTGAGTCTCCTGCTCCTCAAGTCTCAACTCAAAACTTATTTCCACCTCTTTTGGTTCCTTTTAGTTTCTCTCTCACTTTATTACTCTTCCTTTAATTGTCTATCTGTATGAATTAGCTCTGCAAAGCATTCTGGGACTTAGCTTGTAGAAAAAACACTATGCAAAATGTATTATTCCTTTGTATTAAAGACAGAGCAGCTGCAAGCCACTCAGTTTTGTGCAAAGATTTCCTATGGCCCTGAGGATCCTGACAACAAATTGCTGATTTGACTATCATTTGTGCAAACTTTGGGCATCCTTACTAGAAAGCGTGGTTTTAAAAACCAACCAAACCAATCTGATTCGGTTGGCTCACCTGTTTTCATATTTTTGACTGTATAACATTTCATTAGCAATAATAGCTCGTGGTGTAGACACATCACACTGTAAGATCAGAACTGGACAGCTTGTTACACCTCATGTGTATTTCAGAATGTGGGAGAAGGAGAAAAGAGGAGATGTCAGTAACTCTAACTGGTTTAGCCATAGAGATTTCTTGCCCTTGCTTCATCCTGAAGGTCAATACAGAGCCTGTCTAGAGGGAAAAGGGTTTCAGGATTTAGGGCCCAATACAGCAAAGAACTTAAGCATGTATTTAACTGTGAGTATGTAAGTAGTACATGTGCTTAAAGTTAAGCACATGCTTAGGTGCTTTGTTGCATCTGAAGCCTTGCAAGAAGAATATGGAAGGAGATATAATGATGTCATTAGGCTCTGTCCACCTCATCCTTCTGCATCCATGAATGTCACTAGAAGTGTGAAGTATTATTGCTGTGATGGATGGCCTCCTGTGGTAGCGAGTTCCCTAGGTTGACTGTACCTTACATAAAGAGGTTTTCATTGATTGGATCTACGTTTACTTCCTTGTAACTTCATCAGGGAAGATGTATAGCCTTGTTATGTATGGTATTAAGCAAAAGAATCAAAAGAAAGGATGGTTCCGTTTGTGCCCTTGGAGCATAACTATCACATGCTGAGGTGTAGACTGTGCAGCCTACTGGTCAGACTAGGAGTCTGGCCTAGTGGTCAGAGCAGAATCAGAGGGCAGAATCGGAGGCATAGTCTGGAGACAAGCCAAAGGGCAGAGCCAGGAGTGTGAACAGAATCTCAAGGCAGAGCCACCATTGTGGTCAAGAGACAAGCCAGTAAGTTATATAGCAGGAGTTCAGAAGTAGGCAGGGACCAGGCAGGCTGGAGAGAAGCAGGCAAGCAGGGCCGGCTCTAGGCACCAGCTAAGTAAGCAGGTGCCTGGGGCAGCAAATCTGAAGGGGCAGCATTCCATCTGTTCTTGGGGCGGCACTCCTTTTTTTTTTTTCTTCCTCTTCTTCGGCGGCAGCTTTTTCTTTTTTCTTCTTCTGCGGCAGTTCGGCGGAAGCTTTTTCTTTTTTCTTCTTCTGCGGCAGTTCGGCAGCAGCTTTTTCTTTTTTCCATGTGTGGCACTTCGGCGGCAGCTTTTTCTTTTTTTCTTCTTCGGTGGCAGTTTGGCGGCAGCTTTTTCATTTCTTCTTCGGCGGCACTGCTGCGGCCGCATTTTTTTTTCTTTGGTTCGCCGCTTGGGGCGGCAAAAAAGGTAAAGCTGGCCCTGCAGGCAAGGGCTGAACCGGAAGTGGGTCTGGCACAGCTCGGGGGTATGGAACACATTGGGCAGCTATAGTGCTGCTGTTGCAACAGAGCTCAAATGGTGATCGGTTGCCTCTTCTGACCTATCAGAGAGCACCCTCACTTAGTGAGGGTTTATTGGGCCCAGCTGAGCTCATAGGGTTGCTAGGCAACTGAGCAGGGGGCAGCTGTGTTCCTGCCAATACCTCTGTAATCTCATCTCCTTCCAGGCTAGGGAGTCTGTTTTTACCAGCATCCCCCCAAATCAGTGAATTTTGCTAATGTGCCCCATGTTACAGCAAACATCAGGCCCACAATTCCCATGGGGTCTTTAGCAGCCAAGGGTCGTTGTAAGCCTCTGGTTTGTCTAGTCATGATTGCCATGGCTCCAGTTCTGTTAGTGCTGATATATGTGGTTCACTTTGCGGGGGGGACGGGCAGAGGTAAAGGTCAGGGATTATGAATCATTTCCTCTTCATTGCCGCAATGAGCAAGGTTTGCAGAGTGAGTCAGCAAGAAGCAGCACAGAGCAGTGGTATGCTCCAAGTGGAGACCCCAGGGCCATCGGTGACCCTCGGACAACATGGCCAAGGTCCTGATATCATTTAACCTTCCTGGTTACAAAAGCTTTCTTTTATTTACCCCTTCAGTACTGGAGGATATAACAGGTATGTTAAAGAAATCTGCTTCTTCTGGAATCAGAGGGGTAGCCGTGTTAGTCTGGATCTGTAAAAAGCAACAAAGAGTCCTGTGGCACCTTATAGACTAACAGACGTATTGGAGCATAAGCTTTCGTGGGTGAATGCCCACTTCGTCAGAATGCTTCTTCTGGAGACATCCCTGAAGTTCACAGATATGAGGGAGTGGGCTACTAAACCCAGCATTGCCCACAGCAGGCAGCCAGGAGCACCTTAAACTCTTCCCCTTTTCCAATTAGAATCAAATAGTGCCCTTGTCTTACAGAAGGTGAAAGCTGCATGAATAAGGACAGAGTTGAGGGAGGTGGGGATAGTGATTGGCACCATGCTTAGATGGCTACAGTCAGTGTCTATCATGTGGTATGTTATCTCCACTGTCACGAGTGGGTTATTCAGCAATGTCACTTAAACCTACTGTTCATTCCAGGCTTTATACTAATTTACAGTGAACACTGACATAACTAGGGGGTCTTCAGGAGGAAACTACTATATAAGTGCAAAAAGCATTGTCGTTTTGTTATGATAGTGCCCCAGTGACGACCGAGAATGGGGCTCCATCGTGCTAGGTGCTGCACAAACACAGATTAAGACAATCCCTGCACCGAAGAGTTTACAATCTAAGCAGACAAGACAGACACAGGCTAGGGGGCAGGGATATATCATACAATTTATTTTATTACATTTATTATTGTTCATTTGCCATAACACTGGTTAATTACCATCAAAGAGATGCTTAGAATAAGCCCAAAGATGTAGCTTTAGTTCAGATATTGGAAGGTGGGGTAAAAATGTTTATTCCTTGATTTTTTTTTTTTCAGAAGATTTGGTCAGCGGCAGGATTTAAAATCAATAAAGCTTCAATATGGAAAGGAACCATTTGCTATTACTGGCCCTTTCTTTTCCCCTTGCTTTCTATTGCTGCATCAATTCGATTGATGGCTGTGATTTGTAATGTAATTCTTCTTTTTGACTAACTCAGTAGAAGGACTTTTTGACTTATCCTTGGGCCTGACACCTGCATGACTGTAAGTGGTGAAGATGACAAGTGAGCGCAGCTAAACTTTCTTCTTAGACATATTGTAGTATCCAGCAAAACTCAGCTGAGCAGCACCTGACTGGCTCAAACAGAGTCACATGATTCAGATTCTATTTTCCAACTTGCTGTAGGGAATCTTTAGTGAAAATACTCCTAGCCCATATTCCCTCATACAGAAACTCCTATGTTGTAATAGATCTCGGCAGTTGCAGCAATTAAGGGTACAGGTTCAATGTGCTAAAAGCAGAAGGGAAGTATGTTGCCTAACTAAAAGTACTGTAAGCCCATGGGTGAGTCTTTTCCAAATAATATTCCCAGCTGTTTCCCTGACAGGACATCAATCAAAACATTGTTCCAGAGCCACCCTCGGCTTTCCACTTGACCTTGCACTCCAGCACCATGAGGCCCCTGGCCTACAGCAGTAATTGTAAATGTAAGACAGGAAATCTAATTAGAAGGGAGATGAGGTACAATGGAATCCTGTATGATGTGTTCACTGTCACCAAGTGCAAAAGGCAAGCAAAGGCGAAGTCAATCACACTGCAAGCTTTGAGGCACATAGACAAGTTCCTTTTCCTACATCTCCATTGACACTGTACATTCAGCCAATGTTAAAGCTAGGCTTGAAAGTATTTATTTATAATGAATTTTGTGCTCATGTAAGGTGCAATTTATCTATCTGCAGATCAGGTGCAATACTGGCAATAACAGCACAAGCTTTGCTGCACTTCCTGGTTAATGTGCCTCTTCTCTGACTTCTAGCAACAAGAGGATATTTCAGCCCAATCTATGCCCAGTCTTTGGCCACATTTAGTCCACCAACAGGGGTGGTGATTTTAGTGATGTGGGCAGCTGTCCCGTAGGGCCAGTAGTGATTTAAATGCCCATGAGATCCACAGCTGTGAAAGGGGAGGGACAAGCCAAGGGGGAGTCCAAATATGGCAAAGAAAGAGAAGATTTTCATTTAAAAATGAAAAATATAAAATGAAACCAGTGTCTGTGATCTCCTGTACAAGCTGAGGGTGACCCAATAATGGTTCCAATGAAAGAATAGAATTTAACACAGCCCTCTTTAGAGATTGGCACTTCCTTAAAAATACACAGCAGCGTGAAGTCTCAGTATTTCACAGATCGGAAAGCCAGATCATGCCCTCTAAAAGAATCCATAGACAACTTCACTTGCTATAGATAGACAATGATTATATTAGTGAAATAATGACCCACGTGGAATGGTTTTAATACTGGTGAATGGCAAAGCCTTTGTCATACTTATCTCTACATTTTTGGGTGGCATGTTCAGCAATTTTGGATACAATATTCTGTGCTCATTTCAATAAAATTAAGTGGAACTCATTTTTCCCTGTATGTGTATAGTCATAGCTACTATCAGGTCATTTTTCATGTTGGATCAATCATCTTGCGTGGAAATAAATGTCAATTCTTTTAGTTCTTCCTTTAATTTTTCCTTTCTTCACTTGCAACTCTAGAGGGGGCTCTACAAGTTTAAATTTCTCTGGAGCATATCCAGGGTGGAGTGTCAGGTATCCCAGTGTGTGTGTGAATTATGTAAGTAAATATTTCTGTGGAAATTAATCTTGGCATTCTACTCTTCTTTCTTTTTTCATCTTTGTACTTGACACTTTGTGTGTGAGCTGGAAGAGGAGTTCTGGTTAAAGTCATGTGGACGATGGAAGTTCCATTTTGTGGAAGATTATGAAATTTCAAAATCTGATTTAATCCTGAATTCGAATGAAACCCCCAAATTTCAAAATTCTCTGGAGGAAAATCCCCCTTTCCACCAACTTCCTTTCAGGTTGATCAAAATGCAATTCTGACTTTTTTAGTTTGCATTTTTTTTTTAGTTTGTATAATATAACACAAAATAAAAAACAACAACCTTAAAGAAGCAATGATTTAAAAATGAAATATCAAAATGTTTCAGAATGTCAAAACAGAAAGACCTTTTGACATTGTCAGGACATTTCCCTCTGGTCATCTTCTGAAATGAAATTCCAGCAAAATCGACCAGACTTTGCAAAGCATTTTGATTTTGATGTCGTCACATATTCTAATAGAATGTAGTTCCATCCAAATTTCTCCAACCAGCTCTACTTCTGGCTTAGAAAGCTGAAATCCATTGGTTGGTCCAGGACTTCAAAGAGTCTTGTGGTATAGTGAAGGCAATGGAGCTCACAGGGAAGAAGCTAGTGATGCTATTGCCAATAATTACACTTAATTACACATAAGGTGGCCATTGTCCCCAAACAACTATTTGGTTTCTTCTTTTTTATGTTTAAAATGTTTAATGCCTACCTATGGTAAATTCACAAGATTTTTTTAAAATTTACTTTTAACAATAGGGCCAATTTATGCTTTTTTTACCCACATGAGCATTGGGTAAGACAAACTGACTTGCATACTGAATTTCACAGCTCTTACATTCACTTCCTGTATGAAGGTAGGGATGGTGGGAGCTGCTTTGATGGCTTCTATCTACAGTGGGAGGGGCTATGAAATTTAAAAAACATTCTTAAAATTAAACACTAAAATGAATGCTGTTTAAAAACAAACAGGAGTAAACATTTGGGCTTTAGGTGCAGATGAGGATTAGCAATATTAAGCCTTAGTGATGTCAAATAGTTAGACATACACTTGAAAGAAAGAAAGGGGCCACAGGCCTGCCGATAGAAGGAGGGCAGAGTGAGGGCAGCCGGCTTCAGCAGTATTACTGAGCATGCTCAGTCTGCGTGAGTATGCTCAGTACAAACCAAGCAGCAAATCTGGGGGGGCACATGATACTGCGTCCCCCCCACCTCTGGACAGGTCCTTATCTATAGCTAGAAAGAGTATGAAGAATTGTGGATTAGGTACAAGAGTCTCTATGTATGCGTGTGTGTTTGTGTGTGAGAGAGAAACAGAGTAGTTAATATTTTAGTTCAGTGGCAGAAGACATGGTAGAAGCTTGGAGAGCTGGATCCTTGTCTCAAAATTCATACATCGCTTCCTATAGAGTTCAGTGTATTCCCCATGAAATTACTGTTTTGGTTGCTGTCCCCGCTTTTGGCCTTGAAACACATTGTCAGAAACAAGCATGCTGATAAGTGTTGAAGTATTTCTTAAGCTGGTAGACCTGTCTCCTAATTTGATCAAGTTGTCAAATGTGTCTCTTTTAAGAACATATTGCACATGTAGTTTCAAGCAATACTTAATCACAGTATATAAAGACACTCAAAGAGTGTTTGCTTGTTGCTTTGCCTCACAGAGAGGTTCAGTCTCCATGTATTCGTAGGGCTCATTAGCAGCCATTTTCAGCCTAATAGGAAGAGGAAGAAGTCTCTTCAGCATCGCTTTCGTCCATCATTGCTACGGAGTTTGGCTAGAGCCTTGCCCCAATTGTTTATTTATCATTGTTATCAGGGGAGAAAACAAAGCAATGATGGGACAAATGGGAGATGCGTCTCCCATAGCAAAAATCTCTCCATGCGAAATATGCCCTCCAGTTAGCCCATGTTTACACAGTCATACTAATGTTAGGCATATTTTTCATATGGTTAGTGACTAATTTCACCCTTCCACTTGTAAGGAAGCCATTTAAAGAGAGACACTTCTCTTAAGTGGGAACTCAGTCAAGTCTTACATCTCACTAGCAAATGTTTTCTTTTTCTTTTTTTTGTCACTGCACAGTACATTGTTTCCTTGCACTGAGGAAAATGGTAATGCAGTGGGTTGGTAGAACACCTGTTGTGTAAATCTTTGTGATGCTTATAATATGAACCCCTGCTGGCAGAGACAGCTGTGCCTCACATTTAAACTGAAAGTATAAGGTATCAGAGGAGGAAGAAGAAAAAAGGCTCAGCCCTATGAAAATAATACATCAGTGACTGGAATCTGTTGTCAAGATTTATAAGCTAAATGAGTTACAGTTTATCTGGTATTAAAAGAAGCCTGCTTTGTTCCTAGAAGACAGAGTATGTTTTCTTATAGGCATTCTCAAAAGGATTTCACGTTTCTGAAAATGGACAGCTGGTCTGCTCAAAATTGGACACACAAATTAACCTATCAATCGTGTTACAACCGGAGAGTATTTAACAAGCTGGGATAGAGAAATCGCTGAGGAATTTTGGCAGAACATGTGGGGATTTCCCTTTATAGAGACAATGCCTGCTATACAAGTGCCTCAGTCCCCTTGGCTTCAAAAAGATCACTTGAATGAGTGAGGCAAGCAGGATCTGGCCCCTGATTTGCAACAATCTTCAAGGATTTTGTCCAAAATTCATGGCGATATTTCTTGATTTTAATTCCACATAGCCCTGTTCTTAATGTTAATGCCTGGTATCAATGTAAGAACATGGTGCCAGATTCTGCCACCCTTACTCTACAAGTAAGACTTCACTCCACAAGTAGTCCCATTGACTTCACTAGTATTACTTGCAGAGGGAGCTTCCACTCAGTGTGAGTGGTAAGGATGGTGGATTCTGACCCACAGAGGGAATCATAGTAGCGACATTTATGTGCCCTTGGCTAATGCAGGCCCATAGCAGGGTCCTTTGTGCATCCTGAATCACCACTGTGGCGATTTGGGAGAGCAAAGGGGTGGCACCCCAAATGTTTTCCCTTGGGAGCAATTGGGCAGGGAGCAGGTGGAGTCATGGCCCCATCCCTCCAGGTGCCAACCACTGTAGCCAGGGGTGAAAGTAACTTAAATGACTTACCGGTACGCAGGATGGCCGGGGTCCTGGTCAAGGTGTGTGTGGGGGAGGGGCGGCTCTGGGCCCCTGGAAGGGGCAGGGCCTTGGGCAGAAGGGGCGGGGCCTCAGGCCAAAATTCCCCAGCCAGCCCTTCAGCGCTGCCTGGCTCGTGCCACCCGGGGCTCCGGCCACTGGCGTGGTCGGCCAGGAGCCCCGGGCCCTTTAAATCGCCACCGGCGCCCCAGCCTGGGCCCTCCCATCAGCGGCCCAGCTGGTACAGTCGGCTTACTTTCACCTCTGTATGTAGCTGACTAGCCAAGCAGAAGGAGAGTATGCTGCTTTCCGCAAAAAGGTGTTGCAAATCCTTCCCCCTCTCCTCCATCCCTCCCAGCACAATCAGGGAGCAGGAATAAGTGGGGAGCAAGGAGGAGCACTGCTAAAAAAGCACTGGAAGAGCTTCCCCCTCCTCTCCCTGGCTTCAGGAGCAACACACCTGCACCCACAGCTCTCCCTCCTATTTGGCTGGTGCTGTGAGAGCTCCCCCTGCTGTTTCAGCCTACTTTAGCAAGTGTCAGGGAATCTTGGTTGGGATTATGCACTACCCTGTACTCTGGTCAGCGTGCTAAAAGAATCATCGAGCACTATTTTATTACACTGGACAACGAGGTCCTGAGGGGTGGAAATATGAAAAATGGATGTGTCTTTTAAAAACATTTAACTCTAATCTGGGACTACAAATACCAAAATGACCGTATGGTTATTGCATGGTGTCACCACAGGTCAGAGTTAAGATTGGATGCCTTAACTCTGTATTTCCATACCTTAACATACTTGGATTTCCTTTAAGTTTAACCTTAACTCTGAATGTCCTAGGTTTGTGATGCTTGTTTTTCTGATGATTGCAACTTTATTGTAATTTTTTTACCCTTCGATGACTGATATGTACTCTCAACCTTAGTTCAACTTCATGCAGGTTTTGTCTGGAAATATTTTTAAAGCTTTCCTCTAGAGTTATTCATTTATGTAAATTATTTTATAAAGTTGTTGATCCTCATAAAAATAAAAAGTATTCCCCAGGGGAAGAAGAATAGCTGGTAGGCTCTAGAATTTATTGAACTGAGTATCTAACTACATCTGGCAGGAGTCTGAAGAGACCTTGGTGCTTATGTAATTTAATCAGTGTTGACTGTACGAAGTGCTCCATAAGTAATGTATTCTACTATCTTTATTTGAATTCTGGAGTGTGGGGCTGGAGTTTTGAGAAAGCTCCAAAAGTTTTCTTGAAAAGATCTGGGATACAGAGTAGGAGACATTATGTGATCCATGGAATTTGATGCTCTGAATAAAGATTTGGAAGGTTGACAGTACTGAACTAAATAATTGCAGCACATGGATCTTTTCATCTTTGTTCTTCAAATACACTTTTGAATGCATTTTCTAACACAGTTAAAACTGCAGGTGCAATTTTTCACACCCAAATGACTGTGCCCTCAAAAAAATCAAATTTGTTCTCACAAAGTGTACTTGCAAAAGTTATGTAGCTAAAGTGTACAGGCAAAAAGTTGGATGTGAGAAATTGCTCCTAAAATTTTAGAGAGCAAATTGAGGCCCTTTGAAAATGTGGGATGAAATTCTGGCCTCATTGAAGTCAGTGGGTGTTTTGCCACTGCCTTCAATAGGGCTAGAATTTCATCCAGGGATTTTAGTTCTGTAGAGGACATTTATCAGCTTCTCATGGTGTCCAAGAACCAAGTTCCCACATGCCACCGCTAGACGTGCACCTCTTTTAGTAGAACTACCTCTTTGGGCTGATTCTTTACTTTTATGCAGTGGGAGTTTTGCCTCTGTAAAAGCACAAAATTGGGCCCTAAGGGATTAGCCTTAGAAGTAAATTAAAATGAGAGTGTGGATTTCATGATCACTAAGGGGAAGGTGATGTATGAGTGATATTAAGATTTACAGCAGAATTATTGTGAACTTTTCCTAAATTTTTCCATTGTTTGTGTAATTGCTTAGATCTTTTTGATTGTTGAGTTTACTAAAATACAGTCAGACTGTGTGCTCCATAAAGAGAGCCCAAATATTAAAATACATGTATTCCTCTCATCCGCTTTCCTTTTGCTCTTCTCCTTCACTAATACCAATGTCAGTTCAACAAATACAGTATGTGGGCAGAACTATGAAACTATTCTATTGAAAAAGATTATTTCATTCTCCTGCTATTAAAATAAAAAGAAAAGGCCTTTTGTACCTTTTATATGTGTGTGTGTAACGATATGCTTCAGAGGAAGTGATTCATTTGGGAGATTATCTAGGTTTGAAGGACTGTCCGGATATGGCAAACTTCTATTTACCTAATAAATTCCTTCCTGCAAGAGAAAATAATTCTCTACTTGTGAATAATGCAACATACGCAACCTGGAATCAGTTTTTCCCTACTAATAATTCTAGTTGTGTTCTGGGAGAGCCACTAAGAGCTTTCTATATGTTTGCGTTTGGGTTTTAGGTCCACCCAATCTTCCTGCTTTAATCCACTTTCATATAATCTAGTTTTTTTTAGTTTGTACCTTCTGATTTCTTTGGAACAGAGTGGGAGGTAGAACCCTATAAGCACTGTATTTGATGTAGTGAGTTTGTCAGGTTTGAGATGAGAGGGTTTTTGTTTGTTTGTTTGTTTTTCAAAGAAGAGGTTTGTTTGCACAGAGGAAATAAAAGCCTCTTCTGATTAAAATTCAAAATATTGCTGCTTTTCCTATCTGTCTAGAGTAACCAATTATTAAACAAATACCCTTTTTGATATAATCTGCTATATTTTTAGGGCTGGCAAGGTCATTTCTATTGCTGCCCTAAATATTGGTTGTAAGGTCACATGATACCGGTACACTGATGCCATGAATTATAATCAGCTTTGATTTCCTTTGTCTGTGCATGGAGTGGCATTTGGGTTACTAAGAGTATGCAGTTTTTCTGCAGTTTTTCACTTTCTGCTTTTCACAGCTGTCCTTCACTCAGCCTGCTGCGTAGTTTGTCAGACTATGTATCCAGCTTCGCTGAGTGTGCAGGGCAGTGAAATAGTTTTGGTTGAGCCCGTTGCCCTCCCTGCTATTTCCCTGGCCCTTTTCCACACTAATGGCAGAGCTCCCTGTCATAGTTTATACCATTCATTTGACTATTGTGGGCAAATGGAAGACCTGACACTCATCCAGGACAGTGGAATGTTTAACACAGCAAAGGAGTGCTGTACTGTACAGTATTTTGGTGCTAATAATAGCTTTTCTATGGGGATACATTCTTGCAGCAGGAGAGGCAGCAGTGGGATAAACCGCAAGAGTATCTGCAGTATTGCTTTACCTGAGCCATGATTATCGAGAGGGTAAAACTCTTGAGGGGGTGTGACACAAATGCCCCTTGGCAAAGGATCCCCTGTTCTTTGCAAATAACTCTTGTCTCTGACCTGACAAACTCACTACATCAAATATATTGCTTACAGGGTATTTATCCATAAAGAGTAACATGTAAGATCTCTATTGAAAGCTTACAACTTATTGAGGTTCATAATCATGATATGATGTGTGTATGGCTAATAATTAAGGAATAATGTAATTATATTGAAATTTATGCCCTTATGGATTTAATGTTAAAAGAAATCACGGGGGAGGAATATTACTTGATGACAGCCTATTCATGCAGATGTTTCATGCAGATTCATGTAGTTGCCACCCATCACTGGTTATCCTGTGATGTAATGCAAGGCTCAATTGTCTACCATTGCCCTATCACAGAACAGTCAATGGAAAACCCTCAAAGATACCTGCAAACCATCAAAACCACATGGAGGTCACAGCAACATTATAACAGACAGGGAATTGCCTGCCTATGAATAAAGACAAAAGATTGTTTCAGGATAACACAGAGTGGGGAGAGGAACTCTGTATCCAGTCACTGAGGAGTTGTATTGTAGAGCAGGAGTGTTTTTCATGAAAGTTTGGATCCTGGTTCCGGTGAAGCCAGCCAGCTCTGCAACAGACTGAAATCTGGGGGAAACCTACTTTATTCACTAGGAAAGGTAACTATTAATAACTGTAGGCCCTTGTTCATCTTTTATGATTTTGTTTTGTATTGCCACCCTTTGTTTCCATCACTCTCTTTAGTTTCCAGTTGAATCTCTATTCTTTCTTAAATAATCCTGCTTTTATTTTATTATAAATGCTCACAAGTGCTGTGTGGTTCACAGGACAGGTGGTTTAAAGTGAAAAGGTAAACTGGGGTACACTGCTGCTCTGGGGGCAGAGGATCTGGGATTTCTGTGAGTAGCCAGTGAGAGGGACTTGATATCACAGGGGGATGCTTCAAAGTGGCTGGGGAATTGGCGAGCACCTACTGTTAACCTTCAAGGCAAAGACTGGGCTGGCATAGCCCAGAGGAGAGTGCTTGAGTGGCTAACAGGCTGGTGGTGTTAGGGAGATAACACCCAGCTAGCACAGGCAAGCCTCCCTCTTGCTAGAGGCAGAGGGTAACAAGGTGAGTCACACTCTTGGGTACACCAAGAACCATCACAGAGGGCTATTTCACCTGAGGACATATTTGATTTTCTCATTGCGCTGTTCTTCTGCGCAACTTCATTGTAGCTTTAAAATAAAAAACAATTAGCCTCTGACTATGAAGCCATGTACAGTGACATATTTTACCTTCATATAGCTCCTTTCTTCCAAAATCTCTTCACTGACTGTATACTGGGGTGTATGGAGCTGTAAGGTAGTCACCGCACAGTTGGAGTCTGGAATATCCTGTACAGCAGGGTTCAAGAAGCCATGTCAGGTCAAAACAGCTGCAGCTGAGAGTTATCTGGAGGTTGAACCTCAGAATCAAGTGGGGACCCTCCCACAGTGCTAACTTTATGGTTGTTCATTTACTTTCTTCTTCTTCTCTGTCTTCATTATTATTATTTGTATTACTGTTGTACCTAGGAGCCCTAGTCCTGGACCAGAACTCCATTGTGCTAGGGGCTGTACAAAAAGCTGGCCCCTGTCTCAAAGAATTTGTTCTGAACTAAATCATGATAATTGAGGAGGCATATTTGTCTTAGTAGACTGCAGGAGGCATTGGAATATAAATACCTCACACGCAGTACAATGCTGGGGAGCAGAGGGGGGAAGGAAATGTGACTAAGGAGACTGGAGCAAACTCTGCCTCTTAACAGAGGTGCCATTGGTTCTGTAAAGTACACAGGAGCAGACACCAGGAATCAGATCAGGTTTTAGGGTTTCATCTGCACACAGCGCTCATTGTATCTATCTCAGATCCATGAAGGGCTGCATTAACACACCCAGTAGGGTGAACTTGGCTTCCCAGAAACCAAAGATATCCAAGGTCAGATGCTTTCACCACTAAGCTCAGAATGCAGCATTCACTGAGAAACATACAAACCCAATATAACCACGGCTCTCCACGAATGATCAAGGTTAGAATTTCACCTGACAACAGCAGCCGCCTGAGCTGTCCTCTCCCTGTTCCCTCATAATGGGGTTGTCGCTGATGTTTTTCAGCATTTTGGCAGTTACTGGTTCAATCATTACTGGGCATGAATCACATAATGAGCTGATAAGGATGGACATTACTCATAGGCATGCCACGGGATTCTGAGTGCAATGTCATGGGCTATTTTGAAAACAGTATCTCACACTCATTTCCTAAAAAGGAATAGGAGTACTTGTGGCACCTTAGAGACTAACACATTTATTGTAGCATAAGCTTTCGTGGGCTACAGCTCACTTCATCGGATGCATGCAGTGGAAAATACAGAAGGAAGATATATATATACACACATGAAACAATGGATCTTACCATACACATTATAAGGAGAGTGATCAGTTGTCAGTAGGAGAGAAAAATAAGTCTTTGTGGTGGTAATGAAAATGGCCCATTTCCAGCACTTGACAAGGAGATATAAGGAACTGTAGGGGGCGGGGGGGAAGATAAGCATGGAGAAATAGTTTTACCTTGTGTAATGGCCCATCCACTCCCAGTCTTTATTCAAACCTAATTTGATGGTGTCCAATTTGCAAATTAATTCCAATTCAGCAGTTTCTCGTTGGAGTCTGTTTTTGAAGTTTTTTTGTT
>QXTE01000034.1:4251095-4291614 GCA_003942145.1 Platysternon megacephalum | reverse complement strand
TATATATATATCTTCCTTCTGTATTTTCCACTGCATGCATCCGATGAAGTGAGCTGTAGCCCACGAAAGCTTATGCTACAATAAATTTGTTAGTCTCTAAGGTGCCACAAGTATTCCTATTCCTTTTTGCAGATACAGACTAACACGGCTATTACTCTGAAACCACTCATTTCCTAGTACATCAGACATTAGTCTCAACAATAATCTACTAAAACAGCACATGATTTACCAATATTTATCTTCATCTGATCATTCTTTACTTATGGAAAACACGCCCATATATAGTACATGCATCTTACTAGGCCATGGGATAGCAAGTGTTTTTCTGCAGAGCTATTTGGTATGACTACCCTGTAGCTAGTTACATTGATTCAGTGAGCACAGTTCATATTGCCCCTCTTTCAGTTTCACAAATAACTGAAGTGACAGTAGTTTTGGCAGAAATTCTAAACTCTCATTTATGATTTTTTCCCTGAGGATGATTTAACTAGCTACAACTAATCTCTCCTCCAACCCCAACAACCCACAGCATTTATCATTATTAATATTTTATGTATTATTTATTTCTTTGTATTATTGTTGCACCTAGAAGCCCCAATCCTAGACAGTGATCCCATTGCGCCAGGCACTGTGCGAATACAAAACAAAAAGATGGCTCCTGCCCCAAAGAGCTTACAAGTTAAGTTGATCACTATCCCCATTCATATGAAAAAATACTTTACTTGAGCTCTGATATATAGATTTAAAAAAACCTGGTACTACAGAGCTTAACGTTGGGAATCTCAGAATGGGGAGAATAAGGGAAGGGAACAGGGCACACTTTAGAAAATCCAAGAAAAGTGTTTGGTTTGAATGTTTTTGAAAACAAGAATCTAAATTTTCAGAGAGCCATACAATGGAAAATGTAACAATCTGTTATTTAGCACCACCCTTATGCGCATTGAGTAGTACCTTACTCCTTGAGTTGTCCTACTCACATCACCATTGAGTAGTCTTATGGATTTCAGTGGGACTTAGGGAGTCAGGTATTTTTCAGTGTGAATAAGAGTGGCAGAATCTGGGCCATAATGAGTTAACATCTTTAAGTGAGAAGAAAATTCTAGTACTCTGAAAATTTTAATGCATCTTCCTGTCCTGATCATTTACCCCATAAATGTGGGCTAGAGTTAAGTTACTGGGACCTAATCTTAAGCATGTGCTTAAGTGCGGTCCTGAATTGGAATAAACGTAAGCGCACACTTATGTGCTTTCTTGAACAGGGGTGTGGCAGGGTGCTATCAGCAGCACCCTGATCTCTGACAGTGCTGCAGCCTGGAGAAGGCGGTAGGCCCAGCTGAGGGCAATTACACACTTCCTGGTGGGGGGTTGTGAGCACCTGGGAGACAATCACTGGATTAGCAAGGTAACTAGGGGACAGTATAAGGGGAAGAAACAGGCAGCAAGGGCAACTCAAGAGGAGCTCAGAAGATGAGCCTGGGCTGGAGTGTGATGGCTGTAAGGAAGCCTGTTCTTGCTATAAGCCTGTGTTGCATGGTATTGTTATGTAAGAGGGAAATAAATGCACACCTTGGTGAAAGATAAACAGCCTAGTGAGTGTGACTGCAGAACTAACTGAACTGGTCAGGCAGTGAGGTTCACTGGGTAGTGAAGGAGGTGCCTTGTGACAAGGGGCTTAGGAAGGTACTGTATGTAGAAGGCTCACAAAATATTTGTGAGAAATCTAGCAACAGGGAAAAGTCAGAAACTCCCTTTAGCGGCGGAAGAGATCAGCAAAGGCAATAAACAATGGAACCCAGCCCCAAACTACAGGCACAGAGAGAATATGTTGCAAGAAAAATGCTTAAGCAATTTGGAAATGTCCCTGGAATGTCTCAGTCAATAAAGCACTGAAGACGATATGTAATGGAACAGATGATTTTTGTTATTCAGAGTGTTTGCAGTTTTTCATCCACAAGGAGCCTGGGGAAGGAGTGGCCATAAACTGACTAATAATACATAAAACAGTAAAAATAATACATAAAATGTGCCGAGTCTTCATTTATTCACTCTAATTTAAGGTTTTGCGTGCCAGTAATACATTTTAATGTTTTTAGAAGGTCTCTTTCTACAAGTCTATAATATATAACTAAACTATTGTTGTATGTAAAGTAAATAAGGTTTTTAAAATGTTTAAGAAGCTTCATTTAAAATTAAATTAAAATGCAGAGCCCCCCCGGACCGGTGGCCAGGACGTGGGCAGTGTGAGTGCCACTGAAAATCAGCTCGCGTGCCGCCTTTGGCACACGTACCATAGGTTGCCTACCCCTGAGTTAGCACTTGGCCTACAACTGTGCACATACCTGAATTCATAACGATGATAATTCTACAGTCAGGAAACCCCAGTTAGGAGATAAAATAAAAATAATCTTCCATTGAGAAGTGACACTCCCGTTCTACTTACAGTGGAGAACCCCACTCCTTCAAACTCCCAGTATGCTCCCTCCCTTTGGAGCCCCTTACGGGCACCCTCTTTCCTTCCTCTGAGGCCATTACTTCCCCTAGGGTATGCCATGATGCTCACCCGATTCCCAGCAGCCACATTAGCTTACCCCTTTCTTGATCATTCCCTATTTTCACTTAGGTCATCTCTCTCCTTCAAGATTTTCTCTCTCCACCAGGTTCCCTGGTGCACCCACTGAGGCCACTGCTTCCCTTTAAAGCACTAGTGGGCAACCTGCGGCCCGTTAGGGTAATCCAATGGTGGGCCACGAGACAGTTTGTTTACGTTCACCGTCTGCAGCTCCCAGTGGCCGCGGTTCGCCGTTCCCAGCCAATGGGAGCTGTGGGAAGCGGCACGGGCCGCAGGGACGCTTCCCACAGCTCCCATTGGCTGGGAACAGCAAACTGTGGCCACTGGGAGCTGCAGGCAGACGTGCTGCGGATTACCCTGACGGGCCGCAGGTTGCCCACCATTGCGTTAAAGCCTGGCACTACTTCTATTAAAGGAAATGAAAAAAGTCTATTGATTTCAGTAGGCTTTGGATCAGGGCCTTGTGGACTTTCTTGTTCTTCGTCAATATATTTCTTCTAACAGTTATGTGCCCTTTTTTGCAGGACATTTTCCCCTCTATTTTGTATCATATATTTACTCAGATCTTCAGATGTAGTATGATGGAAAATGCTGAAATCCGAAAGTATTGTAATTAAATCCATTAATGTAAAAAATCCTTGGCCAATGTAGTTCTATAGTAGTGATAGAGCAAAATAATCTGTGATCTGATGGGCTGGCTATAAAAAGTATTTGTGAATATTTGAATAAGAATGGAAAATTCAATCTCCAACAGCAGAGACTTCATAGAATCATAGAGATATGAGCGCAAAGTATCTCTTGTCTAAGTTTATGACTGATAAACTGATGGTTTTTAAATCCACTGTGTCTAGATTTAATACATATCTAACCATTTTCTCTCCAATTAGGGATATTAAAACTATACATGTACAGGAGTTAATCTCTTACCTTTTTAAAATCAGATTTAGCAGTAACTGAGGGAAATTAAGACCTATGTATAGAGGAAGAATTTCACGTTTCTGGCACGAAGGTCTTAGCTCAAACCTGACATAAACTTAAAGGGCACAGTGAATGTTGAAAAGTAGAAAAGTAATTTCCTTTGATTCTTCTCAACTAAACAGAATTACTAGTTTTTAAAAATGCATGGAGATCTTTCCCCTCACTGTGTTCCCTCCTGTGAGCCCCTTTCCCTCCATTTCCACTCCAGTTTCATATTAGTATTTGCAGAGATGAGGTCATTATATGAATTGGAGAACATCCTGAAGAAGAAAATAGCAAGATTTGGCATTTTGGCCCAAAGAGACAAATTTATCCCTGAGTTAAACTTTGTTAACTTAATGTATTAAGAGCATCAACTTTTGCTAAACTTTCCTGAGTACTCTATATAGTTAATGAAACCAAATCCTTATTTCTATAGATATAAATATAAACCCATAGTCCTGAATGTCCCATTCCAGTGATACTTACACATATTGTTTTATATTGTACAGTCTGATTTACACATATACCACTGTGGAACCCTTTAAGCCTTCTAACTCAGTGGCTTACGTAGCTTAACTACAAATTCTACTGGCGATTAAAAACAGCATTGTATTGATGGACCATTTGGCACATTATATTTTGCAGGGCACAAAAAATGCTGTACAAGTGTAGCCATATAGTTTTGAGCCAGTACATGGGAAATACTGTAATTACATAGTAATTATATGGTCTGTGAATTTTACAGTAATTATTCTTGATTATCATATGTAGGTAATAATCATGCCTAATATAGTTGTTAGAACTCATGGCACTGCTTTAGTTTAAAGGGAGAAACAATCATTTATTATGGTATTTCAGTGTGTCCATACAGAATTTAAGACAGTCAGCTGTGAATTACAGGGCTGTAAATAATTTCATTAAGGTGTTTTGGTGACATCATAAAGGATAGGTGCAACAACCTAGACTAGTGGTTAGGTAGCGACCAGAACCAGCTGGTGAAATTATAGCCCCTTCATTCTAAAATTACCAGTTTGTTTTATATGTTGCGTTGACTCAGATCTTGGAACTCTCTTCGGTTTTCTCCGTGCTACCGGTGCTGCTTCATTTCCTTCTCCACCCAGCCTCTCAGGGCTACTGGCTTTTCTTGCCTTATCTCTCATCTCCCTCTCGAGAGAGAAATGGAATTTTTCTAAAGTGACAAAGTGACAGTGCAGATGGCTATAATTAGCAAACAGCTGTTTAATCTATCAGAAAAAGGCATAATGAGATCCAATGGTTGGAAGGTGAAGCTAGACAAATTCTGACTGGAAACAAGGAGCACATTTTTAACAGTGAGGGTAAATAACCATTGGATCAACTTTACCGTGGGATGTGGATTTCCCATCACTTCATGGGTGGTGGGTATCAAAGGCCAGGGGAGGGATAGCTCAGTGGGTTGAGCATTGGCCTGCTAAACCCACGGTTGTGAGTTCAATGCTTGAGGGGGCCAGTTAGGGATCTGGGGTAAAAATCTGTCTGGGGATTGGTCCTGCTTTGAGCAGGGGGTTGGACTAGATGACCTCCTCAGGTCTCTTCCAACCCTGACATTCTATGATTCCCCAAACAGCCCGGTGTGGTTCCATTCTTAAGTCCCCACCTGTTTCCCACCTGCACCTGTGGCTCTTCCCCCTTGGCCAGAGGTAGTAGGGGCTGGCCTGTGGCCAGGGACTCCGGGTGGCTGGAGCCAGTGCTCGTGCTGCCTGCCCGCCCAGAGCTCCGGGGCTGGAGGCGCTCAGGCAGCCTGGGACTCAGAGGGTGGGGTGGGGTGGGGTGGGGTGGGGGAGGGAAGAAGAGGGGCTCCAGGCTACAGTGGGAGAGGCAGGGCCTTGGGCAGAGGGTCTGGGCTGGGGGCTAGGCTCCCCGAGCCCACAATTCACCTGCTGCCCATGCATCACTAGCAGTGTTTAAATCAAGACTGAATTTCTTTCTCAGTGATAAGCTACGTGCAAACGGAAGTTTTGGGCTTGATGCAGAAATTATTGGGTCAAGTTCTATGGCCTATAGCAGGTCAGACTAAGATGATCACAATGGTCCCTCCTGCCCTTAGAATCTATGAATCTATGAAATTTGTCTTAAAATGAATATTTTAAAAAGTTGTCACAATTATTTTTATGCAATAATTGGCCTGCTGTTGATTGAAATATAGAAAAGACTCTCGGTGCTGAACTTCATCCCACATATTGGCAAAATGCACTAACATACAGGGTCCAATCTTGTAGCCCATACTCATATGTGTCGTCCATAGGCTTCAGAGGGATAACTCATGTAAGTAAGAACTCCAGATCTGGACCCTTATTGTCCATCTTCATCTTTGTACCCAGGGCTGGATTTACACCTTACCTGCCCCTAGGCACAGCATCTTCAGCGCTCCACCCTGCCTAAAGCTGACCTTTGTGTTTTCCGTAAAAAGGAAACTTTTAACTCACTTTTAACTTTTAGGCGCCTCTAGAACACCGATGCCCCTAGGCATGTGCCTACTGTGCCTAATTGGAAATCTAGCCCTGTTTGTACCACAAGGGGTGCTGATAGCTCAGGGGTAGGCAACCTATGGCACGTGTGCCAAAGGCGGCACACGAGCTGATTTTCAGTGGCACTCACACTGCCCAGGTCCTGGCCACTGGTCCGGGGGGCTCTGCATTTTAATTTAATTTTAAATGAAGCTTCTTAAACATTTAAAAAACCTTATTTACTTTACATACAACAATAGTTTAGTTATATATTATAGACTTGTAGAAAGAGACCTTCTAAAAACATTAAAATGTATGACTGGCACGCGAAACCTTAAATTAGAGTGAATAAATGAAGACTCGGCACACCCCTTCTGAAAGCTTGCCGACCCCTGTGATAGCTTTTCAGATGTGTTTGACCTGGCGCTGTCAATGTAAATGATACATTTGAACCTTAAGCACATGAGTAGCCTCATTTCATTCAGTGGAACTCCTCAAGGGCTTAAAGTTAAGCATGTGCTAAGTCTTGCCCCCAATCCTGAAAACACAAACATATCTGTAACTTTACAAATGTGAGCAGTCCCACTGACAGCAGCAGATAGGGGTTACTGCGGGACTACTCATATTTTGAAAGTTAACCACTCAGATTGATATCTGAAAGCTCAGGAGTTAAATCTGATAGGGGGAATTCTTTGGATCTTATCTTTCTGTGTATCTCCAAAGCTATGGCTAAGGTTACAATTTCTATTATTAATCTCTGCTTTGAGATGCTTGGAACTTTCTGAAAAATGTCACCTTTGGGGCTTATACTACGATGCTTTGTCTCAGCCCAAAGGTGAATTTTTTGGAACATTTGAGTAAAAATCTCTTTGGCCACTTTTTTAAAGATATGTGACCTCAAGGCAGAGGACGCATATACCAATTGTGTGTGTGTATGTGTGTGCGATCATTTGCATGTATGTGCACAAACACACACAGTGTGCTTAGAATATCTTTATATATAATGTTTTTAAACTATATCTTCATAGTAAAGTTTGCAAAATGCTTTGGGATCTTTCAGGATACAAAGTTCTGAATGCCTGTCAGCTGTTATATTTCTAGCATTCATATCTGCGATATTTATGTCTCTGCACTGATGAGCGGAGGATACCCTTTAGATGCAGTAGCCTGCTGGGAGAACAAACGTATATTCTCATCAGTCTATCCTAGAGCACAACCAGCCCAGTAAATTTTGTTCTCACCAATGATAGCGAACAGGTACTTTTTGCCTTACAAACTGGTTAGTTTGAGTTTTATTATAAAAAAGCAACTTGCAGATTTGAAAATTAAGATGGAATTCTGTATATTTCTCCAGGCTGCAATTATTTCTTTATAATTGAAAAATTACTCCCTTGCTGTTTTTCTCCTTAAGGATAATTATTTAATGTAAATGAGCCTTTCTTCCACAGACACTGCCTCGCTCTGGCTTTCATCTTTGCCAGGGTGGATTAAAAAGCCTGCTTATGGCTGCTTTCAGTTCATATTTGGGCCTAAAACTGAAATCCAATGTTGCAATTACTGCTGCATAAAGGGCTTCTTTGTTCCTCATCACATGTCTGAGTGCTGAAACCTGACTGCCCTAGAGGCACACACACATGGGTCAGGAGGCCAGGATGTGCCCTTTTCCCGTGGTAGACACTGGTGCATGGTCATATGCTACACACCATGGTATGAAAAAGCAAATGCAATTTAGCCTGGAGCATCTGACTGCGCTATCTGATGTCTCTCTTATCTAGTTTTCTCCCTTGAACAAAAGATGAGGAGCTGTTATCTGCTTAATTATAAGGTTTGTTTTATTTATTTTTCTTTGCCTTGATAGCAGATTGTTGCTACAAGGAAACCTAGAGTAGGCTGTCTTTAGGCAACATACAACAGATATAGTTTGTTGTCTCAGGGCAATTAACATGCAGTCTTTATAATGACAGCATTTAAATATAAGAACCTAAATGCAGCTTGTTGTCTTCTGGATGCCGAATGACATGAAAACCATTGCTGAAACACATTAGTGCTTTCTCACCATGTTCCCTACTTTGTATTATATTGCATTCTCTTTGCACTTCTACTTCTCCTGTTTCATTGCCGAGGAGCTTTATGATTCTCTCTCTTCCTTCTCCCGTTCTGCTTATTTGTCTACTGTAATTTGCATCAGTAATATTAACCTTCCAGATGCCTTGACAGAGCTGATTTTTAGAACTCCCCCCAGCCACAAATCTGTGCAACAGTCCCAGATTCCATGTGGGACTGGGAAGGGTGGGGCTGTCTTCTTTGTGAGAATACTGCTCAGTGCTTTGCTAGTGGTACCATAGAATCATAGAAGATTAGGGTTGGAAGAGACCTCAGAAGGTCATCTAGTCCAACCCCCTGCTCAAAGCAGGACCAGCCACAACTAAAGCATCCTAGCCAGGGCTTTGACAAGCCGGGCGTTAAAAACCTCTAAGGATGGAGATTCTACCACCTCCTTAGGTAAAGCATTCCAGTGTGTCACCACCCTTCTAGTGAAATAGTTTTTCCTAATGTCCAACCTAGACCTCCCGCACTGCAACTTGAGACCATTGCTCCTTGTTCGGTCATCTGCCACCACTGAGAACAGCCTAGATCATGTGCCCCAGCCCCCTAATCATTTTCCTTGCCCTCCGCTGGATTCTCTCCAATTTGTCCACATCTTTTCTGTAGTAGGGGCCCCAAAACTGGACACAATACTCAAGGTGTAGCCTCACCAATGCCGAATAGAGGGGAATAATCACTTCCCTTGATTTGCTTGCAATGGTCCCAATAATGCAGCCCAATATGCTGTTAGACTTCTTGGCAACAAGGGCACACAGTTGACTCATATCCAGCTTCTTGTCCACTGTAATCCCCAGGTCCTTTTCCGCAGAACTGCCGCTTAGCCAGTCGGTCCCCAGCCTGTAGCAGTGCATGGGATTCTTCCTTCCTAAGTGCAGGACTCTGCACCTGTCCTTGTTGAACCTCATCAGATTTCTTTTGGCCCAATCCTCCAATTTGTCTAGGTCACTCTGGACCCTATCCCCACCCTCCAGCGTATCTACCTCTCCCTGCAGCTAAGTGTCATCTGCGAACTTGCTGAGGGTACAATCCATCCCATCATCCAGATCATTAATGAAGATGTTGAACAAAACCAGCCCCAGGACAGACTCCTGGGGCACTCCGCTTAACATCGGCTGCCAACTAGACATTGAGCCATTGATCACTACTCATTGAGCCCAATGATGTAGCCAGCTTTCTATCCATCTTATAGTCCATTCATCCGATCCATACTTTTTTAACTTGCTGGCAAGAGTACTGTGGGAGATCATATCAAAAGCTTTACTAAAGTAAAGATATATCTCATCCACCGCTTTCCCTATATCCACAGAGCCAGTTATCAGTTCCCCTCTATTCAGCACTGGTGAGGCCACATCTGGAGTATTGCATCCAGTTTTGGGGCCCCCACTGCAGAAAGGATGTGGACAAATTGAAGAGAGTCCAATGGAGGACAAGGAAAATGATTAGGGGGATAGAGCATATGACTTATGAGGAGAGGCTGAGGGAACTGGGCTTATTTAGTCTGCAGAAGAGAAGAGGGAGGGGGGATTTGATAGCAGCTTTCAACTACCTGAAGGAGGGTACCAAAGAGGATGGATCTAGACTTTTCTCAGTGGTGGCAGATGACCGAACAAGGAGCAATGGTCTCAAGTTGCAGTGGGAGAGGTCTAGGTTGCATATTAGGAAAAACTATTTCACTAGGAGGGTGGTGATGCACTGCAATGGGTTACCTAGGAAGGTGGTGGAATTTCCATCCTTAGAGATTTTTAAGGCCCAGCTTGTCAAAGCCCTGGCTGGGATGATTTAGTTGGGGTTGGTCCTGCTTTGGGGTTGGACGAGATGACCTCCTGAGGTCTCTTCCAAACCTAATCTTCTCTGATTCTATCTCATCATAGAAGGCAATCAGGTTGGTCAGGCATGACTTTCCCTTGATGAATCCATGTTGACTGTTCCTGATCACCTTCCTCTCCTCCAAGTGCTTCAAAATGGATTCTTGCCCCGGAGCACCCACGGAGTCGGCACTTATGAAGATGGGCACTATATTTGCCTTTTTCCAATCACCCAGGACCTCCCCCGATCGCCATGAGTTTTCAAAGATAATGGCCAATGGCTCTGCAATCACATCTGCCAACTCCCTCAGCACCCTCAGATGCATTGCATCCCACCCCATGGATTTGTGCATGGACTTGTGTATGCTTTTCTAAATAGTTCTTAACCTGTTCTTTCACCACTGAAGGCTGCTCACCTCCTCCCCATACTATGGTGCCCAGTTCAACAGTCTGTGAGCTGACCTTGTCTGTGAAGACTGAGGCAAAAAAAGCAATGAGTACTTCAGCTTTTTCCACATCATCTGTCACTAGGTTGCCTCCCCTGTTCAGTAAGGGTCCCACACTTTCCCTGACCTTGTTCTTGTTCCTAACATACCTGTAGAAACCCTTCTTGTTACCCTTCACCTCCCCTGCTAGCTGCAACTCCAATTGTGCCTTGGCATTCCTGATTTCACCCCTGCATACTCAAGCAATATTTTTATACTCCTCCCTAGTCATCTGTCCAAGTTTCCACTTCTTGTAAGCTTCCTTTTTGTGTTTAAGCTCACCGAAGATTTCTCTGTTAAGCCAAACTGGTCGCCTGCCATATTTGCTATTTTTTCTGCACATCAGGTTTGTTTCTGCGACCTCAATAAGGCTTCTTTAAAATACAGTGCACGCTCCTGGACTCCTTTCCCCCTCATATTAGCCTCCCAGGGGATCCTGCCCATCAGTTCCCTGAGGGAGTCAAAGTCTGCTTTTCTGAAGTCCAGGATCCGTATTCTGCTGCGCTCCTTTCTTCCTTTTGTCAGGACCCTCAACTCAACCATCTTAAGGTTACTGCTGGCCAGGGTGCCACCCACTTCTACTTCCCCTATCAATTCTTCCCTGTTTGTGAGCAGCAGGTCAATAGAAGCAGGGCCTGTAGTTTGTTCCTCCAGCACTTGCACCAGGAAGTTGTCCCCAACACTCCAAAAACTTCCTGGATTTTCTGTGCATTGCTGTATTGCTCTCACAACAGATGTCAGGGTGATTGAAGTCCCCCATGAGAATCAGAGCCTGTGATCTGGAAACTTCTGTTAGTTGTCTGAAGAAAGCCTCATCTACCTCATCCTCCTGGTCTGGTGATATATAGCAGACACCCACCACGATATCACCCTTGTTGTTCTCACCTCTAAACTTAACCCAAAGACTCAACAGGCTTTTCTCCAGTTTCATACTGGAGCTCTGAGCAATCATACTGCTCTCTTACATGCAGTGTAACTCCTCCACCCTTTCTCCCCCATCTGTCCTTCCTGGACAGCTTATACCCATCCATGACAGTGCTCCAGTCATGTTATTCCCACCAAGTCTCTGGTATTCCAATCACATCATAGTTCCTTGACTGTGCCAGGAGTTCCAAGTCTTCCTGTTTGTTTCCCAGGCTTCTTGCATTTGTGTACAGATACCTAAGATAACTAGCTGATTGCCCTACTTTCTCAGTATGAATCAGGAGGCCTCCCCAGTTGCACCCTCCTCCTTGTGTTGCCTCCCGATATACCATTTCCCCACTTACCTCAGGGCTTAGGTCACCATCCCCCAGCGAACCTAGTTTAAAGCTCTCCTCTCTAGGTTAGCAAGCCTGCCTGTGAAGATGCTTTTCCCTCTCTTCGTTAGGTGGCTCCCATCTGTTCCTAGCAATCCTTCTTCCTGGAACAACATCCCATGGTTGAAGAATCCAAAGCCTCTCTCTGACACCACCTGCGTAACCACGCATTTACCTCCACAATTCGATGGTCCCTACCTGGGCCTTTTCCTTCAACAGGGAGGATGGACGAGAACATGACTTGCACCTCAAACTCCTTTATCCCTCTTCCCAGAGCCATGTAGTCTGCAGTGACCCGCTCAAGGTCATTCTTGGCAGTATCATTGGTGCCTACGTGGAGAAGTAGGAAGGGATAGTGGTCTGAGGGCTTGATCAGTCTCAGCAGAAGCTCCATCACATCCTGAATTTTAGCTCCAGGCAAGCAGCACACTTCTCGAGTTTCCCAGTCTGGATGGCAGATGGATGACTCCATCCCCCTTATTTAAGTAGGATGCAGATTACCGTGGTGGTGAGCGAGGTATACAAATTCAAATCATATATAAAGAGAGTGAGGTGATATTGTTCCCCATGAATAACCTTGCTGGCTTCTCTCAAATCCCTAAAGCCAGCCCTGTGCCTTGAGATAATATTTTAGACTTTTATAGTGTCTTCCATCCGAGGCTATCAAAGTGCTTTATAAATGTATGAATAAAGGGCATAATCCAACCCTCACTGGGAATTTTCCCATTGAGGTCAGTTGAGAAGGACAAAACCCTAAGTCACAAGACCACACAATGGCCTTGTGAGGTAAGTAAGTATTGGTATCTTCATTTGAGGATAGAAAAATGGAGGCACAGAGAGGTGGAATGGCTTGCCCCAGATCACACAGAAAATCTGTGGTAAGGGTGGGAGTAGTTTCCAGATGTCCAGATGTACTAGTCCTGGGTTTAACCACTAGACCACATTTGCACCTCAGAAGCCAAGAGCTGTAGGCCAAGATTTTTAAAAATAGGAGCCTGCAGTTAGGTTCCCTAGTCTACCCTAAGACCATTGCTTGATTTTCAAAAGTGCTGAGCACCCAACAACTCCTAATTTCAACAGGAGCTGTTGGGTGGCAGCATTTGATAATTAGGCTGGTGCGGTGCCTAAGTGTGGACTAGGGAGCCTAACTGTAGGCTCCTATTTTAAAAAAATCTTTGCCATAATATTTAGCATCTAACTTGTCTTGTTGACTCTGATGTCCTCATGACCCATTAAATATTCTTAGTACATTGGCAGGTGTTTTGATTGTAAAGACACGTAGCTGTGCACATTACTCTCACTAATTAGTCCATATGGAAACCATTTAAAGTCTTGTGACAAAGAAACACTTTTCTTGTTTCTGATAGTTAAATTCTAATGGTACTATTAGAATTAGAATGAAAGTTAAATTCTAATGGTACTATTTAACTTTTTTATTGTGCAATATTTAGATTTGTAGACAGAAAATTAATTCCATATCAGATTTCCTTTTTCAGCCATCCTCACTGTTGTCACAGAATTCCTTCGCTAGGGAACAAAAATACTTTAACCGTTCTCCAGGGCAAAAGGTTTTCAAAAGGAAGGTGCAGACACAAATCTTTTCCCTGAAAGAACGGGCTGTATTTTAGTGCCCCATATTAGGTTCCTATTGCCAGAGCAAAAAATCTTTAAAAGCAATAGGTTTATCTCTGGGCATGCTGGGACAGATGCCTAACCACTAACTATTAGAATCCTAATTAATTACAAAGTGAGCATTACTAACCAGATCCAGAGGCTAAATCCTTAAAGTTCCTTCTCAGATTTACTCATTCGTTACCAGAATAAACTCTAATTCATGTAAATGGATCCTTTGGTTGAATAGGGCAGGGGTGGCCAAACTTACTGACCCTCCAAACCACATAAGACAATCTTCAGAAGTTCAAGAGCTAGGACGTACCTGCCAGGTCTCAGGGCTTCTGCCCCGCGGGAGGTACTTGCTGGGACTTGGGGCTTCAGCCCCACTCGTGCTGAACCCCTGACCCCAGCAGGCGCACCCCGCAGGGCTGAAGCCCCAAGCCCCTCAGGCAGAAGCCCCTACCCCACCACTCTGCTGCAAGGCAGAGGGCTTTCCCCCCACCCCCAAGTCTGGTAGGTGGAGAAGGGGGGAGGGCTCCGCAAGCTGCACTTTAACTGTAAAAGAGCCACATGTGTCTCACGAGCCACGGTTTGGTCACCCCTGGAATAGGGACAAAGTAAAACCAGAGTAATTACTTCAGGATTTGGCCCTAAATATTTGCTGTTCAGTTAACAACAAGGTTCAAATGCCATGATCTTTAATGGATATTAATGACTATATACTTTGCCCAAAGCTTTAGGAGAATATAACGGTATTTTAAACAGTGTTAAGGGCAAAGCTGAGTAATTCTACAAAGAACATTTCCTCAAATATTTGAATGGTTAAATCAATTTGACTGAACGATGGCCATCCCTGGACTCCCTTTTTGGATAAATAGGTCACTTGACATGTTTCTCTGTTCTGATTGGTTAGGTGTAACCCCTCAGCCATCTGATGCAAATATTTGCAGTTATATATTTCAAATTCCCATCAGTAAACTAATTCACAGAATGATCAAAGGAAGCGAACACTGAAGGGCAGTGGTCTCCAACCTTTTTTACGTCCAAGATCACTTTTTGAATCTAAGGGCAACCCAGGATCTGCCCTGCCCCTTCCCCAAAGCCCCGCCCTGCTCATTCCATTCCCCCCCCCGTCACTCGCTCTCCCCCACCCTCACTCATTTTCACCGGGCTGGGGTAGGGGGTTAGGGAGGGGGTGCAGGCTCTGGGCTGGGGCCGAGGAGTTCGCAGTGTGGGAGGGGGCTCTGGGTTGAGCCTGGGGAAGGGGGTTGGGTGCAGGAGGGGGCTGCGGGCTGGGACAGGGGATTGGGGTATGGGAGGGGGTGTGGGGTGCGGGCTCTGGGAGGGGGGTTGGGTGCATGAGGGGGCCCTGGGCTGGGGCAGAGCGTTGGGGTTCAGGAGGAGGTACAGGGTGCTGGCTCTGGGAGGGCTGGGGCTTGGGGTTCAGGAAGGGGTTCAGGGTGAAGAAGGGGGTATGGGCTCCAGGAGGGGACTCAGGGCTGGGGGTTGGGGTGCAGGAGGGGGTTTGGGGTGCTAGCTCTGGGAGGGGGTCTCAGGGTGGGGCTTGGGGTGCAGGAGGGGGTTCGGGGTGCAGGAGGGGTTATGGTGTGCTGGTTCCGGGATGAGGCTCAGGCTGGGGGTTGGGGTGCGGCCTCCTGCTGAGCATCACTTACCTCCAGCAGCTCCCATTCGATGGCAGGTGCAGTGAGGCTAAGGCAGGCTCCCTGCCTACCCCAGTCCCATACTGCTCCCGGAAGCGGCCAATGCGCCCCTGCAGCCCCTCTCTGCCAGCGGAGGGAAACCGGGGGGCATGTGGCTCCGCGTGCTGCCCCTCTCTGCCAGCACCGCCCCAGCAGCTCTCTCAGCCAATGGGAGCTGCAGGTGTGGTGCTTGCAGGCAGGAGCAGCATGCGGAGAGAGACCCCTGCCCCCAGGGCCGCGGGGCTGCGCTGGCCGCTTCCGGAAGTGGCATGGGGCCGGGGTAGGCAGGGAGTCTGCCGTAGTGGCAGCCACGCTGCGCACCCGGAGATAGCGATCGACTGGGAGAGCCTGTAGGATCGACCAGTCGATTGCGATCGACCGGTTGGTGACCACTGCAAAAGGGGCATGAACACTGCAAAAATGAATTCATCTTCTTGCTTGAGTGAATATTCGTGAACATTTTTGTTTAGATATTGTACTAGCTCTAATCTTTCCTATGAGAAGATGGCTAGAATTATATACAGCAGCAGATGTGGACCGACTAATACTTTTTACAGAAAACATCACCCCATCTTGTAATTTAGGCCCTAATCCTGCCCACCCTTAGACCAGGTCTACACTATAAATTTACATCAGTATAACTACGTTGCTCAGGGGTATTAAAAATCCGCCTCCCTGAGCCATGCAGCTATACTGACCTAACCCCCGGCGTAGACAGCGCTATGTCAATGGGAGCGCTTCTCCTGTTGGCATAGCTACCGCCTCTTACGGAGGAGGATTAACTACGCCCATGGGAGAAGCTCCCTGCTGGCATAGTAGTGTCTTCATTGAAGAGCTACAGTGGTGCAGCTGCACCGATGACCTGCTCCACTGCAGGGTTTTAAGTGTAGACCTGCCCTGAGGGCCAAAATTTTAGGCACCTAACGATGCAGATGGATGCCTAGTGGGAATTTCAAAAGCACCTATAACAATGTAGGTGCCTAACTCCCATTGGTTTCAATAGGACTTCGGCAACTAATCTGCTCAGGTGCTTTTGAAAAATCCATCTAGTTGCTTAGCTGCACCTTTAAGTTCCTAAATAACTGTGCAGATCTAACCCGTAAGCACAAAGCAACTTTACACACACGTGTAGTCTCGTTGAGCTCAATGGGACTACTTATGTGCATAAGCTTTTGCAGGATTATGGCCTTTGACTCTGTCCCTCTCCTTATGTATCCTGATATCTTGGCTAACAAAGTATAAATAATAGCCATTATGTGATCACTTATAGTAATCTCAGGCCAAGACTGCCCTTCCTTATTACTTGCATATTGGAGGTATTTACATAGTCTTTCTTGTTTTGGTTCACCTAAGTTACAATCTTTTCTTTTACAAAAATACACGTTTGTTTATTATGTTTTTTCCTCAACTCTCTCCATGTATTTTATTGCAATAGCTTTTCCTGCTTAATTGGCCTACTCCTTAGAGATTGGATGGGGAAGCAATTACTCAAATAAAAGAACAATTGGATAGAAGCTAATTTTATTAATTAGCCATTTTTATAACTGTTTTTAATAGAGAGACCTATACTACATATCCTAGTCAACCAGTCCCAGCACAGCTTGTTGTTGTCACATGATATGCAGAATGATCTCACATGTGCCATTGCATTTGTTTCTGAACAGTCACCAGGCTATTGTTCAAGAATGATGACATGCCAGAACTGATTCAACTTCTAATCCTTCTGCAGCATAGCCTGGTTAGGAGGCTGTTAGCATGCATTAATTACAACATCTGATAGGGCTTCACGAAAGCATGTATAATATTAATTATTAAAGGAACTCATTAGACAGCAAACCTGCAGTGTGACAAATAGCATTAATGCAATAATAACGTCTGAATTATTCCCTCTCAGCTGATGAAGATAAGCTGTAATAGTTAGGAGCTTCAGGCAAAGTCGAGGGGCTGTAAATGTTCCCAAACCAGTCGATGTTAAGTCAAGCGAATACTCAGTGGTGGGTGTTTAGTTCAGTCTAAGTCCGGGCTCTACATGCAGATTTTGTACTGGGATAGCTATGTTGGTTAGGGGGTAGGAATTTTTTTTTTCAGAAATAGTTATACCAGTCCATAATGTGGATGCAGTCAGAGTGACATAAAGGTGCCTCATGCCAGTTTACTTACTCTCCTTCCCTTACAGGAATAAGTTACACTGGTGTAAGCACTTTTACACTGGTATAACTGTGTCCATACTGCTTTATCTATACTAGTAGAGGTAAAGTGGTTCAACTCTTCTGGGTAGACAAGCCCTGAAGTTCTGCGGCTCTGCTGTATTTAGTACTCATAATTCACGTGCTGCTGAATGAGACAACAAAAATGTGTTAGATAGAACGTCAGTTCACATCAGACTTGCTTCAGTGTGCTCCGTTTCAGGAGTATGTCAAAGCGCACTACGGAACTTTGAAAGAGTAGTAGCAGGGTCTACATGGCCAGTTAACGCGTGGGAGGCTAGCGTGCTATACTTCTCATACTTTGCCATGCTCTAACTACCTATGTAGACAAGCCCTGTGTCATTCCAAGCCATCCAAGCTGTGGAAGACTAAGAACGCTAGCCTCATGAAAGGCTAACCTGCTATGGAAATGACTTCACTTTCCCCTGGACCACCATCCCTTCACTGTTGCACAGGGTGCCCCATGTGTCACACCAAGCACAGGATGTGATTATAGGACCAGATCCAAAACCCATTGAACTCGATAGGAGCTTTTTGATTGATTTCAATTGTATTCAGATGAGGCTTCCATGATATGGCCATCCCAAATTCAGCCCCGCTTTTGCTCTTTCACATTAGAAAGCCCTGGGAACCTCCTCAGCTGAGATCTGGGGACTGGGTATGTCCCCAAATGAACAAAGTGAACAATTTCAAACAAAGAGGAAAATACCTTTAATGTTTTTATGGTATTCCTTTACTTATTGGTTAATTCACAACACTTAGTAGTTCACCATGAGTCTCCCAGTCAGCAAGATGAAGTAGCAAGGTTCTGCTGTAGTAAATACATTACTTTAGTGTATACAAGGAAACTATTGTCATGAAATTAAAGGATCCAATGAATTTAAGATCTGAAAGCTGCATGGTTTATGAAGAGGCTGTAGGGAAGGTGAGACAGTTGGTCCCTGGGGATCTCTGGAACATCTTCAGTATGATCAGAGCTTAGCATGCTATTTTGTGCACATATGTTTCTCAGAGAAAAAAGCTTTGTCAGGACAAGCTGATGGATCTTTCTTAAATAATTATTACTTTTATTAAAAGAACTGTTAATATTTCCAGCAAATAGAGCTAGAAAAACATGGGATTTTTTATTTATACACAAATACACTCCTTTGACTGAACTCTGCACTGCGATGCTGTAATTACATTCCTGCCAAACATCAGGGACAAGCTCTCTGGGTTTTGTGTAGGTGTGAGACAGGAAGCAATTACCAGCCACAGTCATAAAGGATATAAAAGAAACCACACTTTCCTTTTCAAACCATATAATTAATGCCATATTCCCTATCTAATATCATCTCCTCTAATGCTGTTTTGGATAATTCCATTGTCATGTAGTTAAAGGGAAAGTAATTGTATATAGTTGCAAGAATAGTGGCTGTTGTATTGACATGAATTTTTCTTTGCAACATTTTGGACTTAGTTTTATTTAAAACAATCTGCAACAGAATCATAGAAATATAGGACTGGAAGGGACCTGAAGAGGTCATCTAGTTCAGTCCCCTGAATTGAGACAGGACTAAGTATTATCAAGACCATCCCTGAGAGGTGTTTGTCTAACCCAGGGGTCCCCAACGCGGTGCCCGCGGACGCCATGGCACCCGCCGGGGCATCTACGTGCGCCCGCCTACTGTCCGCTGGACAAGCAGCCGCCGAAATGCCGTCGAGGAGCGGCAACATCAACCAGCGTTGCTGCCGAAATGCCGCCGATTTTAGGTGGCATTTCGGTGGCGACGCCTCTTGATGACGCTGCTTTTCGGTGGCATTTCTGCGGCGATGCTTCTTGACGTTGCCGCTTCTCGGCGGCATTTCGGTGGCTGCTTGTCCAGCGGCCATGGTCCTCGGTCCAGCGCCCGCCACACGGAAAAGGTTGGGGACCACTGGTCTAACCTGTTCTTAAAAACCTCCAGTGACAGAGATTCCACAACCTCCCTAGGCAATTTGTTCCACTGCTTAAGTGGAATGGGTGATCATTTTGATTTCAGGTCTTTCCCACCTACCCCACTCAGACTTATTCTTTCAGAAATTAAAAATGGCAATTCATTAATTATAACATGCCCAGCAGTGCCAGGTATCATAGAGGGATGTCCCAGGAAAGAGTTTTGAAAATACTTTATAATAGGGAAAAGGGCTAGTAAAAAAGTTAAAGTTCAGGGGAGCTCCAAGGCAAGTTTTGTTAAGCTCCTATAGCTCACCAGTGGGCTCTGCAATTTAACACCTGGATAGCACTACAACACATGTATTTTTAATATAAGCACACCACTTAGCATTGAAATGCAACCACCTCTGGGATGAAACAAAACAACTGCCCTTTCCCCTCTCCCCCACTCAATACTCCGTAGTTTTCCCTCCTCTCTTGGTTTCCCACCTCTTGCAGTTCCCCTCAGGTTTTAGCAATGTCTTTGAAGCCCTGTCATGCGCTTTGCCTCCTTGCATCCACCAGTGAGTTCAGCTCCGTCACAAGTGCAGCCACCTGTTACTAGTCTGAGGGAGCTATACTCAATAACAAGCACCCACTAGGCTGGGAAGTGAAGCCTGGGGACTAGCAGGGGCAATACTAAATGCTACAAAGACAATGAGCCAGTCGGGGAGCCTTTGTGGGTATGTCTACACACACTCACAGAAGCCGACTCAGGCTTGCCGGGCTCGGGCTTCAGGGCTGTTTATTGCAATGTAAACTTCCAGGCTCAGGCTGGAGCCCAGGCACTAGGACCCTGTGAGGTGGGAGGGTCCCAGAGCTCAGTCTCCAACCTGAGCCCAGAAGTCTACACAGCAATGAAACAGCCCCGCAGCCTGAGCCCCGTGAGCCCGAGTTGGCTGGCACAGGCCAGCCATGGGGGTTCTCTGCTGTGTAGTCACACACCTGAGGCAGCGGGGGTGGGAGGGACTTTCTCCCCCTCTTAGCCATTGAGTGGAAGACAAAGAGAGGAGGAGCTAGCATCAAGCTGGCGACATCATTGTGCTGTAGAGTTGATTATAGTGGGCAGCAGGGGTATTTAAGGAAGTTGCTTGTAGTGGCAGAACTGGCTCCTGGTGCACATAATCCACCACTGCTGATCCAAGTACTGACCTAGGCTAGTCCTGGTTAGCTTAGTCCTGGTCACAGCTCTAATACTGAGGCAGATTGGGTGGGGAAAATATCTTAGGTACCAACAGACCACAGAACGCCCCTGGGGTTCGGAGTTACTAAAAGTTCATTGAACTGATTTGGCCCTTCTCTTGTTTATATACCATTGTTTTAAAGTGACATGTTATCACACAGCCTCAGATCACCTCTCACTTGTGATATCTTAGACTAGAGAGCTTTCTATTTATGGCTGTTCCGTTTCCTGCTCTCAAGGGGCCACTTCCAACTTGTGTACACCTGAGTCTGATTTGCCTCAAGAGTGATTTTTTTATTTGAGTCATTAACCTTTGTACTGCCAGTTTCACCCCCTCTCTGCTCCCTTCTGCCAACCTGGTTCTTTTAAAAATCAGTCTTTTGAGTGGGGAGAAACTTGTCTGTAAATGGTCCAGACTTGTGTGTGAGAGTAACCTGCTAAAACCATGCACCTGCACTCACTGCAGGGAGTCATGCGAGGATGTAGGGTTAGGAATATGCCACTATGTTGTATTTTTGTTCGGGGGGAAAAAGGAGCACAAAGATTTTTAAATTATAATCCTAAACTTGGATCCCTACATCCATATTTAGACTCCAAAATAAGTGGCCTAATTTTTCAAAAGTGAGCAACCCAGTAGCTATCGTTGGTCTTAGTGGGAGCTGTTGAGTGCTCAGCACTTTTGAAAATCAAATCACTTATTTAGATGCTTAAAAGGGGGTTTATAGGACTCACTTTAGACTCTGATTTTCTTATATCTTAGCACTGGGGATTCTGTTTGCCAGAAGCTGGGAATGGGCGATGGGATGGATCACTTGATGATTACCTGTTCTGTTCATTCCCTCTGGGGCACCTGGCACTGGCCTCTGTCAGAAGACAGGATACTGGGCTAGATGGACCTTTTGTCTGACCCAGTATGGCCATTCTTATGTTTTCTTATTAAGCACCCTCTAGATTTCTGTATGGGTCTGATCTAACTTCACTGAAGTCAGTGGGAGTCGAATCAGGCCCTAAGTACACTGGCTATGTAAATGATCATATTCTGAGTAAAGGCGCACATGCATTAGGAGATCAGAGTTAGTCCTAGGGAGGTTCAACCCAGTGGTGAATGACAATCAGGAACATCTCACTGTTGAACCACATTGGTGGGGTCCTGTGGGGAAGTTTACACTGCCACTGCCCAGGATGTATTTTCAATTGCAGTGTTGTTGAAGCCATGTTAGTCCATGGATATTAGAGACAACGTGGGTGACGTAATATCTTTTATTGGACCAACTTCTGTTGGTGAGAGAGACAAGTTTCTGAGCTACACAGAGGTCTTCTTTAGGTCAGAAGTTGGTCCAGTAAAAGATATTACCTCACGCACCTTGTCTCTCTCAGGATGTATTTGTTCTATTGATAAATACAAGATGTCAGTCTCCAGGACGGTCAGGAAGGCATCTTTCATATGCGTATGCACTCTTTAAAACATCACTGCACACCTATGCTTCTTTCATTAGATAAATCTTGTCACAGAAAATGGCTGTAAGTTGATTCCACCAGATGCGGACAGGAGCACCACATCATTACAGACTCCAAAAATGCCTCTTTGCAATAATGCTGTCATAAATTGCTTGAAAAAGGGAGAGACTGCAGGTTCAGAGAGGCAGTCCTCCTCCCTTCAGCTGGCTACGCTGTGTGCATTTTTATTTTCAGTTTACACTGATGGTGGGAATATGCACTCATTGGGATTTCAAACAGCTGGATTCTGGGTTTGAATACAGGCTCACAAAGTTTAATCCAGAGGTATTTGTAGTTTATATAAACAGAATGACTGAATAAATACATTAAATATACTTTGAAGCAGGCCCTAAAGTTTTTGAGCCTTTCTCTATATAAGGTACTCTTTTGTTGCTATCTGATTTCCCGATGGCACTATATTAACTAATGAAATGCCAAGCAGGCTTCAATATGGCAGTGCTTGAGTTCTGGTAAGGAACCAATAGCTGCACTTTTCTTTACAGGACTCTGTATGCAGCTTTGGAAAGAGCCTGAGGCATTGGACTCGAAACAGTGTCAGTTCAGAGTGTTTGTGAGCAGGAAAGAGAAACAGATGCACCCACAGAGTGATATCACCCATAAAGCACCCAAATGAATAATCAGTGTTAAAAAGTTAAGGGGAAAATCATATTTAAGCCGTTTCCCCCACCACATATAATTAGTGCTTGCCTTTCGTCATTCATTACAATCTTTAGCTTCCTGTATTTGAGTACATAATGTTATCGTCTCTTTCCAGAAATGGTTTAGACAAATTCTTCTTGGAAATCCTTCCCACGCATGTATATTTTGGTGTCCTTTATTTCCCAGGCAGTCAGTCAGACCTTACTGACAGCAACAGAATGTCGTAGTTAGGGATGGCTCGCTCAGCGTCCCTCCACCCATCCACTCCACACTGCCATGGGAGGAGACTACCTAATGCGGTGTGTTGCAATTTGGAAAGATCAGAAAATGGTTTCGAAATCACAGTTAGGGTAAATGTGCATCTTAAACAAAAATGCACTTTTTAAAGAATTAAAACCAAAATTAAACCCCAAAAGATTTCTCAAGTCCCAGCAGTCCTCTGTTGACAAGCTGAAGCAGAAGCCTTCCTAAAGCCACTCTGCTTATAGGTTGTTTTTAAAAATTCTATACACAATAGCTCACAATCAAAGGCCCTGATTCTGCAATCAGATCCATGTGGATGGCTGCTTCCACTAATGCGAAGCCCCCACACGTCAGTGGGGCTCATTCCACATGATCTGACTACAAGAACAGGGAATGAATGGTGGGTCTGACAGAGAAGTAGTTTTCATTACTCTTCTAGTGGGACATACCTCAGGTTCACTATCCATGTTTCATGTTAAAATGATTGATAAATATCTCCTTCAATTAAGGGGCTATTACTTTTAAAAATGCTTTATTGTTGATTTTTTCCCCATCTCTATTTCATTCTTTATAGTGATGGTGAATGGGACCTGATTCTCCACTGCCTGGTGCCGTGTGTAGTTGTTTACTCCTGCATGGTGAGGGGAAATGGGTGTAAAATACCACCACATCGGAACAGTGAGGGACAGATGTTTCTGCAGAGGACAGGCTGTGAATAGGGGACTCTAGACTGGGACACCTCCCATGAGGTGCTGCTCCTGCACCATCCACTGGTCTAACTCAGGACCTGCTGCTTCCACTGAAGAATCCTTTTCATGGTGAGTCTAACATCACCGGGTAAGAATGGAGAGCAGAACTCCCCCAAGCCATGGAGATGGGAGAAGGGGGAACCCTTCTACACTGAGCAGAGAATGAGGAGCTGTGCTGCCCAGAACTCCTACTTTAGCCACTGGTACTATGTCCACCTGGATCATTCACACCACTCCCCCCGCGAATTCCCCTCCACATATTGACCACAGTAATGAATAGAATATGCTTTTGATATTCCAATAGCGTCAATTCTTCCCTGAGCAGTGCTAAATGAGTCACCAGGTGAAAAGACAGCGAGTTGCTCTGTGCCTGAGCCAGAAGCACTGAGCGCTTGGACACTCCAGAACACAGGGATTTATTATCTCAGATAAAATGCAAGTTTTACCTGCTCCATTGTTCTGCTTGTTTGAGGCTGGCGTGTAGAAGTCTGAGTCATGAAGAAGTTTAGCTATTAGTTCAGTTGTTGTGAGGTTTAATCCGAAAGCCAAGAGATATTTTGTGGTGGTGATTTCTCTTTTTTTCTTTTTTTAAATCTTTCTATTTTCAAGTGTTGGCTGGGTGCCCCCTTTCTTCCCTCCCCACTGAGTGTAGATTTGCTAGAGAATTTTAGCTGGGTGGTGATAATGAACAATAGTGTTGCATGAGCAAAACATCCTGACTAGCAGGAGTGGTGGGGACATTACATTGCCAAAGAGGCATGGCTTTAGCCATGAGCTTAATAATCACGTGTGGGACTGGCCTTGGATGTTTTGGCTCCAAGCATCAGCAGAAGCTCTCATTAAAAGGTAACTCTGTAGTGTAATCTTAATTATGGTTCATCCACAGTCATCTACCCAGAGTCCTCCTAACTAGGTCATTCATATAGCCTGTCCTACAGAGATTACTGAATGGTAAATTAACCATATTAGGTAAATTAACCATATTACAGAATGATTTTACACCCTGTGTCTGCACCAATTATAGGTACCACATGAATACCTAAAATAGATTGCAAGAGCAAAACACATAACCCAAACGGGTACATGCAAATAGGCAGACTGCAGTGACTCCTGCTTCTTAAGAAAAGCATTATTCTCCCAGGAAAAAAAATGTTTTGTTTTGTTTAATTCACTGAATTAAAATAAACCAAAGGGGAAGTGGAGACTAGTCAGCTGATATTGCAGATATGGGCTGGGAAGAGTCTTTGACCGTGTTCTGTGGTAGAATATTTCACTGTAGAAAGGAACAGCTTCTTGGCTGAGCAGCTGCCGTACAGAGGTGTTTTTATTGGTCAACAAGTCGGAAAGGAATGAGGCATGCCTGGAGAAAGTAGAGCTTTGCCAGCTTTAATCCCTGCTTTTTTTATTAGATCTAAACCTGAACCAACTGAGTTTCAAATGTTCAGTAAAAAGTCCCACTGGTCTAATTTGCTCAGCAGGTTCTAGCTCCATCATTATAGTCTCCCTAGGTGTGTCAGTTTGAAATGCCAAGGTATACAAGAATAAACAGAAGCAAGCATAGCTTGTTCTTAATATTTCTGTTTCCTGCATGTTTCCAGTTTCCTTGGGTGGCAGCACTTGGGAAGACAACACAGTCTTGGGATGTTCTTATTTTCAGCTCTACAGTTAAGCTCCCAAGGAGGGCAAATAAACAGCTGACATTTTAGGACATAAAGTTGATTAAAAATAGACACTGCGGGGCTAGAGAAATACAGCTGCTCAACACAGCATCCAGAGATGAACCAGGAAACCCAGGTACACACTGTGACCTAAAGAACTTTAATGACAAGGTTTATTTTATGCTGAAATACACTTGATGATATATATGGCCAGACAGTAAAATATATTGTTGGACTTCAAGATATCTGTGGGTTGTGTTGGATGTAGGGTCTGATCCTGTGAGGTGCTGAGCACCCTCAATTCCCACTGAAGTCAATGGGAGTTCAAGGCACTCGGTACCTCACAGAATTGGGCCCTTAGTGAAGATCAGTATCAATTTCTCTTTCTAGCCTAAATTTTAAGCTATATAACTGCTGTATGCTGTAGCTTTTGCTATTTACTGACACTCATCTAATATAAACTTCTTGTACTGGTAAATCCTATTAATGGTGGAAGTAGCGTAACTTTATTATTATTATTTTTCATTTTATTTTAGGCTGGGTGGGGGAGGAACAGGATTTGTGGGGTGTGTGCCAGGCTGTGCTCAACAGGGGCAGTTTGTACACCACCATGCAGTAGCCCTGGGGACTGACAGGGCAGGTGGAACCTGTGGCACCACTGATGGCCTTTCCATCATCCGAACACAATTGCAGGCAGACTGGATGTTTGGTGATCCCTGAGTTGGTAGTAAGTTCCATAGTACAGTTTCACTACAGATCTATGGTCTGAAAGGAATGATTCACAGTACACAGCCTGGCTGCTTGAATTGTGTGCTAAAGGCAAGATCTGGGTCAGGCTCACAATCTTTCTACATCTTTCTTATGGTTAATATCTAGCACTGCTCAGAGGCTTTCAATCATTCTGTTGTTACTGGTCATATTTTTAAACTCTTACATTTAATTCCTGTGTCCACACTGTATGAACTTCAGATACCAGGACTCTGACATTAAACTGTGCAACTAAACAGTGCAGTAACCAGTTCTTGGTTTTTGTTTTTGTTTATGTTTTCACGCAGGTTAAAGACAAGAGTTTTAATTAGTATGAAGCAGGAATTGGAGCCACTCAGTCATAACAACCATATTATTTATTTCAGCAGTCATTTTGAACCAAGTGGCATGCCATTCAATGTTCTATTTATTATAGGAACATAGATGTGTAAATATTTATTAAATTCACCAAAAAGAAAAGCAAGAGATAAAAACTTGGCGGTGATATAACTAGTGTAAATGTTTTGTTGGAGTGAGTGCATTCTTATATCCTGGAGGTCAATTGCTATTAGCAACAGGATCTGATGAATAAAACACTGACATCTTAGAATGGCAATCATAGATAGGGTGACCAGATAGCAAATGTGAAAAATCAGGACAGGGGGTGGGAGGTAATAGGCATCTATATAAGAAAAAGCCCCAAATATCAGGACTGTCCCTATAAAATCAGGACATCTGGTCACCCTAATCATAGATCCTCCCATTTGGTATAACCTGTTGCCAAATTAAGGGGTACCAAGCAATCTAGGGATAGAGCTGGTATTGCAATACTCATGCAGAAGTACTTGTATGCAGGGCCGGCGCAACCCATTAGGCGACCTAGGCGGTCGCCTAGGGCGCAGCTATTTGGGGGGGGCCGGCGCTGCGGCTGCCCGTAGAAATTTGGGGGCGGGACCTTCCGCCGCCGCTGTTGGGGGCGGGATTTCGGGGGCGGGACCTTCCGCCGCCTAGGGCGCCGGCAAAGCTGACGCCGCTACTGCTTGTATGTATGTCTGGCACCATTGCCACAGAAGGGAGTACTGTGCTGAATATGTAAAATGAAGGATATAAATTTATTCTTTTCCAGGAAGTAACTCTTGGAAGTGACATCAGATCAATTTATACTTATGTTATCAATAGATACACTAGTAACCACTCCTTCATCTCTTCCTTTGTCTGGTATATCTGCAGTAACTTTCACCTGAAGATCTCAAAGCACTTTATAAACACTAATTGCACTTCACAATGCTCATATGAGGCAAGTGTTATTTTTACCACTTTAGAATTGGATAAACTGAGGAACAAATGCTGTCACTGGGCCAAAAATCACACGAGTCAGTGGAAGATCTCGGAGCAGAACTTGACTCTTGGATGCCACTCGTCTGCAATAATCATTAGACCACACAGCTTCCTTTCATGACATGCTTCCTTTATCTTCTGTTCAGACACCTATTTGATCACCTTTGCTTATTTAAATGAAGCTGTCATCTTTTTCCTTAACATGCTGACTCATCTTTGACAGTGATGAAATGTTGGAACATACAGGAGGGTAATTTGCATAAACCTGAGAAAAGATTACAAGGTTAGTCTAGCAATCTAGCTTATTTTTAAAGTGAACCAGGCTAATGTAAGGAAAATGAAGGTTATAATGGAAAGATGGCTGCCTCTGAACTATGAAACAACAATTGGGATTCGATAATTAAGCCTTGCACAACAGCCTGGTTTACAGATGTATAAAGTGAGAAACAGAGGTCACAGACTTGACCAAAGTAACACAATCAGTCAATGGTGAAGATGGGAACAACATAGAAATACTAACTCCAACCCCCTTTTGTCTAACAACTTCTAGATGACAGACCTTCCTTTGTAGTGACTGGTGTTTGGGGGGGCGGAATGCAAACCAGCTGCATTTACATTTGCCAAACTGTAGCCAAGTCTTGAGAATTAGCTGCTTCTGAATGCTTGCATCTCGATGTTACTTCACCATCTCGTGCCAAGTGTGGGAGAGGGCTAGCCACTTCTCCATGACTAATTCAGAAGAGCCTTATGGTCTGAGCTCACTGCTTGGAGTGCATGGAGAAGAAAGAGATCAACTGCAAAATCTGAACCACCAAGTGAACTACTGTGGGCCTGCCCACTCCCAATGTTTATTGGTTACATCTTAAGAGGATCAGAAGTGCTCACATGTATTGGAAAAAGCTTGAGTACTATATACTAGTTGTGAAACACCCTACCATGGCAGTTAATAACTCTTCTTTCACTAGTTCTCCAGAGTTAGTTGTGTGTGTTTGTAAATATATAAATAGCAGCAACATTTTGCTGCTGTTGTTTATATAAGTTCTGAGTCTCCTGCCTGACAACCACATTTCTTCATATTCTTTTGTCATTTCTGGAGGGAAAAAGTCAATTACAAGATATGGACCTAAAAATTAATTTGAAACGACAGTATGACTCTAATGCAGTGTGGCTCTGTCCCCCTCTAATGGCTAGATCACACACTCCTGTTTAAGAGCTGGTTACTAGGCCTGGGCCTTTAGCTTGGGTAGTCGAAGCTCCTGTTTTTAGGTCCAGCAATCCTAGGTTTAGTCCCCTTGGACAGTGACCCATATGAGGCATCATTACAACAGTAATTACTTTTTGTAATCTGTTCTGTTTAAAGTTCAGGTACAGCACTGTCAGTAGCAGGGTAGCTCAACCATGACCTGGATGTGACCTCTCCCGGAGGGAAGGATATTTCATTTCATTGCCCACTCATTCATTGTCTTCTCTGCTGAGTGTTTGGAATTGTAACCACAAGAGTGCATTCACTTATACAGGAAAATGTTGTCTGAGCTATATGGTTTATCTGAGGTAATCTAGTCCTGTGAGAGATCACTAACACTCTTTATGACTGCTTTCTCAGTCCAGTTTAAATAATTTAATCCAGGGCCATCATCAACAAACCCTGAAACTGTGCTCCAGTTATGAATAGTCTCAATATTCTGTTTCCTAGGCTCATTAACTCTTAGGTTTCTGTGGACTTTCCACTTTGTAAGTCAGATGAATGCATTAGGCATCTTCAGTCAGAAAGTTAACACTCAGGGTGAAATCCTGGCCCCGCTGATGTAAATGGGAGTTTTACCCTTGACTTTCCTGGGACCAGGATTTTGTCCCTGAGGCACTGTCTTATGGGCTTAATTCTGTTTGTACACAGGCTTTAGCGCACTCCCTCCATCAATTTCAGTGACAGCAGCGTAAGTGAGAGGTTAGCCTCAGGACATACCCTGTTTCTTTCCTGTACTCTGAATATATACAAATCTTCATCTCTTTGAAGATAAAGTATCAAACACTGCCCTGATGTAAGTAGGCATTACTCCTCTGAAGCAAATTTACACCTGAATCAGACCCAAAGCTGAAACTGAAACCAGGTGCACAAATCAAACATGAATGTCGTTTTTATTCAAAGGGGAATGTGCTAAATGTGCATACAGCTGCCTTGGTGACAGAAAACAGTGACAGCAATCAAATGAAGCCAACACCACCTGCAATTTACATACAGTTCATTGCCTGAAGGACACTTATCTATTTATATAGTCATATTCTTTATTTAATCTCCTGGGGAAAATATAATCCAGATAAACTTAAAATCTATGGGTCAAATCCTATGATGTGCTAAGTATCTCAAACTCCCATTGACTTCAAAAGGAGAAGCATGGCTCAGGATTTGGTCCTATATGTTTAGGGTTTTGACTGAATAAATGTTTTTCTTCTGTGTAGTATCAAAACTGTACTCTCCCCCCTCCTCTAAATAAATAAGCACAATAAAATAATTATTTTTCCTATAAAGTGATTTTTGAATAAACTACATTATGGCTGTTCAAGGTTAAGTGCTAGTTACTGGGCCTGATCCTCAGCTAGCCTAAATCTCTATAGTTCAGTTGATCTATTGACGCTACCCTGATTTACGCTAGCTGGGAATCTGGCCCAATTGACTCTGTTTATGAAGCCACTTAAGTGTCTCTTAATATTTTATGTTACATATTACTTATTTAGATATCAGTTGCGAATGGATCTGACACATACACTGGATGGTTAATGTAAGCAGTTAGTTGGTGGTGCAAAAAATCAAACAAATTGTAGCACACTGAATTATTCATGTAATTTGTGTGCCGACACTGAGTTAATTACCATCTTTGTAAAAGCCATCGCTGAGTCAGTCTGAAGTGCCGTCTAATGAAAACAGACAGAAATGGATTTTTTCTGAATACAAGTGAAAAGCTGTGAATATATGCTGATTTCTGATAGGATGTGTGAATGCTTTTCTTTTACGTAAAAGCTGAATCCTGCCCTGCATAGCAATTGCAGCTAACCAGTTGTGGTGTCAGTGTAGATGAAAGCAGTGCCTTGAAGCACAAGCCACCATCTGCTTCAGTTGGAGTTGACATGATCAGCTGTCCCTCCAACAGAATAGACACCAGCCTCAAAACTTTAAAGGCAAACATATGGTTTTGGAAACATTACAAAAGCATATAACATTGTCTTGGGGAAAGGACAAATGTGGTTGGCATGAATATTTAAACCAGTGTGTATGGCTTTAATGTATGCATTAAAATGAGCCATTTGGTTAGTTTCCCAGATGCTCAGAGTGTGTTAATGAAAACTACAACTTCAGTATTTTTTTAAAAAGCTATAGGATTCATTCAACTCCCTTCCTCTGTTTAGATACAGTTATAATATTGACCAGCAAGCACTGCAGACAGAGACACACAGATTCAAATACTTCCTTTATGAGATCATTTCGTCTCGGGGTGCTGGAACAATTTGTATAGGGGGGGTGCTGAGAGCCACTGAGCCAAACTGGAAACCCTGTATATGATGGAAACCACTAGTTCCAGCACCTCTGTTTCGTCTGTACAGTACAGCTCTATGCACATCTGTATATTTGTGCACATGGAGATAGGATAATTAAATAAAAGAGGTGATTGGGACAGACGGGAGGAGAATTGGAAATTTCCATATGGAAATTTGATTCCTTCAGAGTTACTTAGAGAACAATTCCTAGAACCGAGCAGTTAGACTTGAGAGAACCAAGCTGAGACAGGCTGGAGTTGACTTGAAATGCCCAGAGGGGAAATGAAGAAAGCACTAAAGACAAAAACAATTAGGATAGCGCACAGACATACTCAAAACCGACTGGAGTAGTAGAGAACATGAGGTACCCAGTGGTGGCATATCACCTGCACACACCGTTCCTGTCAACTTGTGATGTGGTATTACTGTGTCTAAAAACACACAGGCTCAGACTGTGACTGGTGCCTCTGCAGAGGTGTGTGTGAAGGGGCAGGCAGAAGGAACCTCCTCCTGTACCAGGGCCATTCTTGCCTGAAGTTATTTCCCGAGTGAAGCAGCTGCTCTCTCCTAGCATCCCATGGGTACAAATTACTCTAGAAATTGCTTGGAGAAGGCAGACCATGGCCTGGCTTCTCTGTGCCCTCCACCAAAGCTGGCCAGCTGTGCAGGGGTAACTGTGCTGCCACAAACTAAGGGAATGGGCTGGCAGGTGACATTCCCCACATTCCTGAGAAGCAGAATTGATGAGGCACAATCTTTCCCTAAATTCCCCCCTGTAGTAGTGTGGTTCTGCACTGCCCCCACCTGGGTCATGGGCTAAAGGATGCACTTGAATCTACATAAACCAGTGACTAACACCAGGGCTGGCGCAACCCATTAGGTGACCTAGGTGGTCGCCTAGGGCACTGCTATTTCGGGGGCGCCGGCGCCCCAGCCGTCCGTGGAAATTTGGGGGTGGAACCTTCCGCTGCTGCTGTCGGGGGCGGCATTTTGGGGGCGGGACCTTCTGCCGCCTAGGGCACCGGAAAAGCTGGCGGCGCTCCTGACTAACACACATGGGCTGCCACTGATTTGCATATTAAATNTGGGCACTGGAAAAGCTGGCGGCGCTCCTGACTAACACACATGGGCTGCCACTGATTTGCATATTAAATTTGCAACCAGGCTTCTGCGGTAATTCCTTTCAAATGATTCCAGGCACAATCGATGAGCATATCACCAGCATGTTTGTATTAACTCTTAACAACTTCCTAGTGGCTCATTTTTGCATTGTATTAGCTCTGAAACCTCATGAAGACAACCCCCATTAAGATGAATGAAGCAGTTCATGCCTCTCAAAGCTATTGTTCTAGTATTTCTGTAGGATGAAGAAGTCAGTGCTGCTGGTTCACATTTTCATAATTTTCTTCGTGAAAAGGATCAGAAATGGGGCTTTTATCATTTTTGAAAGTATCTTTAAAGTGTATGGAAAACCCTGGAAACAACCACAATCCACAGAAAGTCCCTGTGCCTTACTCCAAAGCCTCTTAACTTCAGATGGCATATCCTGTGCTCCTAACAATATCAGCAAAATTGTTATTTATGCTTGATTGTCACATTTTAAACTGTATTTTAGGATGGCTGGTAGCACCCTCTATTAAGATTGCCTGACACTTTCCATTATAATCTCCTGTTATCAATATTGCTTTGCCAAATTTTAACCAGCTGGGCTGAAATTTTCCATGCTGGATGAATGCCTCAGGCTCAATTTCTCTGGAAAACTTCAGCAAAAACTGTTCAGCCATTTCTGAGAATGAAGTCAGAGAAAAATGCATTGTTTTGCCTGTGTTAAAAAAAATTCTTTGAGAAGCTCTTGCTCCCACGTGATCTGAAGCAGTGACTTGAAGTTGGGGTGGGTGGGGGGAGAATGGGAAAGAGGGTGTGCGTGTGACCTTTGTTTCAAGGATGTGCTTTTAGCCATCCTGTTAAAAAAAAAAAAAAATCTGCCCAAATTTGGCCAAGCTATAAGGCTTTTGAAAAATTCCAGTTCTCACATGCTCAATAGAGACTTGCTAGAGCTTCACAGATGAAATCCCTGAAGATTCCATCTGTATGGGGGATGTTCCAGACTCAGATTATAGGGGGCTGAACAGGACTATGCCTGCAATTGTAGATCTGGGCTGCTGTAAACTGGGCTGGGGCTGGACATGGGATGCTTGAGAGCTAGGAGCCTGTCTCCCCTGTCCTCTCAATGCCTTCCGATTGGGCCCAGAAAGCATGGAGGAAGAAGTTGGCTGTTTCAAATACAGAGGCGAGGGGAGTCAGACCTGAGCAGAGAAAATTGATTGGAACAATGGCTATTAGCCAGGATGGGCAGGGAAGCATAACCATGCTCTGTTTGCTAGAAGCTGGGAATGGGTGACAGGGGATGGATCACTTGATGATTTTCTGTTCTGTTCATTCCCTCTCTACCACCTGGCATTGACCACTGTTGGAAGACAGGATACTGGGCTAGCTGGACCATTGGTCTGACCCAGTATGACCATTCTTATGTTCTTAACTATGAGTATGGGGTGGGAGGAGGGGATTGGGACTGGGAGCCAGTGGGCAGAGGAGACTGGGATTGGTTGGGCAAGGAGATGAGGAAGCAGTAGGGAAGGGTGAAGCAGGTGTATGTGTGGTGGTGAAGACAGATCTGACATGGATGTCAGGATGTGCATGGAGAACTGGAACTGGCGGGGCAAAAGGATAAAGAAGCTGTGAGAGGGAGGGAGAACAACAAGATTAGGGAGGGAAACTGGGACTGAGAACCAGTGGGGATGAAAAGCATGAATGGGGGATTGGGGTGGAGTGCAGGGGATTGAAGGCCACGCAGAATAAGAGAAAGAGAGATCAGACAAAGAGCCAGGAAGAAGGAAATGGGACTGAGAACAGTGCAAGCAGAGTAGGATGAGTCCAGAGGGGGAAAATAGAACTGTCTGAGCAAGGAGACAATGGGACTGGGATGTGGAACCAAGTGTGGGAAAGACCTTGGCAGGGATAGGGACAGATTGGAGGCGATGGGTCGGATGAATCAAGGTTGGGGAATGGGTAGAAGTGTCTGATGACCCATATAGGGGTCAATATTATGCCACATCATGGAATTTCTAATTTTTTTTCCAGTTTTTTCCAGTTTAAAAACCTATGAAACTACATACTGAACGCTTCGTTAAAAGAACACTATTAAGGTTGCAATGTCAAGCACTCAAAAGTTAGAAAATGGCAGAATTAAGTTGCCTGAGTAAAATGGAAAAACAGTGAGGCGTCCTTGTGGCACCTTAGAGACTAACAAATTTATTTGGGCATAAGCTTTCGTGGGCTAGAACCCACTTCATCAGATGCATAAAGTGAAAAATACAGGAGCAGGTATAAATCCATGAAAGGATGGGGGTTGCTTTACCAAGTGTGAGGTCAGTCTAACGAGATAACTCAATTAACAGCAGGATACCAAGGGAGGAAAAATAACTTTTGAAGTGGTAAGAGAGTGGCCCATTACAGACATTGGTTTGGCCAATGTGCATGGCAGAGGGGCATTGCTGGCACATGATGGCATATATACCGGACAGTCTCTACGCAAAAGAATAAATGGACACAAATCTGACATCAGGAATCATAACATTCAAAAACCAGTAGGAGAACACTTCAACCTCTCTGGTCACTCAATAACAGATCTAAAAGTGGCAATTCTTCAACAAAAAATCTTCAAAAACAGACTCCAACATGAAGCTGCAGAACTGGAATTAATTTGTAAACTGGATACCATCAGATTAGGCCTGAATAAAGACTGGGAGTGGTTGGATCATTACAAAACCTAAACTTAATTTCCTCAATACTAATTTCCCCCTACTGTTACTCACACCTTCTTGTCAACTGTCTGTAATGGGCCACTCTTTTACCACTTCAAAAGTTATTTTTCCTCCCTTGGTATCCTGCTGTTAATTGGGTTATCTCGTTAGACTGACCTCACACTTGGTAAAGCAACCCCCATGCTTTTATGTATTTATACCTACTCCTGTATTTTTCACTTCATGCATCTGATGAAGTGGGTTCTAGCCCATGAAGTGGGTTCTTATGCCCAAATAAATTTGTTAGTCTCTAAGGTGCCACAAGGACTCCTCGTTGTTTTTGCTGATACAGACTAAGATGGCTACCACTCTGAGTAAAATGGCTAAGGTCAATCTCAGTCGGGTGGGTGGGGGGTATAGGCTTGACTTTGGTGAGGTTATCTTATGGCAAAACTGGAGTGCCTGGTGTTCACTTTGGATTTACCTCAGGACATCTTATGTATGTTAGTTACCCCAAGGTCAAAATTCAGCTCTTTCAGCAGAGAAGACAAGCCGTAAATGAGAGGCACTAACCCATCTATATCTCACAGCAAGTGTTTTATGATGAAAAGACTAACATGCCCCAGAAGTGAGATGATCACACAGCAGTAGTGGCCAGACAGCTTTTTCTTTTTCTTTTTTCGGTCTGGCCAAGGGGTTGTGACTGTCTTTCAGATGCAGATCGTGCTACTGTGATCTGTGTCTTTGTTTCCCTTGGATTAGACAGCTACAGTGCACTCTGCATGTGGCTACCCCTCAAATAAATTCAAACAGGAGCTGGTGCAGAATGCAGCAGTTCTCAGGGGAAAGGGGTGTCCCCCTGTAAGCACAGCCCCAGTACTGGCTGATTGACATTGGCTATTGCCTGTTTTCTGGGAGGAATTCAGAGTAGTGGCTTTAACCTCTAAAGTGCTAATGGCTTGGGAGCTGCCTATCCAATCCCCACATCTTTCCCCATGCAACATTGCTGCAGGGGGGAGGAGTGGAACTCCTCAATCTGAAGCCCCCTTCTCTTCGAAAAGAGGGAGGTATTGAGAGGGCATTCTCACTGGGGGATGCTGCTTTCTTGAATCCACTTCTTTCCTTGGTCGGAAATAGGTCAGATCTGTTGACTTTCAGGGCATGCGTTAAAGTCTCTCTCTCTTCCTGGGCATCTTGGGAGGGAGTGGGGCATGGAGGGCTGGGAGTCGTGTGCAGTGTGGGTTGTTTCCTGCTCTGGTGAGGCTGCTGGGTTTGTGCTGTTTGTACCCATAGAACTGACCTTTTAATATATGGCACAGTATTTGGAGCACTTTTTAATAGGTTCTGTACATTGAAAGAGTAGATGCAGATACACTATCAAGAGAAGTTCCCTTTAAATATGATGAAGCTAATGGGCTGCAAAATGCAAATGAACTAGATGAGATTAGAAAATGATTACTTCAGAGAATGGAAAACCTCAGCTAAAGCTCACAGTCTGATCATATACTGGCTTTCTGATGTGTTGCTTTCCCCCCAGCTATAATAGAAAGGAAAAACATCTTAGCGGTAGCTTCACTGGACTGATGGTTACTATGGCAACCACTCCATATTCCATCTAGGCCTTCATCTGCCCAACTCACAGAAGTGGGAGAAGATGCATTGCTGCTTTTGAAAGCTGATGGTAATCTGTACTAATTTACTAGGGCGGGGTGGTACACAGAGGTAAAAAGTCATTTCCGCTTAGCATTTTCCCCATGCATTCAATCTAAATAGGCCTTTCAACCCCCTAAGTGCAGAGACAAGTTGCCAAAGAGTATGCTGTTGCAATTTTCATTGATGTTGCCTTGTTACAACATAGTCCTATTACTCTCCTGGTACCTACAGAATGGGTGTAGTTATAATGGAGAGAGTTTGTTTATTTTGATTTACTTGGAGCATAATCCTGAATTCCTAGTACATTGAAATTTCCCTCTGAATATAATGGAGGTCAGTTGTTCATAAGATCTTGAGGGAGAACATATTTTGCTAATATTCCATCTAGCCTGTTTAATACAGATAAGCACAGGGGAACAGAGAAGCTAAAAAATTGTGCTGTAAGGATAGCTGGGGGTTAATATGCATCACTAGATTTTTATTGCCCAAAGGAACCACTGCAATAATCTAGGCTGACCTCCTGTATAACACAGGCCATAGAACTTCCCTGAATTAATTCCTGTTGGAACGAGCATATCTTTTGAAGACACATTGCTAGGATGACCAGGCATAGGTACCATGGGCCAGAGGCACTTTATTGCCTGAATAGTCCCATTGATTTTAATGGGATTTATCTGTGGAAAAAGGCACCACACAATGTGAATAAGAATATCAAAATCTGGCCCTGCAATAGATACTTCAGAAATGTTAAGAGAGTAGCTTAAAAGAAAGTGTCTGAATCTTAGTGTTAATTTGGCCCGTTGGTTGCAAAAATGATCAATGTAAAGCATTACTTGAATACTCTATTACACCCTTTTCATGACTACTGCAAGTACTAAAGCAAATTTCTCATTTTAACACTAGGTTTGGTATGATGAGTTTCGATGTCAGATGTAGTTTATTTTTTGCACTTGGGCAAATTCTTTAAGCTGTCAGCTCTTAAATACCACTATGATAGTTCATCTAGGTACCTTTGGGATAGATATGCCTCTCTTTAAGTTTTGTAATAGTTGTACAAATGATGCCCATAGATTAAACAACGATTGTACTGTCTAGTATAAGGTAAAAACTATCCCCTTTGTGAAATTTATTCCATTCTCTTCATTCATCACCCCAAAAACAAATATGCAAGAACACGCCTGACTTTCCCTTTTCGTAGAGCTGTGCCCCCCCAAAAATGTCTGCATGTGGAGTCCCATTTTTATCTTTTAAAATGCATCAAATCTACCATTTCATAATTATCTCTCTTTCATGTGAGAACAAAATCTCATATCTGCTACAAACAGCTGAATTCCACCTTGCCCCAATCACTCTTCCAAAAATTGATAGTTGGACCCAGCACTACCCTTGAATGCTAATACATTTGCACATTCCAAGGCCAGAAGCCTTACCATGCAAATTTCAATGGAAGCGGAGGATCATGGAACAGTACATGTTAAAGAAACATAAAATACATTATTGTTGATCTGCAGCACGTTTCACAAGCTTTCATGTGTTTTGCAGAATTGTGTAAATTAAAGGAATGTGGCCAATCATGCTGACCACTATTGTTTCGTTGTTTCCTTGTAGTCCCCCTTTGGTCTGTCTGTATCCATCTGCTGTGTCTTGTCTTATCTTTGGGCTATGTCTACACGGCACACCTCTTGCAGCGGCGTGTAGGGTGTGTGTAGCTACACACCGCAGTGAAAAGCAGGTTGCGTCCACATTGCGGAGTGTAGCTGCACAAGTCACTTCAAGGCTCTGACGGGGGGAGGCAGCAGGGAAAGGCTTGACAGTGGGGAGCTGCTGGAGCCTTTCCATGCTGCAGAGAGAGGCTCCAGCAGTGGGGAGAGGGGGGGAAAGGGGTGGGCAGCAGGACACTGAGCTGCTAAAACTAGCTGTGTAGACAGGGAAGGCAGTGCTTGGGCAAGTAGAGTACATACTTGGGTACGTACTCACAGGTTTCAAAAGTGTCTTCATTCACCTAAGCAATGCCTACCTCTCTACACTGCTATTTATACCCCGGTTGGGAGGAGGGGGGCAGGGCGGCATGTAGCATAGGTACTCTACATGCTGCCAAAAGGAGTGCGCAGTGTGGACCCCGAGTTAGATTATTCCTGTCCCAAAAATTTACAATCTTTTTGTTCTGTGTTTGTACAGCACCTAGCACGATGAGGTCCTGGTCCACGATAATAATAATGAAGCCCAGAGCAATTCTACACAACAAGGCTGTTGGGTTTTTTGGGGGTTGTGGGGATTATTTGTTTTTGTTGTTTTATTACAAAAAGAAGGGGAGAACGGGGGGAAAAAGACAAAAGAACAAACAAGTAAAGAAATGGGAAGGGAGGGAAAGGAAAGGATGGAAGAGGGCCAGGGAGGAAAAAGATGAGTGATATCCTAGGTTCCATCTGCTAGGAATTGATCAAAAGTTTCTAAAAAGTTAGACCAAATCCCTTCAAATTTATCTGAGGGTCTCACATCTCTGAAACTTTACCCACTCCTTAGCTGCCAAAGACTGTTTTCTTTTTAAGGGCAGGAAATGAAAAATACTATAACCATTTGAAGTTGCAGGGGAACGATGGTAGGTAGCATGTAACTGCACTAGCTGGAATTTAACCAGGACACTTTGGCCAATACACTTATGTTTAGGAAAAATGTCAGAGGCTTTTTACTGACCATAAATTCCTAGCAACATTAGACTAGTGCCTACAGACTACCTGAAATTAAGGATCCATTGTACTACGCTTTGTATAGTAAGAAACAGTCTTTGGTCTTACAAGTTTATAATCTAAATAAAAAAGCCAAAAAGAGGGTAGGAGAAAGGGACAATAAAACTTCCTATCTTACAAATGGAGAATTCCAAGGTTAAATGACTTGCCCAAGGTCACATAGAAAGCCTGTGGAAGAGCCCAAAAGTTGTACCCATATCTTCTACATCCTAGTTCAGTGCATTAACCAAAACCCTATCTTTCCTCTCTGAGGATCTCTCTTACACCCGATCAGAAAGATGGCACCTACTGCCACTAATACCACTGCATAACCTTTCTATGTGTTCAGTGTTTTATAAACAATCAATGAGCGTATCTGATTCTAATGGTGAAAAGACAGCTGTTAAAGGGAGTAACCGAGTTTGTTTATTTTATGTATTTAAAATTTATTTAACTAGGAAACTACTCTTGAGATTAGCAGACTTCAATAAATGAGAGTTGTTGAGGAACTGGGCAGTAAACTTAGTTGTAATATACACAATAAAACAGCAAGTAGCTTCTTCATTGCACTATGATCTAGTACTTCCTCATTTCTTCCTTTTTTCCTTCTCAGGCCGGATTCTCAGATGGTTTAAATTAGCATAACTTCTCTAGGGCTCAGGCTCTTCTCTAGAGACATAGTTGGCTGGGAGAACTGAGGTCTGGTCTACACTAGAGACCTATATCTGTATAGCTACGTCACCAACCTAGCCTCACATGTAGACCATGTTATGTCAGCAGGAGAGCTTCTCCCGCCGAAATAGCTACTGCCTTTCGGGGAGGTGGATTAACTAAGCCAATGGGAGAAGCGCTCTCCTGTTGTCTTAAAATGTCTTCATTAAAGTGCTACAGAAGTGCAGCTGCGCCAAAGCAGTGTTTTAAGTGTAGATGTGCCCTGAGAAAAAGAGATGTTTGTAGTACAGGTGACACTAAGGCCAGGTATACACTACAAACTTATGTCGGTATAACTATGTCGCTCAGGGGTGTGAAAAATCCACACCCCTGAGTGACATAGTTATAGCAACCTAACCCGCAGTGTAGACAGTGCTGTACTGATGGGAAAGCTTCTCCCATCAATAAAGCTACTGCCTCTCGGGGAGGTGGATTAACTACGGCGACGGGAGAATCTCTCACATTGTCATAGCAGCAGTGCTGGGTTTACAATGGCGCCAGTGGTGCCATGGAGCTGGGCCCATGCTCAGAAGGGACCCTGGCCTGCTTCGCTTGTACTGTGCCCTAAGATCCCGCCAGCCCACTGGCTCCCCCCCACCACCACTTGCTCCTCCTGGCCAGCCCACTGGCCGGCCAAGGGCTCCTCTCTGCCCCCTGGCCAGACCCCAGTGCACCTCCAGTTCCAGGCAGTCTCTGCTTCCCACCCCCTGTGGGGCCCCGCCTGCCTCCCCGGAGCTGAGCTGCCTGGGACTGGTGCAGAAGCCTGGCCAGTCTTGGCCAGTTGTGGGGTGGCAGTGTGGGAGGCTAGGCAAGTGGGTCCTGAGGGAGCCCGGATC